>JAGFZM010001153.1:0-20957 GCA_017657215.1 Limnothrissa miodon
TTCTCATCAATGTAAGAGCACTCTCAAACATAGGTTTACAATTTAATTCATACATTACAATTACCCTACGTTTATTGATAAGGTAAATTAATTGTGATGTGGATCAAACACAAAGCTTACATCCACCTCAACCTGAAAGGTAGTATTAAAAATGGTTTGATACATTTGGGGGAATAACTACTTGAGTTTTTATATTAAGTGGAACTCTATCCCATTAATAAAGTAGAAGTTTTGATGAATTATTATAATTTTGTAACTTTTTCTGTAACTTCTTTATGGTGTGGTGGAAATGACTGGGCGTTTTGGAAATGACTTGGCATTGTGGAAATTACAATGAATGAACCCTATAGAGAAACAAACAGTTTATTTTAAAATGTTCTGAACATTCTGAAGCACACAATTCCATCAAACAAATCCTTTTAGTTCTGAAGATATTTTTAAAAAACATTTAAAATCATATCAGTTATATAACATTAACTTTAAAATGTTCTGAACACAGGAAGAGGTATGTTATCATATAACATGCATTTTTAAAAGTTCTAAACACAGGGAGAAAGAGAGAGAGGGGTGTCCTTAAAGCATTTAGAGTGACCATACACTGTGTGTGTGTCAGATCATTTAGATGTGCATTACAGTGAGGTTGAGTGAATGCATGAGTGTGTGTGAAGATGTAACTCAAGGCCAAATTTTTCAGATTTCTTGCCATACTGCTGTCTTAATCTCCTTGTGGCGTTTTGTCACTGGTATGGGTTCAGGGATAATGCCTATTATATCCATTGGTTGGTACCAGATCACATCATCTCTCAGTGGCCAATAAAACCGATTTCTCCCAATAGCAGTCATTGTCTTCACTTCAGCACCACTGTATAAATTAACATCCTGAATAATACCTGGATACACATCTCCATCATAGACCACCGCACACCACTGACCAATAAGACCCTCATCTATGTCTAGAATTGGTTGCAGACCTCCATCTTGGGCTGTGTCCTTTGAAAGTGTACTAGTTGAAGGGGTAGCAGCATTCCATGGTTGAAACTTGACTGTTTCCAGTGTGAAACAGTTGCAGTTGTTGGGTGCAGAGCAAAAACAACTAAGAATCCTCCATGACATTTGGCTTGGAGAATGAGAGATAATCTGCAAGGAGAGCATTCAATTAGTTATAGAAACAACAGCAAGACCATAAAATGTTTAAAGAAATGACAGTAAAACCATACCTGATGAATTTTCATCGTGCCACGAATTGTCTGTAATTCTGATGGAATGTGGACATCTATTGCCTCGATGGTATCTGGCTCAATATAGAACAGCTCAGTGGTGGACTTTTGCTGCTTAAGCTCTTCAAAGAAAACTCCTGCATTTGGAATGTCCTTCCCTCTTGCAATTAAATCATCTGCTCTTCTCTTCACCGCCGCTCCAATTCCATCAGCTGGGCCTTTGCCATGCCCAGCCTCTAAGAAATTCCATGTCACTCTTTTCCAACCCATTTGATAAGGAAGATTGGTGAGGAGAAAGAAATTTTTTTTGGAGCGGTACTGAGTTGTCGGTCCGTCGCTAACCACGTGAAGTGTGGTGGCAACAGGGTGTTGCTCTCTCAAGTAAATAAGCACTTCGGATAGATGTGCCCAAATGGCTGAGGGGTCGTGCCGATAAGAAGGGCTGATTGAGCAAAATGACCTTACATCCTTCCAGGTGTAGGCAACACCAGTATGGAGTGAGACCTGGTGATGCGAGTCTCCAAAATGTACCGCCTGGACTTCACTGTTGTACTTACACTGGAAGTTTTCTGCGAAATCAATGTGCAAAATTAGCTCGTCCTCTCTTAAGTTTTCTTTTAGGCCATGCAGAGCTGCATATTGATGTCTAATGTTATACACATGCTTTCCAAGTTTTTGTTTTACATCTGTTGAAAAATCTTCAAGTATGCAGTGTGCCCTCAACTTTCTCCTTAACAGTGAGATGAACTGTGAATTTCTCTTTAGTTCCATCTTTTTTCTTCTTCTCTCTCTCCTCAGCTTTTGCCTTCCATGCATGCCAAAATGTCTGGGCCCCAGGGTCAAAGGCTGAGGTTAGCAATTCTCTGTCCACACAGTTAGGACACTCTCTGTACATACACTCCTTGGTGTAGGGTGAACAGCAAAGAGAGACAACCAAATCCTCAATTTTGCTGCTGTTAATGACTTTGTGTTGCAACAGTTTGTCTGCCATAAACTGCAGATTGGCATGAGTCTTGCATAGGCATGTTTCTCTGTCCTTAACAGTAGGCTTTATAACCCAGAAAGGACGCAGTTTGCAGAACTCACTGTAAGAGATCTTTATGGCAGGGTACTCCTTCTTAAATTTTTCATGTAGTGTCTCCATGGGTTCATTAAGGAATCTCTTTTGTTTTTTTATTTTTTTCTGTGTCACAGTCTCCTTTTTACCTGTTGTGGCTCTGCTGTTTTCATCTCTTTCTAAGTATTCCCTAATTTTCTCCACTGTAGCTTCGCTGACCTTGTTTTTTTGCTTATTCCTTGTGTATGTAAGTGCTGCTGATCTCTTTTCATTGTTTCTCTTCCTTTTGGCTGAGAAGCCAAATTCTGTTTTAGCCATTGTGAGTAGACGGTACTTTTTGAGGATCTTTCCTGCCATTACCTTAGAAAAAATCTGTTTCTCTCTCTCAGAAGATAGATTTTGATATCTGTCTCGCAATTCAGCAAGGACAGCGTTGTGAAAAACCAAAGTTCTTCTCAGTGTGTGTGGTGGTGATGCCAGTTGCTTTTTAGATTTGGAATTTGGGGAGTCAGCCTGCCTTACTTTTTTTAATAATCGACTATACCGCTTGCGGTACTTCTCTGCCTTCTGCAGAGCCTTCTCAAGCTTAGCATTGCTTTCATACAATGCTGCATACACTTTTGATCGGTTTCTTAGGACCTTCTTCCTTCCTCTTTGCTTTTGTGTTAGATGTTGGTCAGAAGGTGATAATGACAGTGGAGTGGGAGGTGGTGGGACAGGTTCTGGCTGGACAGAATCTGGAGAATTTGGTGGGGTTGTGGTAGCAAGGTAGGCCTGTACCTTAAGGGCTTTATTTGTCTTCTTCCGATAATTTCTCATATAGGTTCTCTGTTGTCTTCTTCTTTTACGTTGTTCTGTTTTTGGTAATTCTGCAATTGGCTTTACAACTCCCCTTTCTTTTTTCCTCTGGTATCTCTCCCTGTCTCTTTTCAGTCGCTCTTGATATTTGACAGGGTCCTCTTTTATTCTGTCCCTATAGGCCTGAGACCTTTCCTTTGTAGACTTCCCTGGCATCTTAAAAACAGATAGAAGTGCATTTCATTTAATGTAAAATTAATGTTTAATAAGTAATAAACACTATATAATGGTATATTTTAATAAACAAATTGCACATATCTAACCTTACAATCTATGAATTACACCTGTGAGCATAAATGTAATTTCCACCACACCTCTGTAATTTCCACCCAGGAAGGCAATGTGTTGGAAATTACGGTGGTGGAAATTACAAATGTATAGTATTTTGTGAAAAAATCTCAGCTAGCATCAGATATTAGCAATAAATTGGTATCTAGCATTTCATGCACACAAAATACATCTATGTATGTTAAAAAAACAACTTATTTACAAACTCAGTTTATGTTACAGCATGTTTGGAAATTACATACAATAAAAATATTTTCATTTCAAGCAATATTTACCTTGGGTTTTCTTCAAAAGTTGGTGGGAAAATTCAAAATTTCTTCTAGATCAGACATGTGCTGTGATGTCACTGTTCATCTCCATAGAAACTACCAAAACAATCTTTTATACAAGGTCTTTAAAGGTATATCACAGTGTTGTGGTGGAAATTACGGTAATACTGTGGGACAACTACATTTGGTAATAAAAATCACATAAATAATTGTTTAACCTTCATTACCCCAATAATGTTTTGATTATTTAACTGATACTTTATTCACTCACATTAACAAAAAATAGAAAATTCATTGTTTTACACTTAATTTTGATTATTGAAAATCTGAAGTCTGGTTGTGGGACAGGCACAAAATGGCCATATTTGCGTATGTAACAATGTTGAAAAAGGTGAAAAAGTACATTGAGAATACCAGTAAAAAAATCTTGAAGCACTTTCATCTTAAAGATAACTATGAGAGTGTGAAATTTCCAATTTTTTTATTTTTTTTTATAAATTATGAGTAAAGGACATGAAAGTGCCCGTAGTCTAAGAATCGCCCGTAAACAGAAACTTTTTTGAAAACTATGGTGTATGCACGCAATTATTTTGGAAAACGAAGGGAAGAAAATATTAGTTTATCAAAATACCTAGGTATGTGTAAACGTAGCCTGAAAATCCAACGTAACTATAGATCAATGCGATTTCAATTATATATCAATTGATGAAACCAGAAGATATTGTTTAGTTATTTAACTATAGGTAGTAAAGGGTAGTAAAAAGTAGACGCTTTTTAGGGGGAACATTATTCATTTGATTTTATTAAGCCTAACATTAATTCGCAAGGTCGTTTCCAACTTCTTCTGCCTGGTCTGGCGCATGATGATCCACTTTCATACCATAGTCGCAGGTGTTGGGTGAGGGTATCTGAAACACATAACAGAAAAACACTTTCGGTTAGGCTAGTCAGTGCCGTATTTTTTCTGGAATAAATAGCCAATAGAAAAGAGCTGTCATTCACACCGTAGATAGGCTATAATTCCAGCATTATGGATATAGGATCAGATGGTTCTCAGCGCACGTAATATCGGGTCAACGTAGCTCAGCTGAGGTAATTTACAGTAGGCTAATATCCCATGCTAATAAGTGGAGGCTATAGACAGTTGAAAGGGTAGAAGTTTTTGTATTAGCGTTTATTAGCGTTTTTATATTTTTATTAGTAATAGCCTACAATGGCAATAGCAATTTCGAAATAAACCATGAGCAAAAGATTGCTCGTCATAGGCCTATGGCTTCATTAAGTCCGAGTGTTAAGACTGGAGATGCTAACCTTGCTTACTAATGTTTTTTTTTTTTTTTTAAGTTAGCCAGGTTGTTGATCGGAGGGGATGTTGCTTAAATAAAGACAGCATACAATGACAGCATATAGCCTATCACACTATACATTTAACTTCGTAGTGCAGACATGCATTCATAAATAAGATCAAAAGTTCTTTCTTACCTGAAATTGATTCCAAAATGAATGAGACGGAGAGCAGTATTGCTTGTCTACCAAACGATGATCTCGGTGAATTGTAGGTCCGTGACTTTTAAATCATCTTTCCCGGTCAACTATGTATCAATGCTTTTCGACAATAAGCATTTCCCGGTCAATTAAAAATCAATGAATTTTCAATGTTACTATCATCACCAAATATCAACGTTCTATCAATCATAAGGACAACTATGTATCAATGTTGTTTCAATATCACTACTTTCAACATTAGGCTTTGTCGGTTTTGCAATGATGATTCAACATTTATTTTGCATCAGAATTTCAATGTCAACCATTCTGATGGTTCAGATGGAAAATCAACATCTTTTCAATGTCAGCTTGCTATCTGGGCAGTTTGTGTGCAAAAGAAAGGCGCAAACTAAGGGAAAAATATCTGTTTTTTTTAGAGAAAATGGGGGCCTTAATTCCAGTCATATGCGCCCTCTGTTCAATCAGAACTCTTCCCCTTCCCCGTTCACCGGAATTGAATGAATCTGATTAAACTTGTTCAAATAGTTTCTTTCTAAGCCTTTTAAGGCCCAGTCGACATTTGTCCTAAAACACCTCTTGTCCGCACGAAGTGGGTGAAAACGCATCTGTAAATGGCAAGATTTGAAAACGGGTCCCAGAGTGGATACATTTGAAAATGCCGGTTAGGCGTTTTTGTGTAGATGGGCTAAACCGGATTTTTTTTTTTGGTGGATTGCGTCATCGCCCGTCAACGCGCCATCCCCCGTCTTAAAGCGCATGCTCAAAGATTAATCACAACAACAATGGCGCCGCACATGTTCCGCATGACTTGTACATGCATGCAAGCTATAGGTACTTCCTGTGCGGAAGTGTTTAGTCGTTTTCGTGTAGACGCAGATTCATTTTGAGCTGGTTCCATTATTACGCAAATCGTTTTGAAAATTATCGCCGTTTTACGGCTTTGTGTGGACGTAGCCTAAACGAGCCTGTAAATTACGCTCTAGCAGTGCTCTTGGGTCACTTTCAAATTTGCATACACTATTCTTGAGCCTCAAGACATATCTACTGCAATACAAACACCACACTGACTTCTATAAAACATACATATATTTTATTTCTATAGCATTGTCCCTTAAGAAGATATAAGAAATTGCTGAAATGTAGGGGTTGTACTCACTTTTGTGAAATACTGTTAAGTGAACCTCCCCTCCTAGGTGTCTCTACATACCTTTGCAAAAATTCAAGTACTGATGCCAGTTCAGTTGGGTAGTGAAAGTTAAAGCAGTAATAACTGACAAACATTAGGCTAAAAACAGATATGAATGTGGTGATGTCATCATTCACAATCTTGCAGTCCATACTGAGCATAACTCGATCCACAGCATAGCAGGAGGGTCCTGTGAAAATATTTCGATGCAATTAAGTTGCATTCGTTATTTATGAACAGGTCCACCGGAGGATATGAAAATCATCTCGTAGAAACTTAAGCCCCGTCCACACACGTCGCTACTCGCCACTCGCAGACACTTTTTAATGGTTTTCGAACGCCCATGCTCATAGGACACTTTGTTCATTTCACCTGTCAATAATCTGCACCCCGCATTCCGATTAGTAATCACTTACTCGCATCGCGCAAAAATTGAAATGGTTCCATCTCGTAATCCGCCCACATTGCATCGCTTGCACTCTCCTCGCCTGTCCAGGCATTCCATCGCTGAAACACATTGAAATTCTATTGACTTTTATCGCTCAGCGAGTAGCGACGTGTGTGGACGGGGCTTTACGTGGTCCTCTCCCATGGCAAATGTACATTTTTGAGCAACCCTCCCCTCAGCCAACTCAATTAACTTTATAAATCCTCTGAAATATCTCTCACGTTCCATTTAGACCATTCAACAAAGCACACTGGGTAATTATCAAATTCAGCATGGTTGCTATGGAGTCGTTACTAGGCTTCCTCGGTTATCCTACATTTAGCTATGTACCAATTTGCTAGTGATGGGGGACTGTGAATTACAGCTACATGGAAACATATGCACCAAACAAGGGACTTTAAAATGTAGTGTTTAAATGGATAAAAAATTTCAATGACTCTCCCTTCTAGATCAAATTTTTTTAATTGGCCCTCTCCTTGACAGAGAGGAAAATCACTTGACCCTCCCTGATTTTCCTCCGGTGGCAACTTCCATAAATACCGAACAGTCCCTAAGTCACCCACCTGTAGCAAGGTAACTGTGTATTTACATGTGACTCTGAAAGATTGCAGTTTATATAGTACTTTCATGAAAAAGAAAATCATATAGATTTTCACATTGTACAACACAGACTGCTAACTCTTTTTACTAAAACAACCCAATTCCAAAGTTAAGATCCTCTGCAAGGCTGTCTCTTCAACATAATGAAGAAGGAGCTCCTCTTTCTCATCAAAATAGGAGAGACGTAGAAGAATCATGTCTTTAACATTTTCTGAGCACCCATTTGTCTGTCCTCTCCAAACTTGGAAGTTTTGTATGGCCTGTAAGACACTATTCTTCCTGGTTGCACAAACATTCCTCATGATTCAACAGCCTGTTTCCCTTTGTGAAAATGCTTTTTAGGAAGGTCTCTTTAAGTGGTATCCCTGTGAGGTTGTTAAAGTGCATTGTCATTCCAAGTTTCTTAACAACAACAACAACAAAAAAAAAACGTTTTTCAGTAAGGGTTTTCATACTGTATGTGTACCTTTGTTGATATGTTTTCTTTGACAGTAGTGTGTAGACTTCTTGTGAACCTTCCTCTTCATTCCAGTCAGTTGTTTCAGCCAGACTCCTTAGCTTCTCTTTTTTTCACTGAGGGGAATACATTTTACCTCCCAATGTATGCAGCCGTATGCGTCTTGGACTGCAGCTTTCTTTTCAGGTGTGACTTCCCCCGTGTCACATTCCTCTGTATTATGAATGTGCTTTTTTATTTTTGGTGTGCTGGTGCTTGCTTTTTCAATCCTGGTTTGTAATTGTTTGACCAAGGAGTAGTATCTAGGACCAATCACACTTCAATAACATCTTGCAAAGGCAGTCATTCTTTTGGCGACATCTGTTAAAGGAGTTCGGCCGGTGTGATTTGGACCTGGACTGTACTGAAAGATGTTACCGAGTACAAACATATATCCAATGCCCACCTCCGTTCACCCCCAGCATTCCGCATTAAACCGTTTTTAGCCGAAGCTTTCATTAAACTTACACTGCTAAGCTATAGCTTATATATATGCTTAGCTATAGGGCATCACTTTGCCTATGCAGCTAAATCGCTATTTTTACACCATTAATGAGGTTAATTTAAAACGAGACAATGAGAATTTCCCGGTCACCACCATCTTGAAATTAAATCACGATAAGTCGATTGACGAGCTTCAACTTTATAAATGTCTTTGATCAAACTCTTTTAAGTTTCATCATTTGTTGATGATTTAGTGCTCATGTAGATAGTCACCATATATTTTCAGATTAAATCCAAGCACTTCAACAGAATATCATTTTCAATCTGTTCCCCTGTTCTATCTGTTTGTCAGTCGACTTATCTTGATTTAATTTCAAGATGGCAGTGACCGGGAAATTCTGAGAAGGTACTGTCTTTATAAACTGTCTTTTTAATAAAGTACCTGTACACTTTCAAAATTCTCATGGTCTCGTTTTAAATGTCAGGGCCCTCAGAAGTCTACCAATGAAGTGTGGAGTTAATTTGAACCTTGTTAATGGTGTAAAAATAGAGATTTAGCTGCATAGGCAAAGTGATGCCCTATAGCTAGCAGTGTAAGGTTAATGAAAGCTTCGGCTAAAAACGGTTTAATGCGGAATGCTGGGGGTGAACGGAGATGGGCATTGGATATATATGTTTGTACTCGGTAACATCTTCCAGTACAGTCCAGGTCCAAATCACACCGGCCTTCTCCTTTAAGCTACCTAAATTCAACAATGACAAAGGTAAATGTGGTTTGACATTCTATAACTCCTTTAAAATCAATAAAGGGTAATGTCGCAAATAGTGATGCTTAGCTTTTAACCTATATTCTCCAAAGAGAGAATATCGACAAGCAAGAAATTCTTGGGTGAGAATGTCAAGGTATGCAACCTTTGGCCATGAAATTTGCTGTGCAGAAATCTGCTCCACAATGTTTTTTAGATGAAGGTTTAACTTCACCTAAAATCTTGGTCGCTTCTAACTTCAAGGCTGTTTGGTACACATTGAAAGAACTGGGTTAAGCTAAATGCTAACAAAGTAGCATCGCACACCAGAGCGATTGTGTGCACACAGACGAGGCAGCATGTATTAACTCGGCTAAGTTTGGGGAAGAACATATTTCAATATTGGAGTATGGTGGCGTGTTGTTTCATGTCTGCTATGTTAAACTACAAGTAGTAAATCTGTGTACTAAGCATAAGCATTTGCTTCAATTGTGCCATCAACTTTTATCTCACATTCATAAGAAAGAAGAAATGGGAGAAACTACATCCAGTGGCACAATGGCCTCAACATACACACAAATGCCCCACTTCTGTGCATGTCTACAGCAAGGTAACACAAGCCCTAGTCATAGCTGATGTCCTTCACAGTTTGAACTGATAGTGTGCACTGTCTCCCGGGTTCCCAAGTGTTTCTCCGCCACACATAGTTCTCTTTGTTATCTGCTTAGAAAAATCGCTAGGTTTTATTTTGTGTCACCACAACCCTTATAAATACTATTTGAGTATTTGCATGTACTTTGTAAATAGGAAAGACGTGGATTTGCTTGGTCGCTTCTAACTTCAAGGCTGTTTGGTACACATTGAACAAACTGGGTTAAGCTAAATGCTATCAAAGTAGTAACCAGTGCGATTGTGGGGACGCACAGAGACGAGACAGACGTATCAACTCGTCTAAGTAAGGGGAAGAACATTTCAATATTGAAGTATGGTAAAGAAGTAAAGAAGTTAGCATTACCTACCATTGCACGACAGAAATTTGTACTATGAAAGTGTACAAAAGTGTATATCTTTCAAATTAAAGTGTACCCATATTAAAAGACACATATCTTGTAATGCAGTTTTTTTTGTACATGTTAGTGTCAATAAAGCTTAATGTCTACACATTGTGCAATTTCCAGCTAGTTAACTAGATTGATGGCCAGTTGTTAAGATTTAAGCATACAGTGCTTTAATGCTTTTAATGTTTTAATTGCGTTAAAATGATTAACAGAAATTTGTGGAGTAATTAAAAGCATTCATTTCTTAAAATGAAACAACACTCTTTTTCTCATTCTAACTGTGAGGTTAAGTTTAAAGTAATATTCTTTATTCATGCTCTAGGTGAGAGAAACACAATATAGCCAATTTGAAGACGAAGACATCTCGTTAACTACAGCCCTGTGCTACCATAGTCCTGTAGAAAAATGATCAGTTGAAACTCTGGCCAACTCTGAAAGATGAAACTTAAGATTCTTACAATGGATAGTCAGGCTTTGTTTTTGGTAAACACATGTGACATCAAACGATACTGCACATCATTAAAACAAAGTTAACTGCCATTTTATACTGTAACTGATGCATTTGGGAAATGGTAGTAATGCATTTGAAAACAATTGGCATATTGGAAAGTTGATGTAATGGAAAACACCAAGCTGATATGGAGGATTGAGAGCATCAAATAAGAACATAAAACCCAGGAGACACTCCAAACTCCCCCTCACTGTTAGCCTGCAAGCACAGCTTTCTAGTAACAGCCACAGTAGAAAGAAAGAAATAAAAAAAATTAGCATTCAAATGACTTCTGAATACAATTATAAATATAAATTATTTCAAAATCCCTGTCACCAGTGCTCAATTTAATCTGGTGATATGAATCTCCTTGCAGGAGTGGTTACTGACACTGTGAGCTGTGGCTAATGTCTCCTTCTGGCTTGCTTCCAGAGAAGCTGATGGCGGATGAAACCTCGCCTTGGAAAGACTAAGGTGTTACTCCTCCTTGAGCGTAGTGGAAGTGGACTCAGAAAACATTGCAACATGCTACCCCTGTCACCCTCCCCCTCCATACACACACACACACACACACACACTCAGAGGTGACATCTTCTTACGATTTCAGTGGCTTACTCCCAGAGGAGGATTATATGCTGAATTCAGGACTAGGTTTTTGGAAAGATCCAGCCTACAGTATAATTTCACCCATTAGCTGCGTTGGGTATTCAGGGTCTTGTCACACCAGCTTTTGAGAACAAAGAGGGATAAGTATATTCTCTAACGGGGTTAGACATGGATGTATGTCCATAAATTGTGCAACTGTGTGGGAACCAGGAACGTTTCTGTTTCAACAGTCACATTAATTAAGATAATTATTAAGATGTTTTAACTTGTGTTTCACTGGGGACAGATCACCAAAAATGGTGAAAGTGCATGGAAATTGGAGCACAGAAACAGGTTAGTACAGTGTGAGATTTATTGCGAAAATATATACTGTCTTGTGTTTACCGAACATCTATAGACAAGCATTTTGATAATGTCTCTGTGTGGCCAGCCTGTGTGAGCGTTTGCGTGCATGTGTGTGTGTGTCCTTGCACATGTATGTTGCTCCGTCGCCCAGCATTCCTCACAGCCAGTAAACAGCAGCCTTGCACAGCCTCCCCACCAGCCCTGCTGCCCTGCCCGAAAATCCTCTCCCACTCCGCTGAAGGACATCTGATGATAACAGGAACTACATGTGTCTTGTGAACAGAGAGCAACCTTTTGAGAGGTACAGCTTGATAACATAACCTCAAAGGAGTACAGAAGGTCTCTGACAAAACTAAGCTGCCCTCAGACTGAAGGCTTCTAAAGAAAGTCTGCCTTGGTTGTTTGGGATTGACTGAACATTGACATGTTAATTTGGCCACTCATGTGTCATGTAGCTATTGGTCTTAGGTTTATATTTCCAGTTAATTTCTCAAATGGCAACTGCAATGACTCTGATAGAGTGATTGTTTTGGGCGGATCTGAGACCCATCACACCCAGAACCAGACAGCTACCTCTGAGCGTGAGCCAGGCACAGGCACATTGTAATTTTACTGAGTCTGTCGGAGTGAAAGCCTGTGCTTTTGCAGATGAGCCTTCAGTACAGTCCAAATTAAACTACATTTATATACTTTAAATTCTATCTGCAAAAGGGAACCAAATTACTTATGAAAAAAGTTACTATTTTGAGTTTTTTCACCATTGGAAACCAGATGCCATTAACTAAAATGGGTGTGCAAATCATTTCAATTAATATGCGGTGCACACTGAATTACAATCACTTTCATTTCCTGTTTTATATCATGCATGAGTGGTGTGATTCTCTATTTTTGAGGTGTGGGTTCATCTGGTCAGGGCAGCTCTTGAGCCTCTATTTGTAATCTTGGGTAATAAGAAAGGGCGGGGAGAAGGAAATGGAAAGTTTGCAGCGGACTGAGGAGCGCTCATAATGAAGCGGCTTCTCAGGGAGTAATAAGATCCCGAGCCTAATGCCAGGGGCAGCCAGGCAAGCACGAAGACCATTCCAGCTGAGGAGGCTGGCTAATGGTTCTGCCTGGGAAGCCGAACACACACACACACAGACGGTCTAGAGAAAAGTGGCGCACTCAAAGTTACCCCACAAGGAAGCTCTGTGCAATTTCAATTTCCGTTAAATTTGGCAAACAGTTTCTGTTGCTGACTCCATTGAGGACAGTAAAAATAAAAATCTTTCCTGACCGCTGCTTTTTTATCAAATCTTACTGACATCCTTTTTTCGCACATGTCCAGGGGATGTAGCTTGAAATAGGCTACATGTGCATGTGGATGCAAGTGGCCTGAAAAAAAGGTAATATACAGTTGCCTTGGCTTCAGTAAACTTTCACTTCATTCAAGTGTTCACTGTAAGATATCCTATATGTGGATTGCCAGCCTAGGTTTTTTTGAAACGTTGAGTGGTACTGCAAATTCATACAAATTGTGACAATTAGCATACCAGGAAAGATTATCAGTGTACTAAAAAATATTTAAAAAAAAATATTTTACAAAACCAGGAGTTGGTGGTGATGCCTTTGTAGTGTGTCTGCTGTGCCCATCATTTGGTGTGGAAGATCTATCTTGAGGCACTCTGGCTATGGATGAACCAGTGGTATTTCCCAGCACTCTGAAAAATACTTGAAACGGCAAGATCCTCTCTTAAAAATGGATTGGAAACTAGAGTTTAGATTATAGCCTACCATAAGACAACACAATGTGTTTACTAAATACCAAAGAGTGGAAGCAAGTGCAACAATGGATTCTTTTATTGGCCAGATGAGAATATATCACAAAAAAAATACCATGGCAAACTGCACCTCAAATATGTTACTCTTATAGCCTTTCCATGAATGGATGGTGAATTCACACACCTTCATCATTCGTCAGGACAAGTATGTGTATTCTGTTTGTGAAATGAAAACAAAACTGAATAATTTTTAAAGCCCACATCAAAACAATGGCAATGACAACATGAATTCCAAGTGGACTAATTAGCTGTCCTGCACTAATGCATAAAAACAAGGTTTAAAAATGGAACATTCAGGGGAAAAGATCACACACAAAACCAGTGAACTTTTCTGTTTTGTTTTTTTTGTAGAAAATATGAGTTCCCTAATATGGGTAAAAATATAACCCCTTTTAGGGCATGCAGCTGAATTAACATGTACCAAAAAATACTCTCCATAATACTCACTCATTATGTATTATACCTAAATATTTGTCTGTAAACAAGAAATTTCCTTAGATGCTTCTTTCAGGGAATTTGCTTTTCAAAATGAGAACAACTGTCATCTAAATTATACGATTCCATCCAATTATTTTTACTTTGAAGTATGTGGTTGGTTACTGATGGAAGTTTTTTTCTGTGTAAGTTCAATAAAATATGCATGCTGAAGTAAACATCCTGGAACATACACAAATATGTTTGGCCGCTGTTCAGGGAGTGCATGTCTATGCAGAATTCTAATTTGCATCAATTAAACAGCTGTGTCCATTAAACTTCATTTATTTGTAGGTTATTTGTAACATTTCCTGCAGATCTGAGGCAGATTGGAGTGAAGTTTTGTGTTTTGATTGGAGTGAGGTTTTTTGTGTGGACCAGGCCATTGACTCCAATAGGTATAAAGACAAAGCAAATGCTCACCAGGTTCCCGTATGGAGGAACACACTTCACTTCGAATCAGAAAAGAATTAAAACAGACCACCTACCATTTCCTTGGTACCTCAAGCGGGGGCTCTCAGCATATCCCCCAGCTGCAGCAATGTGCACCTATGCTAATACTGTCTTTGACTCAAAGTTACCTGGGTGCTCAGAGGGATGGTGACAGCTTTTGCATATTCACACACGCACAACTGAAAATAAAAATATTCCTCTGTAGAAAAGTCAATAATTCTGAAAGCACTGACATGAATGGAAAAATACTATAATATTAGTCTAATGTAGTGACTCTTAACCTGGGTTTGATCTAGGGGTTCGGTGAATTGGTCTCAGGGGTTCGGCAGAGCCTCCGCCGCGGAGGACCGGACACACCCGAATTATTGTGTAAATCCGTAATAACACGCCCCGGGGGGTTCGATGAATGCGCATATGAAACTGGTGGGGTTTGGTACCTCCAACAAGGTTAAGAACCACTGGTCTAATGTAATTGTGCAAAAAAAGAGTAACGTACCACAAATGTCCATAATCTGTTTTTTTTTTTTATGACACTATTTACAGCAAGCCTTACACAAAAATGCCAGAATAAAATTCTTTAGAGATCAGTGCTTGTTTGGTGTAAGCATGTACCATGTTGCCATTTAAGAACCATGACCAGCTACACCGTACACCCATATTGCCAAAGATCACAGACTAAGCTAGATCCACCAAAAACATTACTGAGGAAATGTGAAGAGTTCCAAGAGTTACAATATGTTACACTATTATGCTTTTGTGTCTTGTACATGGGGCTTTTTTATTATACTTTTAAAGTGCACTTTCAGAAGAATAAACTAAGGTACAAACAAAGTGCACAAAAGAATAAACCAAGGGTGTAGGTTTGCGTAGGGACCATATGGGACAAGTCACAACCAATATTTTGGAAAGACAAAATAGTCCCATATATTTTGCATTTTATTTTATATATCAATATGAATTTATTCACATATTTATTTAGAATAAGTTGTAGACAATAGTCACGTTGTAGACAGTACGTTTTGTTTTCATTGACGTGCTAGCAATCCGTATTACAGAGCTTCAGCAACAAACTTATCCATACTGTGATTTGATTGGCTCAAACGCGCCTGCAGGTTCACGTTCCACTCACAAGGACAAAGCCTACATTAATTGTCAAGTTGACTACAACACTTGAGCACAGGTCCGTTTTGTGCAGATAACGTTATCTGTGATAACCTATATGTCCTCAGAAAAGTGTTAAACTTATCCTTGGTATTCACACTCATTTTGTTCTGCTTTGTAGAGCCAAGACAATGCCACCAAAAAAGAAAAAAGATATACGAACCTATTTCAACACAGAGAGAATAAGTAGTGCCTAGAATCGGTTTAGCAAGTGTTCTCACCCGTCTTCCTACAGTGAAAAATTGTACTGTGGTGTTGGATGGTGATAGCAATCAGGTTGATGACGGGGGTCATATTCATGCAGTTAAAGCAAAATGCTAACCATCTTCCGTTATGCATTTAGTAGGCTAATTAGTTATAGTGTGGTAAACACAGCGAATATAGCAAGTAGAAAACCACAGGCAGGTGCGTTTTGCTATATTCTCAGAAAAGTGTTAAACTTATCATCACTACTACATTGGTATTGAAAATCATTTTGGCCGATTTTCTTCCTTGTTGTTAGCCTACAGTGCCACACAAATAGAAAAAAAATCTGCTATTTTGGCACCCAGAGAGTAGGTGTACAGCCCTTCCCACTGTGTGGTGTTGCAGCTTATATGATAAACCAACCCTGAGAGATGATGTTAGCAATCAGGTAGGTGATGAATATTATGTTAACCATCTCCGGTATAAATTTGTAGACTCAGGCTAATTGGTGTTATTAGTGTAGTCTATAGTGTATTGTAATCTATAGTCTGTACTTAATAGTAGCTGTAGACTATTATTAAAGCTAACGTTAAAGTTAAAGCTAACTGACCAAACCTATGCCCTTGGAATAAACAAAAATAAAATAAAAAAGAGGGCAGGTCACAAAATCAAAACAAACTAATAAATCCAAAAGCAAGGACATCATACTAATGAGTTTAACTGCATACTCTAGAGTGATTAATTAATGAGCAAAGTCCCATCCATGCATTATACTGCATTATTCAGGTGAGCTGTAGTTTCCTCAAAAGATGCAATGTGCTTGTACATTACATGTATATGTATTAACAAGTTATTTTCAATTTCATGTGCCACATTCTTGCTCCAATTTCAGATACTTTAGACTTTTAATTAGATAAAGATCAGAATACAGAATAAATATACAGATACTGATAACTAGTTGCGTTATGTAAGATTCAAACAAGTAAACTATAATTGAACTGATATTAACAAAGAAGCACAATTAAAAAAATATATATTTAAAAATGGAGACAAGGCATTTTAAAAAAATATTTGTAAAACGACAAAATCAGCATAGCTAAACACATAAATACACGTATGAAAAAGCGGGCTATCTCCTGAGTTGATGTCATCTTCTCCATACCACGTTTTGATGAAGGTCTGAATACACTGAATTGTTTACTCCAAGGCTAGGCTTCAGAGGGAGTCTCTTGTCTCTCACACTCCTGTCTGAGACGCGTGGTGCTTATCAACATGTCTTGAGGAAAGTGGAAAATTACAGTCATTTAAGGCCTCAAGATGGGCCTCCTTTGTAAAGCTGCCGGCAAGTAATTTGTGTCAAACAAAACTGGTGGGTCGTGCGGCACGCCACAAAGGAAGAACTCATAACCAGTAATGACAGGCTGTGGGAATCTGACAGGGAGGAAATGGGAGACCATGCTGAGATCCGTCAAGAGTCGCGTTCCCAACTGTGGCGTCAGTCACAAACTTTTGAGATGTTTAATGTCTTCTTGTTTAAGAATGGCACCTGGCTAGTGGGGGCTGCCAGTGGGAAACGTTACATGCTGGTTTCTACAATTTTGCTTGAGTTTATTCTAAAAGATAAGCGTTCATGAATTTGTGGTTAACTATGGGCTGGTAAGTATGCTTGTATTGAAGAGGTGTAGAATGTAAACATGTGTGCCATACTTCATGAATATATGCATCCAAACCAAGCACGTGGTTCAAAATCCTGTAAATTACTCCTTATACTATGTGTCTATGTCACCAGGTACCAGGCATCTATATGTGTATTCATTTTCTAGAAACAATAACAGCTTTGATAACTAGAAAAATGTCTTTGAAAGAGACTATTCTAGGGGTATTCATTGGCTCATGATTTTGAGATTCACTAAGCCTAGTAATGAAGATTCAGCAAGTATTGTTTCTGTAGTAGCTAGCACTCTTCATGTCTAAAGGAAAGGAAAGACCAAAAACTGTTGATGGAAAGGTAATCTTAGGTTGACTATACACCCACCCCTTGTTGCACTGAGTCAATATAATTTCTTCCACCATGTTTGCTCTGTGTACAGGAGGAGCGAGCAGGCTGGGGGGGGGGGGGCAGACACGGTCTAGTTCTCTGAGCATCCATGTTAACAGACAGCAGGTCCACAATATGTTCTCTCAGGCCTTGATAGTCCAGTGTAATAAAGCCTGACATTATGACAAGACACACAGCCCTGTCACCACATACAGGTTTAATTGGATTTTAACAAGCCGACTGGCATTGTTGCTATGTCAAAACTGTCCTCAAACCTGATGGACCTGTTTCAGAAATAAATCTTAACCTGCCCTTGAACAGCAAATACAGGCAATGATTTTTTTTTTTAACTCCAGTAATGACTTTGGCAGGGATGATAATGGAAACATTTGGCTGTGAGGTTTTGTGTCTGGCAGATGTCTTGAGATTCCAAACAGCACATCTCAATTTGTCCCAGCGGCACAATTGTCTCTGGGTTGATTCCCTCAGTGAAAATTGCCTCACAATTTCCATACTCAACGGCAGGATCTTAAAAGACAAGCTCCATAATGGCACCATTTATTCTAAAAGCAGCAGAGCACAAAATTAAGTCATACAGAAAACACTCTGTGATACATTAGCCGGGGCTTGAAGAAGGGGATACAAGGTCTAATCTCAAATGCAGTGACAGCATTATTAAGTCCAGAACCAAATAGCTAAGTTACAAAGTTTCATGGGCCGTTTGGTGTCACAAGTTAAAGATAAGAAATTTACTCTTCAGAGGACTAAGTTGAAAATATGAATTATAATGAATTGTTTCTGCTTTCTGAGAATATTGGAAATTCAATACTGGCTTAACCGTGTTTGTTTGTAAAGGTATACAGTTAAAGGTGCCATGCCACACCTCTCGGTATACAAGATAGCTCTAAATGAGTTAGAGTTACATGGTGCATGTGAAAATGTAATAGTATCTTTGTTGTCTGGAAAGACAATGAAAATAAATAAACTGAGCAATTCACAAAGTTGGTTAACTTTACATGGGATTGCTAAAACCCTACTATTACTGTCTCTGAATCGTTTTTAGTTTGAGCAGAATAACAGGAGGTTTGGGATAAAGGGCTCCTAGGGCAAAGCTAGGAGAAGTCATTTGTAGTTTTGTGTCTAGCACATTTCCTATCATCTGTCAACTCTGGTGAACGGACTTCATACGTTTTTACCTTTGGCTGAAACAAATAAGTTGAAAGTTGCAGTAATAAAGCAATTAACTGGTCATGGTGGCTAGTGTGGAACTACACTAGGGGCTGGATGGTGTTGAAAGCACTGGAGGAATCAAAGAACATGATTCTCACAGCGCTGTCTACTTTGTCCTAGTGAGAGTACACTCTGTGGAGCAGATCGGCATCCCCCACTTCCACATTCTCCCGGTAAGCAAACTCGTTAAGAGGCTTTGGAAGTGATGGTCGCGCAGATTGTCATTATCTTTTTTACAGAGAAAGGTCGCAGCGCAGGGAGTCTGTATTTTTAGATCCGGCTTGCTGGGCTACCACTGGGGACTGGGGGAGCAGTGCCTGGGGATGGACAGTGTTGCCATAACCTCAGGGTTGCCATCAGCATCATGCACGTCAGTGGCCTGCAGGGCATCCAATCCACTGGGATTAGGAGGGGGAATGCGACATGCTGCACCTGGAAACCACCTCTCAATGCCAGTTTGACCTCTAGCTCGTTCAGTCCACGGCCAGAGACAACCAAGGAACAGAGTGAAAATAGTTCAGTAGTCTAACGGAAAAAATCAAGGTCAGATCAATTTAATTTCAGTGTAGATTCCTACCTGTTATTATTTTATTAGTGTGAATCGTCAAATCACAGAGAAGCCTTATCAAGACATTGTCATGTCTTAATAGTTGTCAGTATCCAGTGCAATGTTTTTGGTGACCATAACACAAGATCATAACACAATGTAACCACAACAGCAAGCAAAAATATTAGCTAATATGATATTTTGAAACTGTGAAATTGTCCTAATCAATCAGCATTGTTGTAAAAAAAACTAAATTCCAAAGCATACTAAATAATTGATGGTGCACCATTAGTCACAAGACTGAGACATTGTACAGCTTGTGCCTATACTCCAACTTTATCCAAAAATGCAACTGCCTGATACCATGTGGTGTCCATCAAGGTCAACAACTTCTTTTGTGAGATCACAAGCAGAATCAACATCTCAACATCAGCTGTGCTAGATCTGTTACTGTACATAGTTTCGTCAGTTAGGATGGAAAAGCAACTGTGGGTGTATATTCTTGTTTTGTGTGTGTGTGTGTGTGTGTGTATATATATATATATATATATATATATATATATATGTGTGTGTGTGTGTGTGTGTGTGTGTGTGTGTGTGTGTGTAAGCATTTACCACAGTATAAAACTGAAAACAGTGAGAGGGCATAACACAGCCTACAACATTTCAATCAGCCCAAAAGGCTCATCAGAGTGAGTACCGTACTTTATCTAAGAATGTAGATCAGAGACACGAGAGATTAGATCTGTGTTTCCTTTTGTTGAAGGATCAAGTCAAACATGAGGCAGTGATGCACCTCTGCTTTCATAACACCAGAGGGAAGTGAAACACTGACACCAAGTCTCATGTACAGTCGTACTGTGTTAAACAAAAGCATCCTCAAGGCAGGAAAAGAGAAATCAGTTTTAAGTGGATATCCCAGAAGACACATAAATGAGCCCCCTCTCATTTCCATAGCAGCCTTATGAAGTGCAGGTTGCACCTTTTAAATGAAGCGACCCTGTCAAGGAAAACCCACAGCTCTCAGTGACGGAGTGAAAGTAAAATACCCCATTACACTAATATGTGTGCCCTTCACACAGTCCATGCTGCATTAAACAGGCATTGAAATAAGGCATGGCCTAGTTATTACATTTTGATCAATGGTAAAAACTGAAGTAAAGCGTTAATAGTCATTTGTGAGCTTGGGCACTGGTAGAGTAATGGTCACTCTGAGGCTTATAATCATGTTAATGATCTGGCCTCTCCAGCAGGCATAGAGTGCCACAAGCTCACTTCAGCAGCACTCAGGCCCCTTCATCTTCCCGAGGTCTCATCTCAGCGGGGGAGAAAGGCAAGCAACTCGGCACTGATAAAGGCCATCCTACAGTATTTATGGGTTACTGAGCAGCAATTAAGATGATGGTGTGTGGTTTAATAGATGGGTGAACTCAC
>JAGFZM010001154.1:0-14624 GCA_017657215.1 Limnothrissa miodon
TGAGACATATGATGGGTCTGCAATTACTTTGCATTGTGCGTGTGTGTATGTGTATGTAGCAGGGGGTGGGGTGACTGGTTTGGGAGGGGGATTGGGTAGGTTAAAAGAGCATGGATCCCAGAGAATACAAAAGGCTTCATCTAAATTCAATTAAAAAATGTCATCGATTGGCAGTCTTGCGCACACATTGATATGCATGAAAACTCAGTGGAACCCAGTGAAGTATGCTCTAATTTGTTTGGCTGAGAGGAGTGTGAAAGGCATTTGAGCAAATCAGACCCATTTACACACACTCTCTGTCTCTCTCTCCCCCCCCCCCACACACACACACACACACACAAACACACACACACACACATACATACATACATGGACACACACAAATTAACAGAAATACCCATTTTACAATGGGATAACAGAACATTTCACTGGAGATGATAAAGTTGGCTTAACTTTTGTGATGGGTTTGTTGTCATTCCTCAAAAATAGAAAACATTGCATAACATTCTGCCCTCTCCACAATGTAATGTTTACAGTCCAAAAACAATGCCACTTGTTTGAAAATTATGCAAGATGCATGCTGTTGTCACATTAATATAATCTGATGTGTCATTTCTGATGCTAATTAAAACTTTCCTTCATCCACAAAACATCTGAAGACTAAGCCCTAGTCAACTGGATAATTTCACAGCCTCTCTCCTGAAATTGTTGACTAAATACAGTGTGCATATGGGCACCCATACCTCTGAAGAGAAAATGAGTGAAGGGCATCGACCTTGCTTTGGACTAACAGCAGTGCATAGTGGAGGCCCAGTGGCTTCAAAAAAAAAGGAAGCGCTGACTGCTGGGTCAGCTCAGTAGGTAGCTGCAGGTTCCACGGCAAGAGCACCACTGGTGTCAGGGGCACTGAGATCTGCCAAGACTTTTGACTTTAATCACGGCCTGCACTCAGGCTGCCGGCATTATGGCTCGGAGCAGCCCCGGGCTATTGTCCAGCAGGTGTGCGATCCAGCTATGTTCAGCTCCGCGTGGTTTCGCTAATTAGCTCACGACCCAAATCAGAGTCGAGAGGCGGTTGAGAGAATTAGCCAAGGTCACAAACCTTGCAACGATGCACTGCAAGTTACAACGTGTGAAGGTCGCAGAGGTTGTGAAATAACAGAAAAAGTTAGCAGGGCTCATTATGAAGCCTGTGTGGTGATCCAGTTGGACATGCCCAAACTGAATAAGTTAACTTACTGAAAATGGCAAAATGTTCCAGAATCGTGGGGAAACATACATTTGATTTAAGAGTATGTATTTGATAAATAAATACAAATCTTTATTTTGCACTTTATTATGTAATCTTCAATGCTAAATAGAATGGTTGCACACACAGTAATCATATTAATATCTGCATTATGTACTTTCGGGCTTTTTAGTTTAAAAAAATATGTGGATTTCAGATGCAAAACCCATTAATGCTGAAGTTACAAAAAAAGTATTTATATCATTTTCTTTATCATCAATCCAACTCCAATTGAATAGTTTAGTCATGATTTGTCGACAGTCTCCAGTCACCCTTGTTTGAAACAACTCTGAATAAAAGGAGCTTCATAACAGTTTGTCAGCTCCTAAAATTCTGGGCAAAGTTTCCCAGAAGTGCTGTCGCTGTAAGAGGGTCGTTAAATGACAGAGCCGGCATAAATCTGAGTCCTTTCTCACTTGATGATTGCTCCAACACATACTGTAGGGGTTCTAGTGTTTGTGGCCCTGGCTATGGAGAGGCGTAATGCTTCCTGGGTTGCACAGATTTTGCCTTTTTGCTGATGTCTCGATTCTACTCTTGTGTATGGATGGATTTTTTTATTTACCCATGTATAACCAAGGGCTAAAGTAGTGTATAGTGCGTTCAAGTTGGACAGCCACCTTAAGTCATTCTTTTAAAGACTTCGCTTTGACTGACATGCTGATATGTGATGGTCTTCACAGACGCTTGGCAATAGTGCCGTCACTCTTAACATTTCTCCTCTTGTTGTGCAGTGCACATTGTGGTGTGGACTTGAATGCTTCTGTTCTGCGTGGTTGCAGTGGCTTGGGCCCTGAGGAGGAGTGATCCTTGACCTCATAGCTCCTCGTGCTCTGATTCATCAATTGTGCATTAGTGTGAGTCAGACAAGGATGGAACTGGCTTTGCATATTTACTCCTTCTGAAAAACAAAAACATGAATAAAATGGTTATGGTAATACTTAACAGAAAGATCATACAGATATTGGTACACATCACATTCATTTACATTAATCAAGGATGAATGAACATGCAATGATGAAATTCTGCATGCAACTCCGACATGCAACAGCTGCAACAATATTCCTAAAAAAAAAACTGTTTATGACTTTTTTCATAGCTTCAACAATACATAACCTGAGCATAACATGCCTCATCCTCAAAACATATATGGGCATATTCCCTCTATCCATTCCAATTTAGACCACTGAGACCAAGATTACCCCTAGCCCCAAACACAATCCTCCTCCAAGATTACCCATAATTTACTTGTTCTGGCTAATACAAGGCTTGCTTAGTATGGATGAGTTCACAAGTTAATGATTCATTATTCACTGAATATGATAATCAGCCTTGAAACAACAGCATGTTATAATTACCCATGCACTGCAACTTAAATCTCTGCCAAAGAAAACCAGTGCTTTCACCACATTCTTTATTGGTGCTAGAGTTGGCCAGACAAGTGATGTTTATTATGTAGAGAAGGGATTTGGGAACTAACAATTTCAATATTGTAGTTATTTGATTTGTATATCCTTTGAGAAACCAATTTACAGGTTACAGGTTCTTGCACTGTTTTCGCTGTCTAGTGAAGTCCTAAAATGATCCCTATAGCCCTTTTATGCAGTAGACATAGAGTGGGTATTTATGACCATGAATATTAAATATTGAATAATACTAATTTGTGTTAAAGTGATATTAACCTTAGAATACCGTCATAAACTTTATGAAAATAAAAAGGGATGTTATAAAACAGCAATGCTGGTGCTGAACACATATTTACAGTTATTGCTTCACATGGGTTTAGGCTGTCTTGGGCTATAGTAGCCATAGACTGAATTGTACTAAATAATAAATGAATGTCTGACGCAGGGTCATGCCAAATTGTGGATGCCACTGGATGGATCTCACACAGTGACCTTCAATATGAAAGTATTCTACTCTTTGTGAGGATATTCTCTGGTGATCCAAGACAGACAGTGTATTTGTAGGTATTCATTTATTTATTTCGTTTTCCATCTGCACATACGAGAGCACAGTGCAGGAGAGCAGGGTTCTACAACTCCCTTCACCTGCCACTCAGTGTCTAAGGGCCCTGCCATGAATTGATAGCTACTGGTCAAGGCCACTGGATCTTTGCATGACACAATAATGAAAGGAAGATGTATGGCCAGATTTGCAAGGGTAGCCTAAGGGGACACCATGCCTTACAAACATATTATGTACCGGATGAACTGACAGTTCCTGAATACAAAAGAGTCTGTTGAATGTCATAACCCTAACTGCAAGTGCCTATAACTACTGCTGGCTATGAAAGGATGTCTGAAATGTTATTTATGAAATATATTTTCGCTATTTGCTGACTTTACAATAGAAAGGGCAATGCAACATTAGTCAACTAATTTGTCACATCATTTAGAATGTGCAGTAGCCTACTACTAAGTTGTATTTTCACTGGTAATTGGCTACAACTTCCAAGGGTATGTGTTAAATTTATGAAACATATTGGAGGCTGATGCAAGAGCCCGACATCACTGTGGTTAGGTTTTGTTATGATGGAAATCAATCATTTGGACTGGAAGGACTCGTTTTAAATTATTTCATAGTCTGATTTTACTATAAAGGCCTCTCAACAATAACTCTTTAAAACACCATGGGCCAATTTTAGTTTTATGGGAATGACATTTGCACTCATTTTGAAGAACAACATACCATTTAACTTCAGCAAGAATAGTTTTCATAATTTGGTTTTACTTAATTAGGCAAACTTCATAGCTGAATACAGGCAAACTCACAAAATATACGTCATGATTTGCATCCTAAAAATATACATTTATCTAATAAATCAATCCTTATGGATTTATTTGTGTTATGGATTTGTGATTGAATGGCCAAGCTTTTATTTGAGATTTCAGTATGTAAAGTTTACCAGGAAAGCATTTGCTTAATGACAAGCAGGACAACTAAATAAACACAGGAAAAAATGTGGGGAAACTGGTATTACATGTGTGATGTGACATACTGAAATTTTAAAAACTATACAAGCATGAATGGTGAATTTAAATCTGCAGCTACTCAAAATAGTAGGTTTAGTAATTTGATGCCTGTATGGCTACCGTCTTTTCGATTCAAGTTCACAAAGTGTAATGGGCATTCTAAAAGCAGTGCATACATTTTAATATGGAATTGTGTACTGTATGTCATTAGCATTTTTTCATCAGGTGCCAATCTAAAGAAAATGCCATTGTCATGAAGATGGTATTTACAGTAACATTACCTGAAACATTTTAGAAAATTCAAGCAACTGTTTTTCATCAACACCTTTGTCAAATTAAAAGCAAACTTAAAAAAGGCATGAATCCATCTAAAATCATACCAAACCAGACTGATATTTGTTATTAAGACAACAAATAATATGTTTCAAACATTTCTTTGCAGTTATATGATAGCACCAGATAACGTAGCTATTAAGTGTCCTAGGCACCTCCTGCTTTGGAAGTTCTTTGCCTGTATCACTAGGCAGAAATGCAAGTGAGAACACACCTCCACCCATTTTTCAAATGCACTTTGGTGGGAAATTTTTTTTTTTTCTTCTCATGCATGCAATTGATTACTCTGATATGATTCAATCATTTGCGCTGTTATTACCATTTGCTCAATTGAGAGGCACTAAACAAACTGACTGACTATTTGCCTACAGGCTGCAGCATAATAACATAATACAGTACTTAGACTACCCAAACCCCAAGTCTTAATTTTAGGCAGGCTTTAATAACAGGCAGGCCTTTATTTATTATGAGCAGTGTGAGAAGGGTAAGGTTTACTTCCCAATTGGTAGACGCTATTGGTAGGCCAATAGGCCAATGATTTGGGCAATGGTATAAAAGCAGGTGGTGCTCGTTGGGAAAGCAGGTGGTGCTCGTTGGGAAATCACTGCAACACTTGCCCTGGCTGCCTCCTGTCACACCTCTGGGTGTCTGCTCCTGGTAGGAAACCCGTTGTCTTCTATGTAGTGTTCTCCCCTTTTTATTTGAGTTTTTGTTAAAGCTTGCTGTCTGACACACTTTAGCCCATTAGTTGTCCACTGGCCGTAGGTAGTGAGCACCTGGTACTGGAACATGTGTGTGATAGATCGGACTGCGTGAACAGTCTGCTGCTTATTTGGTAAGGAGCTTGGTTGGGTATTTTATTGAGGGTGTACAATTAATGCGCTATTTTGGTCTAGGTAGAACCCTTGGTGGCGTAGTTGGATCTTCTAATACTGCCAGAACAGTAGTCTACATGTAGGCTGATTTTTTTTTTTTATTATTGCATGAATTACATTACTTTATGTCTTTTGAATCGCTTAGTATCTTCTTTGAGCTGTGTGAGAATGTCATCTTTTCCATCAAGTTTCAGTGACAGTCCAGATATATTAAATGACTCGCATCATATCTGAGTGCCATAGTTTCTGCTAACGTTTTCTGTGTTGTCTCTGTTGCTTAATGTTAATGATGCCAAACCTGCTTAAATGCTGAGCAATTACTTGCCCCTACGTGGAACAACTTCTCACTCGCCAACAACAGTGTTTGCATACTGCAAAACATGATGAAAATGGCACCTTTTAATGTCACAAGTCACAATTTAAATATAAATATTTTACAGGCTAGTTTATCTTTTGTCTGGGATAAACATTGTGTTAGGTCAGGTTATTAGTTTAATCCGGCCATAATGGAAATACACTGAGTCAGGACCTGTATAGACCAAAAAAGATGTGCGCTCAACAAAACAAAACCTCTAAATAAATACAAACAGTGCTTCACATACATTTTTTTCAATAAAAATACAGGACTACTTCTCTTGTTCTGGTTGTTCTGCATTCAAGCTTGTGATTTCTTTGTTGGGTGTTCTTGGTGTTGTTTTTGCTTTAGTATTGCTGACCAATGTGCGCTTGTATTTTTGAAACATGTTTGTGCATGTTTTTTTTTCGCCAAGCGGATTTGCACTTAAAAATTCCCATTACACCTGTGCAAAGGAAGGCAACTCGTTGATTGATGAATGAAAAACTACAATTTTCTTTGTGAAGTTGAATTTAGCTGAATTTAGAATCCAATTTTTTTACTAGGTTGCTTCATTTTCAGAGGTGCTGAGAACATTTTTAGCATGTTTGAGCTTACTTTGGCTCTGGTGCAGTGACAGACTGGGTGTTTGGCATTTGGGTAGAGCTGGGTAGATTTGGGGGCCGCAAACTGTCATGTGCCAGCTGGCCAAATTCAGTGCAATATGATTGTCATAAACATAAATGACGATACATTTATAAAAAAATCACAATCCACTATACAGCACCAATAAGAAACTTCAATTTCAATTTATACTTCAAGAACCCTGGGGACCTACAGTAGCAACATTTCATTTCCTGTATTCTGGTGTATATGGTGACAGCCTACAAACAAAAAACAGTGGAACCCGTTTCCTACAGGATAATAAAGTACCTGTGTGTGCACAAATCCCAGCAGATTTGTTAACAGTACGGATAACGCTGGATACTATTAAAGGTCTCATTCCATCGTATTTTCATTAATTTTGTGGTGGTCTCTTGTTTAAAATAATGTCATGAGAGTTGGTTTCGACAAAAAATATGCTGTGGTTGTCTTGTTTCAAGCTATTTTAGTTAGGTGAAAAGGAGAGCAGGGATAGCTCGAGAGGATTCTTATGAATATTAATGATATGCAAATGTTTCGCCTCTGATTTGCTAACAACACTGTGACGCTCCCTCTAGTGGGTCTGTCTGCAGGCAGCCTAACGTTTCTTGAGGGCGGGTTAACTGCATGGCTAATGTTCAAATTGATGTACATTTGTACGGCTTTTCCGATTTGCTCATTTTTCCCGGCAGTTTTCTATCACAGGCGAATACAGACTACAGGGGTTGGAGAGCAGTTTGAAGTTGAGCATAGAAGTACAACTTGGGCTGACCTATGGTAATGTAAAAACATCAAGTCTTAAACGGTTTATTTGGAAGGAGACCTTTAACTAGTTCTACTAGTTAGAGAAACATTTGAACATACCTTTTTGTTATTGTATTGTGTTTTTTCATAGGAAAAATGATTTTATGCGAAATTGCCCCATGGTTGTCTCTGTTTGGAAAGTCTGGAATTCTCCGTAATTTGCTATTCAGAATAGTGAACTAGTCTGTCAGTTTCCATGTAAATTAACACACTTACTGGATCTTCTACTTAAAAGCAAAATTTCATAAGACCAATGGTTAAATTCCTTACTTAATTGCAGATTCTGGCCTTTTGGATATCACACTAACTTCTAAAACTGATTTGGTAAAAATCCTTTGCCATTACTAGTCATTCATCTAGTTTTTATTGAGTACATGGGTGCACACAAAAACCTCCACCTTTACTGGCAAACAAGATGACTCATGCCTTCCAGTGCCTTTGTCGCTAAAGACAAATCAATACATTTGTGTGAATCGCAGAGTGCCCATGCTAACTGGACAGAAAAGCACCAATAAGTACCAAAGTAGGCTCCTCAAAGGGGTCTAATGAATGTAAAGAGCCTTGAATGGACACTGCAGACACTGGACTGTGCTAAGTGCTGAAGCTGGTGAAAAGGCTTTCCTGGCATGATGAGTGCTGCGCATATGTTTATCCCTTGTCATTTTCAAGTCCAGCATGTTCAATGGGCACTGATTTGGCTGGTTATAAGACCATCACCTCGTGTTACACTTCATTTTGTACAGAGGGTCCGTACTCTCTGGACCATTTAGCTATTTGAAACGATTGTTTGCTGGAGACATAGACTCTGGCCTTGATTCAGTGCACTGTTCACTTATTGGATGCGGTAAAAATGCCACCAGAAGCAACCAACTCTATACGAATGAAATTCAGGGGTGTTTTTCTACAAACCATTGTTGTCTAAAGGCCAACACACAGCTGGCGTTTTGACAGTGTTTTTTGTCATAATGGAATAGAATATATTGAACTAAACAAAACAACACATATTGCCAGTGGGGGACAGAGTGACCATCACTTTCATACCCAATGGAAAAATAAATAAAAATAAAATTACCTTAAACCCACTATGTGTAAGTTTTATTTATTTCGTATGAGAATTTCTCCCATCTATCGGCGAAGTGGTATACTGCACACGTTTGAATAAAATGTATTAGCCCTCCCCTTCCCACGGTCCTCATTTCCCATGGTCCTCATTTTGAAAATGGCGGCGCAAAAAGGATATTCTTATTTGGTACCCAGCCACATCTATATATAAATGGAAATTACCAAGTTTACGGGAACACTACAATTTATTCAAGGAGGTAATTACCATCGTTTTACATTATATTTTTAAAATAAAAAATGTATTTTTAATAAAAGACGAAGATAAATAGCAGGTAAATCCTACACATAGTGGCTTTAATGATCATTGAACAGCAGCGGCTACTATAGACAGCAGGCTTATGATGCAGACAGAGGTAGAGCGAGAATTGAAGAGAGGTGCTCAAGAGAGTCGTCACCGATATTAAGTTTTTAGGGGACTGAGGACTTGTATTTTGGGGTCAAGATGAACTACTAGGCTCACTATGGAATTACATGGCCATTTTTGAATTATTAAATTGTGCAGTTTGACTCATTCTTGGCAGAAAACATCAGAAAATTTGGACAGAAGGGCCATGGCAGAATCTCCTTTTTATCCTCAAAAGTCTGTGACAACTCATGGGACAGAAACATGCCATATACTGTAGTGCAGTGGTTTGTTAGCTAAGATGATTGGTGCATCAACATTGCATGCAAGTAACTTGTATAGCCAGAGTTAACAGTATTGAGGACTATAACAATGTTGGCAGTTAGCCTACTTTCACCTCTGCAACAAAATCACTGCTGCCTCCATGCATGGATGGGCCACAGTGTTTGGAGAATCTGACACTAACTTAGAGCTGGCTTTGAAGCCCATCTCTAGCAAGGAGCTAATATAAGTGGAATTAACCAATTTGTTGTAGCCAAATTACCAGTAGTTATTTCCACAGATATTGATTAAAAAAGGGAGACCCGTTCAGAAGTATGTCTTCTCTGTGAGCAGTTTGAGACATTAGAGATTGTTTTCATGGACAAGTTTTGAGAATTTCAATATCATGTTTATGTGGTCAGCTCTGCTGTAAAAAAAGGTTTCTCCACCCCTGTTCTACTGGAAATGTAACCTGTGTTTTGCAATCTTATGTGAGATATGACTGCACTTATGCCCCTCATTAAAACTTTTTACAATACTATTTGAGGCGCATCACAAGAAACATTCACCCTTAATTTTCCATGACTAAGTCATATGAAGGCCTGTGACTTGGTGGCATCCAATTAGGTGGTGCCCAGAAAATACAGCAATCACAAGCAATCTCTCCAGCTGTATGTGGAGCATCAGATCATGCATGCTTGTTGTACATTCTCTTTCAAAGCCTTTACAAGGAGGCTACATCAAGACTTGGGCATCTCAAAGCTCCTCAGCTGATCAAGGCACAGCGAATCACACCGGAGGATTTCTGTTTCAGGGAGAGACACACACAGAGAGAGAGAGAGCGGTGGCCCATCACGCAAAATGTATGTCAGCAATTTTGAAGAAGGATAAAGGAAGCAGGAGTGTGGTGTGGGAGAGAGGGGAATAAGGCCTGTGCAGAAGACATGGCGATGAGAGCGATTTGTTTACAGAGCTCTACTGGAAGTTGTGTGCTCCAGTCAAAGTGAGGGAACTCAAAATGTATGTGTGTGTGTGTGTGGGTGGGGGGGGGGGGACACGAAGGAGGGGAGAGGAAACAAAACAGAGATGGAAAAGGATAGGGAGAAAAAATATAGAGTGAGTGAGTGAGAGACGAAGGGAAAGAGAGGGAGGCAGAGAGCATGTAAGAAATGGGGTAGTGAGACTGTCAGAGGCGTTCCAGCATCGCAGTGCCAAGATCTCAGCCAGACTGTCAACATGGTGCAGGAGATGTTAGAGGAGTTCGATGTGTGCTGGGTTTGGGGACTTGAATGCAACCCAGTGGCTCTGACTGCAGCGCATCTCAAGGCTCAGAGGCCCAGTGGAGAGCAGCTGCACAGCTCCAGCTCCAGAAGCAGCCCAGTGTGAATAGCGGGCCCTTGACCCATTTCCTTTTACTGCTCCATTTATTTGTTTATGATAGAGTGGGGTAATAAAAGCTATTTTTTGAAGTGTTATTTCCAGTATATGCCATGTTGTATAATCTTTTCTGAATTACACATCTTTTTTTTTTTTCAAAGCTCCACAAAGCTTAACCTTTCAGTATGGACATAGAGATTATGGGCATATCGGTTAAAATCACATTATGAAGACAATATAACGTTACGGATACTAACGTATCCTCGGTTCTCTGAGTGAGAAGCCGAAACGTACGAATGGATGATGCCCATCATCTCCTACTTTTTCTGAAGTCAATTTTAACCAACCCTTGGAAAAAAGGGCAGTAAGCGCTCTGACGCGCGCAGGCAACTACTTAGACAGCCCTGCGTGACGTCAGAAAGTCTATATATTGACTGCGCTTACGCTTCAGGTCCTCTTTGCCAAGCTCGCCAGCGTCGGCGACTTGAGGCCCGAAGCGTACGTTTCGGCTTCTCACTCAGAGAACCGAGGATACGTTAGTATCCGAAACGTTCTCTTTCGTTTCGAAGCCGAAACGTACGAATGGATCACTACAACCAGGCCTCAAGAGCCCTACACCGAGGAGCCCGAGGTGGGAAGACCCATGGGACCGCCGCCGGGCCCAGAGAGAACACTGACGAACAACTGGTTCGTCTTCCTGATGCTCTGCGTACGCGTCAAATAGGCACGAAGCACTCTGACCGGGCACAGAGTGATGGGCACAGAACCGCCCGTCTCAGGAAGGGCTGAGAGCTCAATGGCCCTCGAACGAGGATCAGTAGACAGTACTTTAGGGCGAGAAAAGGGATTTGGTCGCAGCGTTACCCGCCCGTCATCTTGCGTGATTTCAAGACAGTCAGGACTGACTGATAGAGCAGTCAGATCACTAACGCGCTTCACCGAGACCAGAGCGAGCAGAAGCGCAGTCTTTAAGCATCTTTAGACTGGCACTCGACAGAGGGTCAAAGGGCGTAAGAGCCAGTCCGCGTAGGACAGTGGCCTGGTCCCAAGTAGGGACCGAACGTGTGGAAGAGGGGCAAAGCCGCCTGACGCCCTTCATGAAGCGCGACGCAAGGGGATGAGCGCCTGGGGAAACGCCAGCATAGCCAACATGGCATGCTGAAATAGCTGCGAGGTACACCTTCAGAGTAGAGGGTGTACGACCCTGATCAAACAGGTGTTGCAGAAAAGCAAGCACCTCGCCAATAGGGCAGACTAGAGGATCACAGCCTCTGTCTCTGCACCACGTGCTGAACACGCGCCACTCTAGTGTATACAACGACCTAGTGGATGTAGCTCTAGCAGCCTGAACAGTCTCTATAACTGCGTCTGACAGGCCGCTCTCCAGGAGACGTGCCCGTTCAGGGGCCAAGCCGTCAGTCTCCACGCTTCCGGCTTGGGGTGCCACAGCGACCCGTGAGCCTGAGATAGGAGATCCCTCCTCAGAGGGAGGGTCCAAGGCTGGCCGTCCAGCAGTGAGACCAGATCTGAGAACCAGCTCTGAGATGGCCAATTGGGGGCGATCAGAATCACCCTGTGAGCCCCCGCTCTGATCCTGGCCAACACCTGACGCATCAGAGGAAGGGGGGGAAAAGCGTAGAGTAGACCTCGCGGCCACGGATGTGCCAGCGTGTCCGACCCTAGCGGCGCATCTCGCTCCAGCGAAAACCACGCTGGACAGTGAGCGTTCTCTCTCGAGGCGAAAAGATCGACTCGTGCCCGCCCGAAGCGGGACCAGAGGCTGTGCACCACGGCTGGGCAGAGGCGCCAGTCGGTTGCACGCGGAACACCCCTGGAGAGGAGGTCCGCGCCTGTGTTGCGCACACCGGGCAAGTGCAACGCCCTGATCGACAGGAAGTGGCAGGAGGCCCAGGTGAGCAGCTTGTACGCCAGGCGAAACAGGTCCGGAGAGCGCGTGTCGCCCTGGCGATTGATATAAGCCACTACAGTGGTGTTGTCCGTACGCACCAGAATGTGCTCTCCTCCGAGAAGAGGGAGAAACTCTTTCAAAGCGCAAAAGACAGCTAGGAGCTGTAACACATTGATGTGTAGCCTCCTGGAGGCTGCGCCCCATGTCCCTCTGGCGGGGCGGCCGCAGCAAACGGCGCCCCTGCCGCTCTTGGACGCATCGGTGGTCACCGTCATGCGTCTGGCTACAGCGCCAAGGGCGCCACCTCTGGTGAAGGACGATGGCCTGCACCAATGCGCGAGGGCTAGCCACATGCGTCTGGATACTAAGATCCGACGGGCGGGGTTCGACCTGGAGGACACACCTAGTTCCGCTAAGCCGAGCTGCAGCGGGCGTAAGGGTAAAAGGCCGAGTGGGACAGCGCCACCCGCGGCGCACAGGAGGCCCGTCAGTCTGAGACACAGCCTGGCCGAAACGCAGGCACCTAGTCTGAAGTGGGGTAGACACACCCTGACGTCCTGTAGTCTCTTCGAAGTGAGCGTCGCTCTCATTGAGCGTGAGTTCAGTCTCACGCCCAAGAACTCGACCTCCTGAGAGGGAGAGAGCATGCACTTGCTTAGGTTTACTAAGAAGCCCAGATCCTGCAGGTGACGCAAAACAGTGTGAACCTGTGACGTTAGGAGCTGTCTGGAACCTGCCAGCAGCATCCAGTCGTCCAAGTAATTGAGGAGTCTGATACCCTGAGCGCGTAGAGGAGCAATCGGCGCCTCCACACACTTGGTGAAGCACCGAGGTGCCAGAGACAGACCGAAAGGGAGGGCTGTGTACTCGTAAGCTCTGCCCTTGAAGGCAAAGCGTAGAAAACGCCTGTGCCTCGGGACTACACCTATGTGGAAATAGGCGTCCTGAAGGTCTATGGTGACCATGTAATCCCCCTGGCGGACTGACTCCGCCACCATACGCCCCGTGAGCATGCGAAAGGTGAGAGGTTTGAGCGAAGCACTGAGCGCTCTGAGATCTAGAATAGGGCGGAAAGCGCCCGACTTCTTGGGCACAAGGAAGTAGGTACTGTAACGACCTGCGCGTGTGAGCGTCGGATCTACGCGCTGAATAGTGCCCTTTCTCAAGAGATTGCAAAGCTACACTGACTCCATGACACCTCTGAAGGGCGGGGGTGGCCACCTGAACTGCAGTTGATAGCCTTTCAACACTATTGAAAGAACCCAACGCGACGTTGTGCACATCGCCCAATTCTGCCTGAGCAGAGAGGCGGAATGAGGAGGCAGCAAGGACAAACGAAGTAATATGCTGCCCCCGAGTGGCACTAAGGGAGCCAAGGTCAAAGACTGAGGCTGTCTGCGAAGCTGAAGAGCGTTCGACTGACAGAGTAGAGACCCGACGTAACGTGGGGGCTGAGGGCAAGCCAACCGTGTGTGAGACCACTGGGCGCTCACGCGTGGATGGCGAGCCGCGCATCTCACTCGCGACGCCCCATGGGGCGGTCGACCTGGAGCGCGCGTCAGCGATGTCCGTGGTTGGTGAGCTGCGCACTTCACCCGCGACGCCCCGTGGGGCGGTCGACCTGGAGCGCGCGTCAGCGACGTCCTTGAAGAGGGGGGAGAAGTTTCCCGTCCGCCCGATGGCAGAAGTGTCAGACTGAACAGACAGCTCTGCCCGTACCTGGGCGATAAATCGGCCGACAGAAGTGGCGAGAGAGGCTGGAGAGGGCTTCTCGACCGTGAACGACTCCGACGCGTCGCACGCCCACTGCTCGGAGGCGAGTGAGACAGAGAGCGTCCTCCGGCCGGGGCCAGAGCTCATTGTCAAACATTGCCCCAGAGGGGCGAGAGTGTGTGTGCGGGGTGCTTGTGAACAAGGTAAACTCAGCGCCCCCTGAGGGGGTGAGATCAGAGAGGACCGCCGAAGCGGGGGGGAACGCTCCGAGCTGGGGACTGCAGAGCGGGGACCCGTGCCTTTTGGAGCACACATAGGCATAGCAGTCAATGGATAGGGGTCGCATGACATGTTCTGCCGCACACACGCGATCGTATCAGGATCGCTGTGGCCTCTTGCGCCGTTCCTGGCTGGTTGGACGCGTGGCGGGGGCCGCGTGTCCGCGCGAGCGAGAGTCTTCTCTAAGCGATCGCGCTGGAGTTCCAACGCCTGGCCAAACAGAGCATCAGCGGAGATGGGAGCGTTCATAAGATGTCTCTTCTCCTTCTCTGGCATGGACGAGAGATTCAGCCAGAGGTGCCTGTCGATGACGACCAAAGAGCCAAGGGAGCGCCCGTCGGCTTTAATGGCCGCCCTGATGGCCAGTGA
>JAGFZM010001154.1:15024-71222 GCA_017657215.1 Limnothrissa miodon
GCGTAGGACAGTGGCCTGGTCCCAAGTAGGGACCGAACGTGTGGAAGAGGGGCAAAGCAGCCTGACGCCCTTCATGAAGCGCGACGCAAGGGGGTGAGCGCCTGGGGAAACGCCAGCATAGCCAACATGGCATGCTGAAATAGCTGCGAGGTACACCTTCAGAGTAGAGGGTGTACGACCCTGATCAAACAGGTGTTGCAGAAAAGCAAGCACCTCGCCAATAGGGCAGACTAGAGGATCACAGCCTCTGTCTCTGCACCACGTGCTGAACACGCGCCACTTTAGTGTATACAATGACCTAGTGGACGTAGCTCTAGCAGCCTGAACAGTCTCTATAACTGCGTCTGACAGGCCGCTCTCTAGGAGACGTGCCCGTTCAGGGGCCAAGCCGTCAGTCTCCACGCTTCCGGCTTGGGGTGCCACAGCGACCCGTGAGCCTGAGATAGGAGATCCCTCCTCAGAGGGAGGGTCCAAGGCTGGCCGTCCAGCAGTGAGACCAGATCTGAGAACCAGCTCTGAGATGGCCAATTGGGGGCGATCAGAATCACCCTGTGAGCCCCCGCTCTGATCCTGGCCAACACCTGACGCATCAGAGGAAGGGGGGGAAAAGCGTAGAGTAGACCTCGCGGCCACGGATGTGCCAGCGTGTCCGACCCTAGCGGCGCATCTCGCTCCAGCGAAAACCACGCTGGACAGTGAGCATTCTCGCTCGAGGCGAAAAGATCGACTCGTGCCCGCCCGAAGCGGGACCAGAGGCTGTGCACCACGGCTGGGCAGAGGCGCCAGTCGGTTGCACGCGGAACACCCCTGGAGAGGAGGTCCGCGCCTGTGTTGCGCACACCGGGCAAGTGCAACGCCCTGATCGACAGGAAGTGGCAGGAGGCCCAGGTGAGCAGCTTGTACGCCAGGCGAAACAGGTCCGGAGAGCGCGTGTCGCCCTGGCGATTGATATAAGCCACTACAGTGGTGTTGTCCGTACGCACCAGAATGTGCTCTCCTCCGAGAAGAGGGAGAAACTCTTTCAAAGCGCAAAAGACAGCTAGGAGCTGTAACACATTGATGTGTAGCCTCCTGGAGGCTGCGCCCCATGTCCCTCTGGCGGGGCGGCCGCAGCAAACGGCGCCCCAGCCGCTCTTGGACGCATCGGTGGTCACCGTCATGCGTCTGGCTACAGCGCCAAGGGCGCCACCTCTGGTGAAGGACGATGGCCTGCACCAATGCGCGAGGGCTAGCCACATGCGTCTGGATACTAAGATCCGACGGGCGGGGTTCGACCTGGAGGACACACCTAGTTCCGCTAAGCCGAGCTGCAGCGGGCGTAAGGGTAAAAGGCCGAGTGGGACAGCGCCACCCGCGGCGCACAGGAGGCCCGTCAGTCTGAGACACAGCCTGGCCGAAACGCAGGCACCTAGTCTGAAGTGGGGTAGACACACCCTGATGTCCTGTAGTCTCTTCAAAGTGAGCGTCGCTCTCATTGAGCGTGAGTTCAGTCTCACGCCCAAGAACTCGACCTCCTGAGAGGGAGAGAGCATGCACTTGCTTAGGTTTACTAAGAAGCCCAGATCCTGCAGGTGACGCAAAATAGTGTGAACCTGTGACGTTAGGAGCTGTCTGGAACCTGCCAGCAGCATCCAGTCGTCCAAGTAATTGAGGAGTCTGATACCCTGAGCGCGTAGAGGAGCAATCGCCGCCTCCACACACTTGGTGAAGCACCGAGATGCCAGAGACAGACCGAAAGGGAGGGCTGTGTACTCGTAAGCTCTGCCCTTGAAGGCAAAGCACAGAAAACGCCTGTGCCTCGGGACTACACCTATGTGGAAATAGGCGTCCTGAAGGTCTATGGTGACCATGTAATCCCCCTGGCGGACTGACTCCGCCACCATACGCCCCGTGAGCATGCGAAAGGTGAGAGGTTTGAGCGAAGCACTGAGCGCTCTGAGATCTAGAATAGGGCGGAAAGCGGCCGACTTCTTGGGCACAAGGAAGTAGGTACTGTAACGACCTGCGCGCGTGAGCGTCGGATCTACGCGCTGAATAGTGCCCTTTCTCAAGAGATTGCAAAGCTCCACTGACTCCATGACACCTCTGAAGGGCGGGGGTGGCCACCTGAACTGCAGTTGATAGCCTTTCAACACTATTGAAAGAACCCAACGCGACGTTGTGCACATCGCCCAATTCTGCCTGAGCAGAGAGGCGGAATGAGGAGGCAGCAAGGACAAACGAAGTGCTATGCTGCCCCCGAGTGGCACTAAGGGAGCCAAGGTCAAAGACTGAGGCTGTCTGCGAAGCTGAAGAGCGTTCGACTGACAGAGTAGAGACCCGACGTAACGTGGGGGCTGAGGGCAAGCCAACCGTGTGTGAGACCACTGGGCGCTCACGCGTGGATGGCGAGCCGCGCATCTCACTCGCGACGCCCCATGGGGCGGTCGACCTGGAGCGCGCGTCAGCGATGTCCGTGGTTGGTGAGCTGCGCACTTCACCCGCGACGCCCCGTGGGGCGGTCGACCTGGAGCGCGCGTCAGCGACGTCCTTGAAGAGGGGGGAGAAGTTTCCCGTCCGCCCGATGGCAGAAGTGTCAGACTGAACAGACAGCTCTGCCCGTACCTGGGCGATAAATCGGCCGACAGAAGCGGCGAGAGAGGCTGGAGAGGGCTTCTCGACCGTGAACGACTCCGACGCGTCGCACGCCCACTGCTCGGAGGCGAGTGAGACAGAGAGCGTCCTCCGGCCGGGGCCAGAGCTCATTGTCAAACATTGCCCCAGAGGGGCGAGAGTGTGTGTGCGGGGTGCTTGTGAACAAGGTAAACTCAGCGCCCCCTGAGGGGGTGAGGTCAGAGAGGACCGCCGAATCGGGGGGGAACGCTCCGAGCTGGGGACTGCAGAGCGGGGACCCGTGCCTTTTGGAGCACACATAGGCATAGCAGTCAATGGATAGGGGTCGCATGACATGTTCTGCCGCACACACGCGTATCAGGATCGCTGTGGCCTCTTGCGCCGTTCCTGGCTGGTTGGACGCGTGGCGGGGGCCGCGCGTCCGCGCGAGCGAGAGCGCTGCCAAGGAAGTTGTGACCCGGTAGCCGGCGGTGGCGCAGCTTTGGGTGCGTCCGCCTTTTTCTTCTGCTGCATCCGTTGAGGCATGCGAGCACGTGTCTGAGGCGCAGCCGGAGTGGCTGGTTGAGGCGGGGCACGCTTAGGAAACACGGGTTGCAGGGCCTGAGCCGCCGACTTCGTCTTCTCTAAGCGATCGCGCTGGAGTTCCAACGCCTGGCCAAACAGAGCATCAGCGGAGATGGGAGCGTTCATAAGATGTCTCTTCTCCTTCTCTGGCATGGACGAGAGATTCAGCCAGAGGTGCCTGTCGATGACGACCAAAGAGCCAAGGGAGCGCCCGTCGGCTTTAATGGCCGCCCTGATGGCCAGTGAGGTGAGAGCGGTAGCTCTGCGCAGCTGATGGAGGGTAAGGTCCGACGGCTGCGCTGAGAGATCCGCCACCAGTTCCTCAGACAGAGAGGAGAGGAGAAAGGTGGTATTCAACGCCCTTATCGCCTGGCCTGTACAAATAAAGGCCTTTGAAATGAGCTTCTCCGTGCGCTGGCACGGCTTAGAGGGAAGCTCAGGAGGCGATGTCCAGGTGGTGGCAGAAGATGGCGCTAGACAACCAGCGACCGCATCCTCAACGCGAGGGAGCTGCATGAGGCCGTTGGCGCCCGCTCCGTCCATCGCGTAAAACGTCGCGTGGCCTTGAATAGGGGCAATGGCGGCGAAGGGGGCCTACCAAGAGGCCTGCGCATCCGCCACGACAGTGGGGTGAGCAGGGAGCGGGAGGGCATCAGGTGAGGGCAGCGCGCCGGAGAAGGGGTCGAAGCACCCTCCCGGACAGCGCTGAGGCGGGGGCAGGCCCAGCCTGCTAGCCGCCTGTGTAGCCAAGGAAGCTAGCTCGGAAGCTAACTGGGCGGCGTGGGTCTTCTGGACCGGTGGCAAATCTTCCACGGTGGCGCATCCCTTAGTGGAGAGGAAGGAAGCGAGCTCCTCCTCGTCCACAGCCTCGATAACCGGGTCGTCAGAATCATCGACCTGGAGCGGCGAAGTAGCCGCGCGGGCAAAGGCAGCGCCGATGGAGCTAGCAGGGCTAGCCAGGTGGGCCGCGGTTAGCTGACTAGCTGGTAGCTGACTAGCCGCTGAGAAGCTAACCAATGGCCGAGTAGCCACTGAAGACCGGCCGATTAGCCCATCCGGGTGCGAGGACGCCGGGGGAAAATCAATAAACTGGCGGGCGGGGAGAGCACTGACGCCAATGGGGGTAGAAGCCGCCCCTGGACTACCAGTGGAACCCACGAAAAATGCCGCTCTGTTGGCAATAGTCGCAGGGGAGAGGCGTTCGCAAGCCGAGCAGAGATCTGGCTGCGAGAAGGCTAACATAGCATGCTCACTCCCCATGCAGATGAAACACACAGCATGGCGGTCGGAGAGCGCCATGGGACGATCACAGTTGGTACAACGACGAGTAGCCATCTTGCGTCTCGAGGTACCAGAAGTTAGGGACCGGCGTGAGCACTTGAAGCCAGACGGAAATCCCTCGGAGAGCTTTGAGAAAAGCTTTTGTGGTGGGGTTTCAAAAAAGCCGTTGGTTTTAGAAATATTTGCGGAAGCAAACGAAAAGTGACTCAGAAACACACGCAGTAGGCGAGGTGAAAAAGGCAAAGAGGACCTGAAGCGTAAGCGCAGTCAATATATAAACTTTCTGACGTCACGCAGGGCCGTCTAAGTAGTTGCCTGCGCGCGTCAGAGCGCTTACTGCCCTTTTTTCAAAGGGTTGGTTAAAATTGACTTCAGAAAAAGTAGGAGATGATAGGCATCATCCATTCGTACGTTTCGGCTTTGAAACGAAAGAGAACTTCTATGTATTGCGATGATGTAAACTGTAATAGTCTTGCTGATGAATTGGCATCAGTAACAGCAACTAATGCACAGATTTACTGCAATACCAAGTTATAGTATATTTTTGAATAAGTAACACACTTGCAATGATTATGCTTTGTGGCACTGGGGTCATTTAGTCACCACTTTAAACATTTGTCATTAGGTATGCAAGCACTACCCCAAAATTCCTTTGTAATTAAAGGAATGCCTATTGCATTAAAGCTTACTGCACATATGGGCTCTCTAAATTGATTCCAGCATATTACTGTTACTACTGTTGGAGCTAGAGACATTCTCTCACCAAGAGTGTTGACTAGTTTTGTGGAACAGATTCACACACATTCTTATGCACAAGTAACAAAACTGTTGCAGAGGACTTGCCGTGATTTGAGGTAAACGATGCAAATCATTGGCAGCTGTTGGCAACCATTTTCAGAAGAACTGTCACATTTAGCATTTTACATTAGAGAATTGGGGAGCAAATGGACTAGTGATTAGAATGGAATTCTCAGCCAGTGTCGGGGTAAAAGTAAAGATTGATGATTGAGTGCAATCAATAAAGCTCCGTGATGGAGGACTAAAGGACAAGGGTCTTTTAGATATGACCATACAGACAGCTATGATGTAATGGACAGGGCATGAAAGAAAGTGTGTCTAGTGGAGTTCACTTTTTCAGGGCCAAAACACTTCAGTACTTTTCTACTGAGATTAACAGTTAACAAATCAATAATCAAATGGAAAGTACACAAACAAAAATTAATGACAATTCAACAAGAATCCAAAAATGACTTTAAGCTTTGGATGCCTTGTGCGGTTTGATAAACTTTATTTCTATTTTGTCTGAAGGAGAAAAAAAAGGAGGGGGGAGGGGGTATTCTGCAACAACAGCCCAAAAAACTTGACGGTGTGCTCTCCACCCAACACAGGCATGTGGAGCTCATTTTGAATCTTGAAGGTCAATTCAAATATTTCTATCCCATAGCAGGCTCTCAGAAGACTTAAAACTGGTTTAAAAAGACTTGGCTTCTGTGTGGTTTGGTGCATACTTTTTCCAAGGCTCTCATAGTCATCACTTTTCCTTTCCCATATTCTTTGCACAGATGCCACAGGAGAGAACTCAAATAGTACCAGCTGAGTCCCTAGGCAGCTTTAAACGATTGGGTTCGTTTTCGACCTTCAGCTGCCACTGCAGAGGGCAGCTCTTGTATGATTGAGGTGAAGGAAGACCTACAGGAAACATACAGATCTGGACCAAATTGATTAACAGGACTTTTTTTTCGCCTCGTTTTAAATGAGACGGATGAATGGGGCAACAAAGATTACTGACTTTGTCAAAGCCTGCCACACATACAGGAGTTGGCCATATTTGTCAGCCTGTCAAGAAAGTGCAAGGAGAAAACCGAAGACACACAGTGCTATTCCCTGACCGCTTACAACATTCTGAACATTGGCAATAGTCTTGTAAAGGGTAGTTCTACTGATTGCTTAAAGCTATAGTGTAAGCAATAGTGTATAAGGTGATTTACAGTAGAGATGTATCGTGACCAATTAGTTCAAAAAGACCTAATCTTTAATGTGACTTTGGTAGACCTAATCGTCTTGTGGGATCGATTAGTTCCTCTTTTTTTCTGTTTGGTGGTCGGCAACCAACTGAAAGGTGCATTAGCGCCACCATTGACTGTATATATACAGTCTATGAGCGCCACCGACTAGGTATGATCGATTAGTTCAGTCGCACATGCGTAACGTCCTATAGCTTCTGTGTTGGAGATATTTCCCTGTTTGTGTCTTTTACTCTAAACAAAAGCGAGAACTTGTCAGATGCTGGGTGCAGGGCAGGCATAGACCAAAGACCCAGGTAAACAATTAATTCATATTTGCTGTTTCTTACAGCATTATAGTTTTGTCTTGTTTGTAGTGTGATCAACATTTGTGTAAGCAGTAGATGTGTTAGGGAGGTAACAGCCTAACATTTTAATTTAGCTCAAATGAACGAAGAACTAACAATGTGGAGACTGCATAGGTTTGGCTAATGGGGCTGTCACATATTTTTATAAAGTGAACGAGATGAACGAGACGACTCGAAAAAAGTTTAGTTCACTTTGCTGACCGAGACACAAACTAACTTGTCAGTTAGGTGAACAGCTTTTCCCACTTCTAATTTACAGGCCAAAATGAAATGATGAAGTCTGTTTCAACCAATTGCCTTGAATTAATTATTAATTAATAATTAATTCCATACCTACTTCAGGGGAGTGTGCACATTGATGGAGTAGGTTGTTGTGCATTGCCGTCTAGTTCCAGTTATCCAGGAGGTACAGGTCAGAATAGTGGCTCTGGCTCTTTTTCGAGCCACCTGATGATGTGTGTGGAGTTGTGTTCAGTTATTTGCAATTCAACAGCCTTACCACTAGAGGCTACATATTAGCTATCACATTAGCATCATCAGAGTTTTCCTCTCTCTTCAGCGTGATTGTCATTCTGTTACACATTTTACAAATCATCCTCCCTGACTAGAATGTCCAATGTCCACTTCCTCATTTTCTTTCTCTAATTTCTCTTCTCTAATTCATCATCTGATTTTGCTTAATTCATGTTTACAACTGTCATTTGCTTGAACAGTGTTCCATGATTTGGCTTATGTTCAAGAACTTAATGTTTTCTGTCACCATATCAATTTTGTTTTTCCTAATTGCTAAATACACACGACTGTTCTTTTGGGTGGCTTGTGACCTTAGAGCTCATCACAGCTTGCTACAAAAGGTCACCCTCACTAGACCAGTTTATACTAGGAGCTGAGATCACAATGGATCTGAACAGATTGACTAATTTCATGGGTTAATAATGATTTCATACGGTTGCACTTTCCATTAACATCTTTGACCTAACCATGTAAAATGCTGAGTCTAATTAAAACTCATTCAGACGGTGCATCACACTGCATTGTCTCCTGTCTAATAGGAAGAAGAATTTAAAGCAGGTCTCACTCCCAAAATGAGCTCCCTGTTAAGTTACTGTAAATTAATGAGGACTGGGATGTTATTCAGGAGATAAACATGTTATTGTTGGAATACAGTAAATGGTGCAATTTTCTCTCACTCATGTGCAATTCACTCTCTCACTGTACCTTTGCAGCGGTTCTTCTCAAACCGTTATATCATCATATATATATAAACATTGCCAACCTATGGGCGCAAACGATGAATAAACAAATACACGCACACAGAAGAGACCTCTGTGAAGGCCAAGTGTAAAAAGTAAAGAGTCTGCTCTCAAGCACCATCCGTGAGGATTGTTCGTGTCTCATGCTACATTTTCCCACTACATTTTTAAAGCTGTCTCACCATGTCCTTGTGTTTCATGGTAGGGACATTCAGCAGTCTACCTGATTTCAGTAAGATTTAACCCTGGTAAAATATAAATGGTTACATATAAATATTCTGCCATTCTTCTGTGTTCTTTACAGTGTAATAACATCCTAACCATGGTAGAGCATTTTACATTTCTGCTAACTAATAATTCACTTTTTATTTGTATATCATAGTAAGATCTCAAATGGTAAAAAGGGAAAGGAATGATCTGGAAAATGAAAATGTCCATGAACTAGAGACACAGAGACTAAACAGACTAGAGACACTGAGGAAACGCACACACTATCCCGGAGCAGTACAGCACGGGGGGCCAGGAGGGGTTAGGTGCCTTGCTCAAGGGCCCATACTGTGGGTATGGACAGTATAGCTATATTCCTTTTTCTGCCCACCTTTTTCCCTCTGGGCTGGAATCAAACTGACTATCCCCTCGATCAGCATCAGCTGATCATTGAAGAACTCTTGTCAAATGAATGAGTAGCTAAGAGTTCATCTCTGATCTTGGGGTACTGAGTTAATAATATTTAATAATCAATAAGAAATGGCCAGAAGTATAAGCAAAAGGTCTTTTTTTTCTTAATTTCTGACCCTCAATAAAAGACCCTTACCTTTGTGTGGCGTAAGCAATGGTGTAATTGAAATGGTAAAAGGTGTGCTGATGTATTTGCAGCTTCATTCATTTATCATCCACATCCACTGACAATAACAGAAATGCACTTGTGGTTTAGTATGACATCTGTTTCTAGAATACCCCACTGTGCACTCTAGGTGCTGATGATTAATTTAATATTACCAATGTAATTAATAAAAACAATACAGATAATTCAGGCTTTCCTCCTTAATGTAACATGTATACATGAGCTATGAAACAAACAAACAATACACACACAGTGTTCATGGAGAAACGGTTGCTGTAAGACTCCGTAGCAGGTAAAATTTAATGTTCAACATCAGGAATGTAAAATGAAAGTTTAGAAATCTATACATACCCTAGCACAGTGTTTCTTAACCCTCTATTGCATACTCTTGCCATATGGCAACAATAACTTTTTCCTGGTTTCTCTAATATGTATTAACATTAAATCTATGCATTATTTATTATTTGTGAAAAGGAGGACATTTATTTCGATATGGAGAAAAATGGTCAGTTCACATGACCAGGAAATATTCCTAAAACTTCCTTTTTCACTATCTGTGTGACACTAGGAAGGTCATCACCTGAGGGCTGTCAAAGTCCTGCAAAAAAATATATTATTGCAATAATTAAGAAATGTTTATTATTAGAATAAGTTTAGGAGCAGTGATTTTTATTTGTAAAATGGTAAAACATAACAAGGAACTATTATGTGACCAATCAGCTGATTGGAATGCAATAGGCTGACATAGACCCAGGGTAATATAAGAAGATATTTACAGTATTTGATATTTTTAAGTCCAAATAAATTATTTATAATATTTTTATTATGTAATTTTAGACATTTGTAGCCTTAAAATCATTGTAAATGGCTGTGAAAATGTGAAAATCGTACTTTGAAAGTGTTACAGAAATGTGTTATTTGGTGATGAGGTTTTGTCTTACTGTTACCAAACAGGGAAAACTACAGTTGCATTCACATCATTTTGGTATTTTGAGTATTTGGTTACAAATTTCATTGACTACAAAGATTTTTTTTTTTTTTTTTTTTAATGTTATTTTTCATAACTTTCTGCGACTGCGCATTGCGCAATTTGCTACAACAAATCTTTTCAACTCAATTTAATAAACGTTTGCATTATTTAACCCATATTAAAGGAGAAATCCGGTGTGATTTGGACCTGGACTGTACTGAAAGATGTTACAGAGTACAAACATATATCCAATGCCCACCTCCGTTCACCCCCATCATTCCGCATTTAATCGTTTTTAGCCGAAGCTTTCATTAACCTTACACTGCTAGCTATAGGGCATCACTTTGCCTATGCAGCTAAATCACTATTTTTACACCATTATCAAGGTTCAAAGTAACTCCACACTTCATTGGTAGACTTCTGAGGGCCCTGACATTTAAAACGAGACAATGAGAATTTTGAAAGTGTACAGGTACTTTATTAAAAAGACAGTTCATTAAGATCATGGAGGTATTATAAAACCTGAAGAAAGTGACCAAGTCCCGCCCCCATTCACTTCAATGAGAAATGCTAGGCTAGGGAATTCAGCCAAAATTGAACGATTTTTTCATCATATAAAATGGAGATTCGTGAAGCCTATTTCCGGTACCATTTTACTTGGCCAGTTATATAATGCATTACTGATTTACGTAAGGTTGAGGAGTAAGCTATATGGATGACAGGAATTGGCCGTTTACACGGTACTTTGGATGTTACACATTGGATGTTTACTTCGTTTGTGAACGGGCATTGTTTTCTTGTCCTGCCTTTAGCAGCACTCCCATGAACTTAAGTTTCTACAAGAACATGCAAGGTGAGAGCGCATATTATGTGTGGTTTGTTTTTAACGTGCTGTTCGTCTTGAACTTGTGGGTCTAAATCCAATGGGTGTCTCTTGATAGGCGTCTACTATGAATAAATTATTATCAACATGCACACGCGATGGAGCTCGTGCCAAACACTAAACTCGTGCATGAGCTGAGTTTTGGTCACCCGCCAATGAGCATTTGGAAAATGGTACCGGATTCGATGTAATTTATTGAAAATGGCGACGAGGAAGTGGCATGCTAATTGGCTGAAGCTAACCTCACAAATCCTGACCCCCTGATTAAGACAGTACCTTCTCAGAATGTCCCGGTCACCGCCATCTTGAAATTAAATCACGATAAGCCGATTGACGAACAGAACAGGGGAACAGTTTGAAAATTATATTCTGTTGAAGTGCTTGGATTTCATCTGAAAATACATGGTGACTATCTACATGAGCACTAAAGCACCAACAAATGATGAAACTTAAAAGAGTTTGACCAAAGACATTTATAAAGTTGTAGCTCATCAATCGACTTATCATGATTTAATTTCAAGATGGTGGTGACCGGGAAATCTTTTTAATAAAGTACCTGTACACTTTCAAAATTCTCATTGTCTCGTTTTAAATATCAGGGCCCTCAGAAGTCTACCAATGAAGTGTGGAGCTACTTTGAACCTTGATAATGGTGTAAAAATAGCGATTTAGCTGCATAGGCAAAGTGATGCCTTATAGCTAGCAGTGTAAGGTTAATAAAAGCTTCAGCTAAAAACGGTTTAATGCGGAATGCTGGGGGTGAACAGGGGTGGGCATTGGATATATGTTTGTACTTGGTAACATCTTTCAGTACAGTCCAGGTCCAAATCACAGCGGCCTTCTCCTTTAAGTAAGAAAAATCATCAAAATATTTTCCAAGTGTATATACAACTAGACTGCATTTTCTCGGCAGAAACCGCAAGGTGGACTTGCCAATGTGTAGGCAAAACATGGTGTTACATGGCTGTTGTGTTTTTCAATTTGCTGTAATATTTTTTTTATTTGCGGTTGTGTTTTTTGACTTGCAGTTGTTTATTGAATTGCTGTTGTGTTTTTTATTATGTTGTTGTGTTTTGACCTTCAGGGCCACCGTACATTACTCATTGTTTCAACATATTATCATGATCTTGGAGTTGCTGTCTAGTAAGGCTGGGCGATTTGGCCTAAAATCTAAATCTTTATTAATTGAACATTTTAACTCGATTATGATTAATAAACGATTATTTCTTTTTTTTGCCCTCATAGTTCACTTAAATTTACTGGTTTGGACAGTAAATATGCTCAAATATTACAAGTGAGAGATTATTGAATGAAGGGTGCATTACTTGATTTTAAAATAATTGAAGGAAACACACTATCTACTACCTATGATTATTTATTGAACATCAATGTTTTCTTTGGTACAAGCTGCTCTTGTTGATCAGTAGCCTGGGCCCGCTCATACTTCCTGTGACGCTACATTCAATTTCGCGAGCAAGTCAGTCTGGCCAGGCTGCCGCGAAATTGCCTTTAGAGGAATTATTATCCCAAACTCGAGGGCACCATTGAGAAACGAGCTTGAATGAGACTGAGTGGTCTGATTGGTTGTAGATTGTGACTGCCGCCTCCCAGAATTCGGTTAGTATCGTAGAATGGCCAGACCAAGCTCTTATGAGCTTTGTAGTCGCTCTAGCCAGGCTAGTTGCTCAGTTGTCTCAGTATTTAAGCTGTCCATACTTGACATGTCAGCAGAATAACATGAGAAACGTAGCACGGTCACGTGACAATACACACAGTAGTCTTTTAAAAGGGAAAGTAATTGAAATAATTGACCTGGAAAAATTGGATCAATTATCGGTTCTAACTGTCGATTTCGATTACTTTTCGATGAATTGCCCAGCCCTACTGTCTAGCCTGATGCATTGGCTTCCTCAGACTGGTTTAAGAGCTGGCCATCTGTTTTGCTTCAGTACACAATTAGGTATAGGCCTACTATTCCGTTTTTCCTGCTCTAATCTGCAACGGACACAGCCCCACCTCACATATTCAGGACATTCGCTCCCAGTCACATGTCAGAGAATCATGTGCAGAGTCAGTGCTTTATGGGTCCTTGTGTGTTTGACATACTGCATGAAGCATTAGCCGTGAGAGAGGAGAAACAAAGACATGTTTTTTTTTTTTCATTTGTATGAGGTTAAGCAGAATATGACATAATAATGTGTAGTTAATGCATTATCTCCTGATGAGTCAAAGGGTAGCCTTGTCACGGCCCTGCACCTCACCCGTGGGCAATGGCAGTGCTGTTCCCTTTATTCTTCTAATAATACATCTGTGTGAGGGGAAGTCTCCAATCAAACTGGCGAAGAGCGCAGAGGAAATTAGTGACTCCATGCCCAAGGGGTAAACATCCGAGAGAGGAATCCTGTACAAAGCTCACGCAGGGCGGACGCCAAGGAGGCAGAATGAAGCCAGGAGTTGGGTTGTGTGTTGTGCTGAGCTGCACTCATTAACGAGAAGGTTAGCCAGGAGTTCAGAGCGTGTCAAGGTCCTTTAATCAGTCTTTCACATGCTTCGCTTTGCCCTAAAGGATTGCCGTATTCTCATGCTTTCCTAAATGGACCATACAAAACAGCAGTTTACAGTTTGCAGTTTAGTATCTGTAGGCCCTATAATAAATGGGAATAAAAATACTGACATCCCCATGAAAGCAGACATGCTATATTTAGGCGCTTTTACAGGCCTTGGATTTTGGGATGTTATCGGATTACTGTATGAAGTTATTTCCAAGTTTCCTATTACAATAAGTTAGCCTATTTTATCATCTACATTTTTTAGGGCCATTTTCAGACCCTCATCTGTGTTACCTGTGGCTGAAAGTTCACACACACATACACACACTCTCCCACATACACATAATAAGTATGACACAGAGAGAGAGAGAGTTATCACAGTGTATCATTTTTACCTGTGTATTTATTATTTTGTTCATCATATGTAAGAACAGTATTCTTTATAATTACATTGAAAAATCAATGCCAGAACAGTTTATAACAGTTGAATGTATCAAATGTGTCAATAAATCAATAAAGCAGCTTAAAGACTTCACGCCATGTGCACTGATGTGTGAGTTGATATGTCCTAAATTGTGCTATATCTAAAGTGCAATGACTGATATAGAAAGCATATATATATATATATAGAGAGAGAGAGGGCCATACAGGCAATATGGTGGGTGGGGAAACAAGACATGAAGTAGAATTGGAAGAAAGTGGAGTGAACCACAGTCAAAACACAACCAAACAAACTTGACAGGATAAACCAGGGATCAGGATTTGGCTGGTTAGCTTCAGCCAATTAGCATGGCACCATTTTTCATACATTAGAAAATGGTGCAATTTTCTGAATGCTGATTGGTTGGTAGCCAACTCTCAGCTCATACACAAGTTTTTACTGTTTGGCACGAACTCTCTCATATGTGCAGGCTGATAATTATTTATTCCTACAGTAGTAGACCATATAACCACTTACTGTATTTAGACCCACAAGGCCTATGAACAGTTCACTTAATTCAAACAACTTAATTGACTAGCCTAGCATTTACCATTGAAATGAATGGGGGCTTGACTTTGTCACTTTCTCCAGTTTTTTTAATACCTCCATGGGAAACACTGTGCTGAAAATGTACTAAACAGTACTAAAAATGACCAGCAGGATGGCAGAAAACAAAGTTCATGGCATGATTCTGACAAGAATGGTATTATCTGTTTCAAAGTTCTCACTGTCTCGTTTTAAATGTCAGGGCCCTCAGAAGTCTACCAATGAAGTGTGGAGTAACTTTGAACCTTGTTAATGGTGTAAATATAGCGATTTAGCTCCATAGGCAAAGCTTTGCCCCTATAGCTAGCAATGTAAGGTTAATGAAAGCTTCGGCTAAAAATGGCTTAATGCGGAATGCTGGGGGTTAATGGAGGTGGGCATTGGATATATGTTTGTACTCGGTAACATCTTCCAGTACAGTCCAGTCCAAATCACACCGGATTTCTCCTTTAAGGATCATAGGTTCCGTGCACACATACTGCAGGAAAGGTAAAGTGAAGAAAATAGAATTCCACATAACATGTCGCTGTAACCTTGTCTTGGATTCGCCTGTGTGTGGCTGAGTGGGAATGCATCATAGACACCATATAACAGCATGAAAGGATTAAATGAAGGGGGACCAATCTTTTCAAAGGGTGATGCTTTGGTGTCCGCTGTACAGCAGGTGTAGGCAGACAGGCCATACAACAAAGAGAAAAGAACATCCACCGTGTAGGCAGAGGAAATTAGACATGTTTTAATGCCATTTCTGTATGAAGCCAAAACAAATGAACACACACACACACACACACTCACACACACACAAAGCTGTGGATGAAGAAGTATGTTTACATGTATTTGTTTAGCAGACACTTTTATCCTGAGTGTCATCATCTAAAAGGGATAGATTAGCAATTGTGGAACGTTTTGGTTCTTAAGAGATGTGCTCAACACAACACTTCCTTTCAGTGGAAAGGCAAGACTTAAAGCGAATGCTTTCAAGATAAATCCTCAGTGGTCAGATACAAAATAGTTTGATGGGATTTATGTAGCACTTGTGTTTTTAGAAGCATATTAAGCTCAAGACATTTATCACACAGAAAAAAATTATAAGAGGGCCTAAAGCTCTGGTATTCTCCATTCCTCAAGTGAAGAATATATGCATCCCTTAGTTGCAGGAGGTGAACTATGTGGTCTTTCAACACACATTCATCACTAAAACTTAAAAGTGAATAGGAATAAATCAGATTTAAACATTAGTTCCCATTTGCATGGCAGAGAGAATATTTCATTGCAACTCTGAAACTCACGCTCACTTTGAAATCCTACGTAGCCTTCAACATAGGGACTAGAAAGGAGAAAAAAAAGCAGACAATAAAAACTGAATAGATGAGAGAGAAACCACTGCCATCGTAACAATTTATTATACACCTAAAGGGGAAAAAATCTGATGGTTCTTGTTGATGCTTGAAAATGGCAGAAGAAATGGCATTTTTGGCCAGGAGACTGGATAGCAATGCACTTCAGACTCAGCATTGTGTGCCACCAAAACGGCAAAGGAGCACTAACACATTTCCATGCATTCATTTGGGAAACACTTTCATCCAGCACAACTTCAAAAGCCAGAGAGACTACAGTACAGCACAAGCAAATAGCTGATTAAGGGAAGAAGCATTAAATAACACAGTGCTGCTGGAGTCCTGTGTTGTGACATACAGTCTAGCTAAGACAGGTCTTTAAGAGTGTAAGGAACTGCTATGAGCAAGTGCATGAGAGCAATTACGTTGGAAGCAAGCTAAGTGAGTAGGTTATATTTTTGATAAAAAGCCTTTTATGAAGTTGAGAAAGGCTTTTTTCTGATTTAACATTTTTTGATTTGGAGTGGTGCCATCACTTCCAGAAAAAAAAGTGGTGTGGTTCAACCAAGAGTAGGTCTTCATTATGCATTTGAACCGATAGACCTCGCAGCTTTAGTGTAGTTGCTCCAGATTCATGCACCTTCTGCTGTCAGTTGTTTGAGAGGGCTGCTGGTCTCGTTAACTTTGACGTTGTAGGGAAATATTGGAAGAAACCTTATCTTGCCTCCCAAATGTGTGTTCCTGAACTTAGGATAGAAGCTTGTAATGGTAATATATATATGGTAATACATTAGCCTCGCCTGCCCCGCCCTGTACTTTCATTTCATTTCATACAGTTGGTCTGGGACGGCTGCACTGACAATCGTTCTCTCATTAGATATGTGGTTTCTGCTGAAGTTTAAACTGATTGGATCTGCCATTACCCAATTGCTAACGCCTGGTTGTGACGTATGCAACGCGACGGCTTGTGAAGGATGATAGCTTCCCTACCATTTAGCCTAGCCACTTGGAAACGAACAGAGCAAGCTGGAAAATCAAACTTTTCCCAAAACCTGTGTGTAGTAGGGCCACGACATCTTTTCCGCAGATAAAAATAAATAAACATTGTTCTTGTTCAGACTTCAGTTCCTGTATGTTCTGAAGCGTTCCCACAACGGACTGAATAGCCTCCTGTACTACGTTCACTGCCGCCATTGTTATTGTGCACAAGCCGTGCAGCCAGACAACGTAACACACAAAACCGATGTCACCGCTCACTATAACACTCCCACTTTTTGCTGATTGGATAGGCAGAATGTTGTCCTGGAGAGAACGATTGTCAATGCAGCGGTCCCAGACCAACTGTACGAAATGAAATGAAATAAATTAATAGCAGTTAATGATAATTATTTCAGCTTTTTCCACCAATTAGGTCTGCGGAAATGTGGATTTCAGTACAGTACAGTAACATCCTCTCCTTCACCCCACTACCACTCTGTGTCAGAGTCTCCAGCACCTGCTGACTTTCAGAGGGTGGCCTGCATCATTCATGCATTGTGTTTTGTCATTAAACTGTCTGAATAACTTCAATTTTGTACTTCATTCACATTTTGACCTTTTGAGTGTCTCTGGTAGAACTTATGCTCTGAAGATAGGCATGTGCAGAATGACAATGCATGTGTTGCATGCATGCATGCATGCATGTCTTTAAGGGTGACAAGTTCTATTGATTACAGTCAGAAAAAAGCCTAATGCATTCAGGAAATAAAATCCAGCATATACAAACTCACTGTTTGTCTGATTCCAACATGCCTAAGGTGCTCTTTCTTGTGGCACTGCCATCTGTTGCCACCAACATTACTTCAAAAGAGCAGTCGCAGGGAAATCCTTTGAATATTGTATTTTATATAACATACTGGAGTACATTGCTCTCTGCCTTTGAGGTATTCTACTGTATAGGCTAAGCATGACAAAAAGATTGATGTGGGTCTCCACATATATAATCAAGTGGACAGGATATAGAAACATAGAGCTAAAAGGACACATAGAACACTAAAAAATAGCATGAGCTTTTCTCATATCATACTATATATTTCAGGGTTTCAACAGACTGAAAGATTACACTCTATTGACTGTTCTGCAGTATGTCCCCTTCAAATCTTCACACATACACAAAACCAGAATGAGTTTGTATTTAGTGTTTGACACATTTTACAATAAGCTGCACATAACTCCACTGCCGAGAGGTGCCCTTTTGTTGCTTAGCAACAGCGCATAAGTTCTCTGAGATCATAAGCAATGTTTGCTGATTACGAAATGCTCTTCCTTTGTTGCCCCTGGCAGAATAGTACTGTTGGTCTTCACAGGGGTCACTGTGGAGAGAGGTGACATGCAAAACACTTCCTGGCTGAAAGGACTAAAAAAAAAAAGATTTCAAGCTATTTTCAAAGTGCCTAGTTTTGGAGCTACAATAGAAACACTCAGTATGCACAGCCTGCTTATTTTATCTAATAAATATCTAAACTGTGTTTTCATTATAGGGGATTACGCTTTAGAAAATAATGGAAAAGAGATAAGGGGTCCCTTGTCATAATTCTAAGTAGACAATAGTGTTTTTTTTCTTGAAAACTGGAAGCAATAATTAATCAAAAGTTGGCTGATGTTCTCTGATTTTTATTTTTTCAGCTGTGACTCAGCAAGAACAATGTTTTCACCTATATTCAAGTGCTTTCTTCAAAGTGTTGACCTTTTATTTATTTTACCAACAGTTCTTGCCAAGATATGTTTCACACATGCAATTGAGATAAGGTCAGTGGTGCATGTTTAGACTTGGAAACACCCATGTTAAAGTGTTAAAGTTGCTCAAGCTGAACCACTGAACCATGGGCCACATTTTGCTAAATAGGAGAGATAGAGAAAGAGAGAGAAAAAGACAGAGATAGAGAGGGAGTGAAAGAGCACCCACGCCTCATTCATTCAGAGCAATGGGCCATTCATACATTCTGTTCTCCTTTGCATCATAACATAGGAATAAGACAGATTCCTCAGAACTCACTCACTCACTTTCTCTTTTCAGTCCAGCTAAATACAAAAAACTGTGGATATTCTTATACTGTACCGTGTGGGGTATTAAATGTATCGGAAAAGTTGTATATGTTTCATCATTTTTATAGATATCACTTCATGTGTAGAAAAACATACATGTGAAACCTATTTTCCATGCAAAACACTACCACCTACCATTTAATTAGCCACCCTGATTCTGTAAGTTAATGGCTAAATTTAGACACAAAATCTACGCAACAAAGGTCATTTGTTTTGTTGGATTTGTTTATTTATATGTTTCTTTTTTTGGTGGTTGTTTTTGTTGTTTGTTTGTTTTTCAGTGTTAGGCCAGAGTAACAATTTAATTCTATCCATTTGAATAGACGATATGCAGCTGTGTGCAAACATGCAGGAGAACTCATTACTACAACAAAGGCTGCAGATTGCTCAACAGATGGTCTGCAATAATCTTATTGAAGGAAAAAAAAAGGAAAAATCTTTCAGTCAGAACAATGGTTTCAATTCATATGAAGCCAAATTCCAATCACCCAGGTTGTATTTCTTGTTAATTATATCATTTTCAGTTGGGAGTAATATACTCATTTTTTTCATTACATGACCTGTTGTTGTACCCCAAACCTGGCTCATTGTACTTTTGTCGGACTGATCCAGTATTGGTGAGGTGAGCATATATCCCCCTCGTTTGGCATGGGTCTCTGCTTCCATGCAGTGCTCACTATAGAGATCAGGGCTAACTGCATTTCTCTGTTTATCGAACTCAACGCAGGGCATCCTTAAAAAATGGTCTGTGGTGGATAGTTTGTGTCCAACAGCATCAAACACAATTGAGGTTATCATTCGTAAGCTCTGTGAGAAAAACCTACAGGCTTAATGGGCATAGTGTGTGTGTGTGTGTGTGTGTGTGTGTGTGTGTGTGTGTGTGTGTGTGTGTATGTGTGTTCATTTTTATGTGTGTACAGTATGCTGGGGTCAGCCCTGCTGAAAAAGGCAAGGCACAGCTGGCAGTAGAGGATATAGCATCAGTGCTGCGGTAGCTTTCACATTGCAATCAAGACTTTTAACTTGGGGGCATAAAATTACATGGTAAAGTACTGTGCGTATCCCTGTGTGTGTGTGTGTTTGGGGTTGGCATCATGAGAAGCCTATCACTACTATGTCTCACAGGCACACAGCTGATCTAAAGAATTTTGCTTATAAAGCTGAGTGCTATATTTCTTTAATAATCATTATTTTTTCTTCATTTTCAGTGACTTTGATAGTGGATGTCTGTATGCTGATCACCGCGTGCAGCGTCTGTGGTTTTTATTTCGAATAGGGTCCCGGCGAGTGCCAGAGGGAGGAGACCAGCTTGTCAGAGGCGCGGCAGTGGCGGAGGAGGTGGTGCGGGGAGCCTCTTGCCGGGGCCCTGCTTGGCTCCAGGAGCAGGCCTCAGCTGTGAGCCAAAGCAGTGAAAATCATTAAAGTTCGCCCGCTGCTCCACACCCACATGCTTCCAGTTCCTCTTGGGGGTGTTGCTGCTATAACAGAGAGTCAGGAAAAATTAAGGCGACATTTGGCTCGGCATTAGGGCTTGGAGTCCTCCCAGGCCCAGTGCTACACCCTTTGAGGCTTTTTTACCCCTTTTTTTAAAAGGGAGGGTGCAGCTTTATAAAGCAGTACTGTTGTAAAAAGGGAGGCTGAAGGCAAAGCGTCTTTTCACGAGATGCCCCGTGACATGGCATATGGCTTGACCGCTGTATATTTAAATGTTCTCTATCCGTAAAATGGAATGCAGAAGTGGAGTGGCAGCATCATAACTCACCACGCCTTGACTTCCTCTGCCCTGGAGCCGCTAGACAAATCGAGGGCACACATCATCCTGCCATCCCTGGCACCTCCTGCAGAACTCTGGGAGTTCAGAGTTGCCTGTAGCAACACTGTATGTATCTCTCTCTCTCCCTTTCTCACACACACACACACATACAGTTTCTCTTTGACTGGTTGTGGAGAGTGTCGAACTGAAGAAAATAGGTCACATTGTTTGAGTGTTTTGCTTTTAACTGCAGAATGCTGTCAGCTATTATGTAATAGATGTGTGATATAATTTTGGTGGATATAGATGTTTTCTTTTTTCATATTTTAACTCTTGGCTGTATTTCAGATCATGAATAAGCAGCTTGAATTTTAATTAGTTTTTCTCAGGGAAATAAACAAAAGAGAGCTTATGTGTTGTATGATGTTTTTCTAGCTTTGCTTGGGCCTTCTAAAAATACTGTACATAAATACACAAGAGCTCGGGTTTGGATGAAGGAAACATTCGGACATTATATGTAGCAGACAAAAACAAATTCACTGACCACTTAAAGTGCATGAAACACATCCTAATTTTGCATTAGTATTAGTATTTATAGTAGTGGCAATAATAATAATAATAATAATAATAATAATATAATAATAATATTAAAATTTAATGTGTCAACAAATCCCAAAAAAGTTGGGACAAGGCCGTTTTCAACACTGTGTGGCATCTCCCCTTCTTCTTACAACACTCAACAGACGTCTGGGGACCGAGGAGACCAGTTTCTCAAGTTTAGAAATAGGAATGATGTCCCATTCTTGTCTAATGGGCCTTTATCACACCTCAACATTCTGACATTCCATGGCGTCATTGGGTGGTAAACAACATTCTGTCATTGAAATGCATTGATTTTCTAGCCTCGCCCTCGCCAGCCCCTCCCTGGACTTTCATTTCATTTCGTCCAGAGGGTCTGGGAGCACTCCATTGACAATCGTTCTCTCATTAGATATGTGGTTTCTGCTGAAGTTTAAACTGATTGGATCTGCCTTTTCCCAATCGCTAACGCCTGGTCGTGACGTATGCAACGCGACGGCTTGTGAAGGATGATAGCTTCCCTACCATATAGCCAAGCCACTTCCTTGGAAACTAACGGAGCAAGCTGGAAAATCCAACTTTTCTGTGAGTAGAAGGGCCACGGCATCTTTTCCGCAGATAAAATTAAATAAAGATTGTTCTTGTTCAGACTTCAGTTCCAGTATGTTCTGAAGCGTTCCCACAACAGACTGAATAGCCATCCTCCTGTACTAGGTTCGCTGCCGTCATTGTTATTGTGCACACTGCGCAGCTAGGCAACGTTGCGTACAAAACCGACATTATTGCTCACTAGAACACTCCCACTTATCGCTGATTGGGCCGGCAGAATGCTGACCTGGAGAGAATGATTGTCAATGGAGTGCTCCCAGACCCTCTGGACGAAATGAAATGATAGGCGTGGCTTTCATCATAGATTACACGAAAGTTTGTTCTTTTGCGGAAGACTGCTTTGTCCATTCCTTAAAGCTCCAATGTGTAGGACATTCGCTAATCCTGCACAATGCAGTTCAAAGTATGTATTACAGCTACGGTAGCCTTCGCTATTCAAAACGCCAATATGTCAAACGTCTCGCTAAAAGCAGTGGCAACAAGTGACAATATAAATGAGGAATTAAATAATTATTTTTCCTTGAATGAGATGAGTGAGATGTGGTAATATTGATATTGTAGGTCTGTATCTCATGACTCGACCGAAAACGAACAAAAGGCTACTTTTGTAGCCACGGTTCTATAAGAAAGAACAGCTGCTTTGTATCAGACGAACATCCCCTCTTCCCCTCTCTTACTCTGTAATGTTATAACGTTATAACTATTACAACTAGCTCACAGCTTACTCACATTCAAGTGCAGAGTGGAAAATAATAGCATGTCATTTCGTAGATAAATTTATAACACTAAGCTTGCCACTGTGAAAAAACAAGAGTTGGGGACTGAGGACTGTCAACACCTTTAAGTCTAGACTCAAAACTTTTCTATTTACTGACCCCTTTAGTTAGGGATGGTGTATGGTAAGCCACACCTCCTCACTGTATTATTGGAAAGGACTGCCTCTGCTGTAAGCTCCTGTCCAGGGCTTGGTGGCCACTGACCATTTCCTTTGGTGGTGTTGGCTTGTTATACATCATACCTTAGTTATGCTGCTATAGTTTAATGCCGCCACAATCCACCCATCTGTTAACCCGTACAATTTTCACTATTCTTTCTCCTCCTCTCTCTTTCCTCTCCACTTACTTCTCTCTCTTCACTTAGCCAGCATCTGTATATGGTTTCAAATGCAATATAACTCACATTCTCTGAAATCTGATGGAGACTGTTCTAACTCATCTCCTCTCTGATTTTCCATGCCTTTACCACCCTGTCGTGAGTCATCACTGCCTTCCACTGCCTGCGCCTGCACCTCCTGGGTTCTCCTGGGACCTTCTTCCAACGTGATCCGGCGGCACTCATGAATGGTCCTCAACCCACTCCACTGTCCATGCCACTGCCTCCCTGCTGAGGGTCACCCCTGCCTTCCACTGCCTGATCCTGCATCTCTGGCTTCCTGGGCGGTCTGCCTTCAGCTTTACAGATGACCCTGACATGATTGATACAGCCACATGGGACTATATCCTGGGATTCTAAGGGGACTCCTATATTACTTTACTTTATTTACCAAAATTTTCTTGTAATGTGTATCTAATGGAATAATAACTCACCATCTGAGAGACAGAAAACCTGCCCTAGGCAGTTGGGTTAGCCCCTTGAGCCGTCGGAAATGCCCAAGGTTTCCTCTACCATAACAAGTAAAAACAAAAAACGCTAAATATTCATGAAAAAGCACATATTTGTGAAGGGTTATGATTAAATTATGAACAGCTAAATGCTATACATTGTACCTTTAACATGTATAATTAAAGACTCTGAAAACACCCTGTAGACTAGTCATTTAGCATCCCCATTATGTAACCTAAACATGATCTGACAATTCATTTTTTACCATGTATAAACAAAATAATGTGTACATGTAGTACTCTACATGTCTTCACAAGGGATGGGGGTAAAAACTAAAATTTTTAGTAGCTCTAACAGTTTCATTAACATAGGGTTAATGGTTTTAGGCTGGTTTTACATGCTTGTGCAGATCATGTAACCCTATTATCCTAACAATGGATATCCCTTCGGCTTTTACAAATTCATGGTCTTGTCATGTGATTTATTTCGGAAAGTGTGAATTTAAATGTACTTAGTATGTATCAATGATAGAATGTTCGGTTTACCACCCCATGATGTCATGGAACGTGAGAATGTTGAGGTATGATAACTGTTCAGTCGTCTTGGGCCTTCTTTGTCGCACCTTTGTCGCATATGTTGTTCTAGAACCTGAATATATTTTTCTGCATTGATGGTGCTTTTCCAGACATGCAAGCTGCCTATGCCACAAGCACTCATGCAACCCCAAACCATCAGAGATGCAGGCTTCTGAACTGAGCGCTGATAACAACTTGGGTTGTCCTTGTCCTCTTTGGTCCGGATGACATGGTGTCCCAGATTTCCAAACAGAACTTCGAATCGTGACTCGTCTGACCACAGAACAGTCTTCTAATTTGCCACACTCCATTTTAAATGATCCCTGGCCCAGTGAAAATGCCTGAGCTTGTGGATCTTGCTTAGAAATGGCTTCTTCTTTGCACTGTAGAGTTTCAGTTGGCAACGGCGGATGGCACGGTGGATTGTGTTCACTGACAATGGTTTCTGGAAGTATTCCTGAGTCCATTCTGTGATTGCCTTTACAGTAGCATTCCTGTTTGTGGTGCAGTGTCGTTTAAGGGCCTGGAGATCACGGGCATCCAAGTCTTTGCAATTTTTTTGATGGGTAACACCTTTCTGATATTGCTCCACTATCTTTCTGCGCAACATTGTAGGAATTGGTGATCCTCTACCCATCTTGGCTTCTGAGAGACACTTCCACTCTGAAAAGCTCTTTTTATACCCAGTCATGTTACCAGTTGACCTTGTGTTAAACTTTTGATCTGTCATCTACGTTCTATTACAAATAAAATATTGACATTTGACATCTCCACATCATTGCATTCAGTTTTTATTCACAATTTGTTTAGTGTTCCAACTTTTTTGGAATCCGGTTTGTAATTTGCAGAGGAGAAATCACTAATATCACTCTGTTTTTCTTCACAGTGAATTATGCACACTTCTAAGGGATGACCAGAATATGTCACCATCAAAGGAAACAGTATGCTTGTGAATCAGCCATCTAGAGACATTACATCATGCCTTTAATTGCAGACATTGTCTTATGCAAACAGTATTATCAAGGTCCTCTTTTATCTACTGTGGCTTGACTCCCCATAATTATATGCATTTAAAGATATGCATTGAAGGGAGGGAACTCTATTATCATCCAACTTCTAGTTATTTCTCTGACCTAAATGACCCCATTTGCATAATGTTATAGAAGATATGGATATACAGGGTGTAATTAATATCAAAGGCTATGTATTTCCTAATGAAGCCTTATGATTAGTTCTGCTATAAAACACTTGTTTCAACAGACTTTCAGATCTTTCACTTAAAGCTGACTTTGCAAAAGTATTTAGCAATTTGAACTTACATTTTAGAATATATGCAAAGGATATACAGTAGGGTAATGAGGATTTCATATGCATCTTATGAATTATTAGCCAACATCATTTAATTTTTTTTTGGGACAAAGAGACTTTTTCTTCTGACTTTACATATGACCTTCAGCTATCTACTGTATGTTTTGTTTTAAAAAGGAATTCAAGGAGTTGAAACAAGCCAGTCAGTCTTTATGCCCTTGTCATTTTGTATTAGAACTGGGTGGAGGGTAAATACTAGGGTGGGTGGCCAGTTCCAAAAATACCACACCCCATTATGAGTTGTCTGGATAGTTTTATCAGATTGTATTTACATTTAAACTATTTAATTCAGTTGTTTTGTATCTATAAATCACCTTTTTCAGTGTTCAGTGTCTCAAATAGTTTGCTGCAAAAGAGCAAGCACCTTGCATGCATCTTGTATTAATCAAGATTTACTATTCAACTGCTGTTCAGTTTTTATGTTTATTTACAAACAATAGAGAATCAAATTCATTAAATATTATTTAAGTTCCACCTTGCATTTGAATTAATAATAGGTTAATAGACTGATAATAATATGCAATTATGTGAGAGTCTGTTTTTAAGGCTTGTAAGATGTCCTTTGTGTATGTAACACTAAAAGAATGTGGTCCTAATGAAAACTACCTTGTATGGATAATTGTAGACTACACTAATGTAACCTGCTGCCCTCTTGACATCTAATGTAACAAGCAACAGGGAGCGTTAACAACAAATAAATCAGGACTGATGTGGAGAGAGGGAGAGCTGTGGAAATCACAAAAGTGCACATATATATACGTTTGCTGGAATCCCTAGCTAGTAAGACACATTGGCCTTTGAGGGTTTATGCTGGTGTCAGCTACATAAACAGGATTTAAAAACACTCAGTGTTTTTGATTTTTTGAAAACTCCTTCCTTAAGGTGCCATTGTGAAAAAAAGTCACATCACCTAGTTGAATTTAATAAAGATATCAAGCTGAAAATACACACACATCAATATCAATCAGATGATGTCACTTTTTTTTTTTTTCCCAAGAAAGCATTGATATATAACAGCAGCCTAAAAGCTCTGCAAATAAAGGGATTTTTAATAAAAAATAAAGCATTTTTAGTGTTTCTGAACCCGGTAAAATATTGCTGATGCCATTAAAAAGAGAGAGAGAGAGAGATATGCCGGGCTACTTCTAAACCCAGGGATGACCGGCAAACACAGAATATCCTAAAATTATATACGTTTTTTTTTTTAATTATAACAAGAGTAAATCAAGAAGGTTGAGAAGTAATACAAACCCAAAAGAGAGAGAGAGTGTGTGTTTGTGTGTAACCGCAAAAATACAGTATATATAACCAATTTATATGTAATGGTCCTTAATGATAAATTAATTATAAAACTTCAGCTTTGTCCTCCAATGGTTTAAGGTCAGATGGAAATGAATTTCAGTAAATTTTACCTTACAATAGAAACTGTATTTCACTACAATTTTACATCAGTGTACACAGGGATCATGGCCAGGGGCCCCTAGGCTACAGGTCGCCCACGCGTAAAAATACAGAATGCAATTATTAATATTATAGTCCTAGGTATTGAGCAATATGAATGAATTATAACCATAGATTTTCTAATGCTTTTTGACAATGTTTTGTGTTAATTCTTTATAAAATCATAATGAAGGTATGCAAGATGCACATACAGTTATAGAATGCATTAACAGTTAGTCGGTTTGATCTGACCTCTGTAAAAACATTGCTTAGCAATACTTGAATCCCTTAGCTCTCTCTCTCTTTCTCTTTTTGCACTCTGTCCTCCCTGACTGCTCAGGCCAACTTTGATCGGCTGCTTATATGGCTGGAGAAGTTCTCCAAGCAGTAAACACAAGAGAGGCACCAATGTTCGGCATGATCAACTTAACATACTCCTCATGTCTACTCTTAGTTTTATCCACATGGAATACAGGCAGTATGCACAAAGTGAAAGCTGCAGATCCCTCCAAAATGTCAGACAAAAAGTGCTGCAACACAGGTATTAGACATGGAGCTCTGGCACATACGTACAGGCTGATATTAAGGAACGTGGATCAATGCTGTAGGACAGTAGAGCCCATGCATGCATACCACTCACCAGATGTCCTGAGTCACCTTATCTCTTAGGTTATGACTGTGATGACGGACTGCCAGAAGAGTCCTTCCACCTGAGACAACTCAACAACCACCACCAGTTCCGAACACTGACATCAAGAGGATAAACCTGGTCAGATCAGAATGACTAGATTTAATCATGATCACAGAACCTTGATTACAGTTCATAACCTTTTACTTTTTGCAATACATGCTGCTAGCAACAAACCACCACACACTCACTAAATCTCTACCTTCACGTGATTGGATAGGAGAGAATGCCGGAATCTTTGACATCACTCCTGTGATTCATAAATATGCTGAACAGCCTCCTCGACAACAAATGGCTTAATCAATAAACCATTATCCATGAGATAGAATATTATGGGTCCGCTTGCGAAACAAGAGTGTTAATGTGTCAGAAAACTCATTACAGAGCGAGGTCTGTCAATATCACTTACATTGAAAAATGTCTTTTAAGTGCAATATGAGTAGACTTCTGCTGTGTTCCGCCTCCTTGGAGAGAGATGGGTGCATCCTCTGTCCTTGGTGAGCTCATGTATATTCTGACAAACTCAATTTGCAGTTATATTATTTATGTATTCATGTAATCCAACAATCCTACAAGACATGAAAGTGTTTCCATGTGAGCTTGTGTGTGCTTTATGTGTTTGTTTATTCGTTCACTCAGCGGACTGGTCCAGTAGCTTTTTTTATTTAGCATTTTGTAACAAAATACTTTGTATTTTTTAATGAGGTTAGTGTCCCCTTAAGTCCTCTCATAAAAGAAACCCTAGAGGCCAAGATGGTATTATTAAGCCTAAGTATAATGTGTTATTGATATCAAGATCACAGATGTTATCCTTGAGTGCACTTCACAAGTAAAATTGGCTTTCATGTGGTTCAAGGAGGTCTCCATGCTCAGAGGAACTTTACTTTTTCTTCAACATCTAATTGAGGGATTATTTACAGTTCTTGTAGCTGTGGTGTATTGATATCAGAAAAAAAGTCCAAATGAAATGGCGGCAGATTTCTTTGCACCATAATCTTTCAATTCAATTCAATTCAATTTTATTTATATAGCGCATTTTTACAAAAGGCATGTCTCTAAGCGCTTAACACAAGAGGCCCAATGAGCATACCTGTCAAGTTTTGGATTTGAAAATAAGGGAAATTTTCCACCACCCGCCGTGAGCAATCCCACCACCCCGACCAAGCTCCAGTATCCCTTACGGGTGACAAGAAAGCTAATCACTTGTCAACCACTTATAAACTACAATTGGCTTTATGCACAGCTGCACTGCTTCCTTAACTTCAGGCCGCACGTTGTCTGCCATTATTGGACAAACCGATTTATCCAGGTGATCAGTTTGTCCAATAATGACAGACAGGGAAAAAAGGAGCTGGCTGTTCAGAAAGTAACACAGCTGTGCATAAAGCCAACGATAGGCCCTTCCTTTGTTGACATTGACATGCTGTGAACATTCATAGCCTAAATGAAAACACAAAGGGGTATATATGAAGGACACTAATTTAAAGGCTTATTTGTATATTTTCTGTTCATTTAACATTGCTTCTTTATATTTTTACATTCCACACAAAAGGCTACTCCTTTGTGGACTATGCATTCTTTAAGTTTTGGAAGGAGTGTATTTTTGGCCTTAGTCAGCGTGGTTAATTTTACATGAGAGTAGAGCGCAAACATTGCTGTTGTCTAACAACATCCTGTTCTCTGTAACAATCTGCTAAAATCGCTGTTACAAATCTTACAAAATGCGTGACAGTCTCCCACCTTGCTATTCTTCAGAAAAATAAATGTTTCCCATAGATCGCGGTATTTACACAAGGGTTTTGTTTTTTTGGCAGGAGTGCCTTCCATCTCTGTCCTGGCGTCCATCATCTATCTGTTATTTCTCTTTTTTTTTTTTACCGCGTCGTTCCTCAACGACTAGCCTACTCATCTGACCTCACACACTAACCTCGTGACCACTGCCACCTACAGTAGGCTGTTGCACTGCAGGTGGCAGTTATCGCAAGGCTAGTGACAGAGCTCAGATTTTTTTTAAATAACGCTCGCAGGTTAAAATACGGGAGATTTACGGGAAAATACTAATACAGGAGGAAGGTGGGAAAGAATGGTAAAATACGGGATTTTCCCGGCCAAAACGGGATACTTGACAGGTATGCCAATGAGCCTCTTTCTTAATAGGAGAATCCACATTACATTAACCAGCCTTTATTTTATCCTCTCCAACATCAATCTCGAGCCACTTCACTGTATTTCATATGCTGACAGAATTATTCATATTTGATGCAGTGATGGTTAGAAGGATGATATGTCCACCTCATATAATAGTCTCAGGTTGCCAGCCACTCATTTCTCAAGAGATTAACGACCTTCCTTGTAAAAGTCATGCCGGACGCCTAATAATTAGTCATGATGAGATAAGTTTCTTAAACCGCTTCTAAACTGACATGGCTGGAGATGGCAAAAGCTTCTTCTTCACTACAAAATTCAGAAAAGATGCAGCAAATGAATTATAGAAATTCTCCAAGCATTCACAGGATGGCTTTCCTTAATGTGCCACTTTCAACACTCATGTATTGCAGTCTTGCCTAATGCAGAGTATTTCTTCTGACTTGCCCACTGCAAGTGTTTTATTTGGTGCGCTCAGATGCCTTAATGTAGGAAGTTGAATGATTTGCTTTTTGGGGATAATGAAAACTGAGGGGGAAATAGGGGAATAATGGTTGAGGCAAGGGCAAAGCACACCCCAGCACTAGTAGTGGCTCTTGCTTCCGCTAACGCTCTTATTTCCCTTGATACAACAGCTAGGTCGGGTCAAACTATTTATGAATTACTGATTGGGCAAGATGCACTGCAAACATCACTGGGAGTGGAGATATCCTCCAAAATCCCACTGGTGACTCCTTACAGCAGAGGTGTCAAACTGAAATTCACAGTGGGCCAAAATAAAAATAAAAAAATGACAAAGTCATAGGCAAACCTGCCTCCCACCTGTCTTGAAAGATCCTGTTTTCCAACTTTCGTCATGTTTGGGGAGAGGTAGCACCAAGACTGGTAGCATGGATGTAATGACTGTCATCAAAAAAAGGATGCAGGGCTTACCCTGCATCTATCAGATGCCTCACTAGCGTTAGGGGGGAAAGCTCGTTTCTCATTGGTTCCCACTTTTTTGGGAACAGAAATGCTCTAAAACGGCAGCTTCGCCAGACTGACTAGTTCACGAAATTCAATGTAGCGTCACAGGAAGTATGGTCGGGCCCAGGCTGGAAACCTATACTATACAGCTAGCAATCACTCCACCCAGATAGCAGACAAACATTGAAACTATAGGTTCAATGTCAGATTTCGATGTTGATTCAATAACAGTTGCACTTTAATTTAATATTGAAACAATGTTGATCAGCAGAATTTCAATTGTATTTCAATTGTCATTGATATTGAATCAACATTGATTCAAGATTTATTTAATTTTATTTAGCCTAACTTTCATTATCAAGGTGTTTCTGACTTCTCCTGCCTGGTCTGGTGCATTGGATCCACTTTGATACACGTTCATGACAGTAACATTAGGCCTACCAGCAGCTTTGAGAGGGATCTGAAACACATAACAGAAAAGCAAGCTTTCAGTTAGCCTACGAGTCATTATAGTTGGGTATTATATTAACCTAGCCTGTGCCATGATTTTTAAAATATTGTGAATATACTAAAATCTATCAAAGTTAGACTACAGGTACTCGTCTAGGGGATATATAGATGATCCTGATGTGTCATAAGCACGTAAAGGCTTAATGTTGTCCCTCTGAAGTAATTTGCGGTAGTTTAACCTATGACACACAATTTCATTGGAGTCTAGTGGTAGGCCAGTCCCATGTGTTGGTGTTGCAAACCCGAAATAACCCATGAACAAAGTAATGCTAGCAAACTGACTTTATTTAGTTTGCATATTTATGAAGCCTGGAAATGGTAACGGTTTTTGACCGCTTGCCAACCTTGTTGATTGGTTGCATAAATAAAGCTTTGACAGCACACAATGACAGTTCTTGCGTTCGAATATCCATCCGTCTCTTAGCTCAGAGAAGAAACACCTGCCATTGCTAGTGACGCGAACTGACACAACCCCCTTTCCTTGGACGGTGGGCTTTTCTTCTCGGTTCAGCTCAGAGTAGACCGGGCAAGGATTTCGAAGGCGGATGCCAAGCTTTGATGGTTTAAATGACAATTTCAATCACTCATATTAATTCAATATCTTACTGCATCTGTGTCTCTGCCTATGGGTATAGGAGTCGCTGTTGTGATGAGGCCTGTAACGTTATTGAACAAAAGCGGGGTTTTAGCAATGGGTGATGCTAATGGTCCCTGATGTTGATAACAGAAGATAAACAAACATGAAATAAGGTGAAGATTTTGGTTCAAAACGGCTTTCTGGGTGTTTTTCTCCACCTCGGATGCAAGATCCGAGTCAGTTAGCAGAGGATAATAAAACGCACCAAGTATCTAGCTATATACAATGTACATTATACATTTAACTCTGTAGTGCAGTCCAACATTGATAGATTAGATCAAAGTGCTTTCTTACCTCAAATTCATTCCAAAATGAACAAGAACGAGAGGGGTGCAGCTGATCTACCATAAGATGGTCTCTGGTGAACTATAAATCAGCAACCTTTCAATAATCTTTCCCAGTCAACTATAAATTGATGCTTGATACATGATTTCATGAACAAAGACATTTCAATACTGCTATTATCACCCTGTAAACCAAATATTAATAATACATCAATCACAAGAACAACTTTTTATCTATGTTGTTTCAATATTACTACGGTCATCATTAGGTTTTTCAATGGTGATTCAACATTTATTTTGCATCAGAATTTCAACATCAATCAATCGGATGATTCAGATGAAAAATCTATATCTTTTCAATGTCAGCTTGCTATCTGGGCATGGACATTGATGTTCTATTAGAACAGCAATTTTCATAACTTAGCATTTGTCATCCGCCTTGAGAGAAAATATCTCAGTTGAGTAGTGTGAATATGCTACCTGGGTGGTGACATACAGATAAGCAAGCAGATGTGTTCACATTTTAGCAACTCTGTCTGCATTGTTGCAGGACACTAAGCTAATCTTGGAAGCACTTGGTTGCTGGATATCACCATGGCTATGGTTACCTACAGAACTCTGGCTTTGTCTTTGTGCCTGCGGTCAAAACCACAGCCATGCTGATATCTAATACCAACTCCTACCCTTACCAGTGGTCTATTGGGACACCTCCAAGGTCATGATGCTGCTTATCACCTGGATACAACTCATCTGTATAGTATGCTGCATTTAAACTTCAACAGCTTCAACATCCTGCCAGCTCTTCAGCTAATCGAGAATTAGTGTTTTATTTCTCCAGGTGATAACTGGATATGTTAAATGTGCCAAATATTTAGCAGGGTTTTCTGGAGAATGATGAAAAGAGACAACAACAAAAAAACCTCAAATCGAAACACATTTATAAACTTTTAAACTGTATGCATTCATTTCCATAGATCTTTTTTTAGGAATAAAATCTCCTATGTGAACATGTACTAAACAATGTAATAATTTGCACATCACGGCTTCATATCGTTTTCTGTCTTCTCCATTATAAATAAATTTCCCATTTAAAATTTGCATTAATTATTCCACAGACACAGTGAAGTAAGAGATTAACTTTAGCACAGACTAAATTAAAAGAAAATGTACAGGAGTTCAGGATTGATGTTGCCTGGCAACTATTAATTTGAGTTTCACATGTTTCCTCCATCCCCCATACCTCTGTTGGTGTAGTCCTGTGGAATTCTACTGACAATAATCTAAATGAATCTTCCAACCAATTAAATCACCACCTCTCTTTAGAGACAGAGCATAATTGATATTGTTTTGATAACTATTCATGTCACAGGCACTAATCACTGTATTGGCTCTTGCATTTTAGTAATTTGTTCTTTTGAGAGAAACAGCCTTTGGTGATGCCTGAGTTGTTTGATATTCTTTGCTTTGCTGACTTTGTATGCAAAAAGTGGATGCTTATGTACAGCTTTTACTTCTAAAAAAAACTGTACATCAATGCATGGAGAATTGTGTTTGATGCCTATTGACTAAGACTGTAAGCTTAGCGATAAGAGAAGTTGTTAGCGTGTGGGTTTTCAATTGGCAGCCCAGCAGGTTTAGAGAGAGGAGCACAGAATTTGGGTCTGCTCCACAGCATAGCAAATGAAGTAGTCTCACGGCAAAAGGAACTGTGCAAGCACCATACTCGTTATGTGAGACAGATTCTTTTAGCCGGTCACTTGTGTCAGAAACAACCATCCACTGTCATAATGGAAATGTTAATAGCAATGTTACAAACAATCAAATGAAATGACTAAGATGCTGTTTATACATAAGGATAAAAGAAAAATGACTGCCCGCAATGATGCATAATGTCCAAATTTACCAAAATATAATAAAACATTGTCTTGTCATTTCAGTGAGCTCTCATTTTATATCCCTCACATCCCCTGATAAGACTGCAATATGCAAACCCACCAAAACATTTGGTCAGTTGATGTTGTTATGCTATTATTTTCTCCTACTATTTTGCGAGTGGGACAACTGCATTCAGAGAGAGTGCAATCATATTTATATTCCTTGTGCTTCCAGGTTCATCCAGAATGATTGAAACAATGAGTCACGCTCACTCACACTTTTCTCCCATGTCCACATTATTGAGTTGGACTGGTACACCATCCCCAACCATTGAGCACCACAGATAGCAGTCGTGTGTTTGCACAGCTTGACTGATATGGCACAAAAGTGACCTACAAAACCGGCTTGGCAGGCCAATAAATCATGTCACGTCTGAAATTAATCACTTTGCAGGGGACATCTTCTGCTGCCACTGTCCTGGCAATCATTCTCAACAGCACTCACCTGCCTCAATCTGTTCAACTCTCCCTTTATGTAGTAACCTTGTTGCTTTTATTAAGACTGTGTTTGTGTATGTGTGTGTGTGTGTGTTTGAGAGAGAGAGAGAGAGAGAGAGAGAGGAAGAGAGCTGAAGAAAGAGGAGTTTATCATGTTGACTCTCTCTCTCTGACAGAAAGAGTTAGTGTGTAAAGGCAGGACAATTTTGAAATAAAATAAAAAAAGAAAGCAATGACATTCTCTGATTATAAAACAATTTGACTTTAACCCGGGGTGAGTTACCATGGTGTGGGGGGAGACGGCAAATTTATTAAGCGGGATGACAAACACAGTGGGATACCAATCAACAGCACAAGGAACGTGCCAAAACGGGCCCATGAGAGGCCATATCCTTGAGCTACAAGGACAGGCTCATCCAGACATAGACTCAATCAAGCTGACAGCAAAAGACCACACCACCACAAGACCTTCTTTTCAAGTCAATTAATTGGGAATACAAGTAGAGGAGAAAAGCCTGTCTCTAGATATGCGATTCTCTGGAACAAGATTATTTTCAGCGCCACACATTTGTAGTATCAACATTCTGTAATTTGCTTCATTTGATAAGTGAAAGCACACCTGTGTATTTTTGTTTGTTGGTGTCCTTGTTTGTTTGTTTTCAAATAGCCTTTGTGTGTTAGCCAGGAGACTTGATGTCTCCCCTCCATATTGTACTGTAATTGTGCACCTCATCAAACAAGGTGGGGCTGAGGATGGGCAGTCCATCTGCAAACCTGAAGGCTCTGATCACTGTGTGATCGTCGCCACTCTGTTGTGACGGCAGGCTTGGCTGTGGAAGGCAAATCCCCTCCTGGCTCGCCGCTTGTAGAGTTCTCAGAATTGAAACCGGATCAGATCATGTGAAGAGTGTGAATTGTGGAAAAAGACAATTGTTATTCAGGCAATTTTAGTTCTTTAGTTTGCTGAATCATAAAAGGTTATCATGACAATATCTAAAACTATGGATTGAATTCCTATAGCACTTTTTCTACTCCTACGAGCACACAAAGCACTGTATGCCTCACATTCACCCATTCGCCAGTGGCAGAGGCGTGCAAGGTACCAACCTGCCACTGGGAGTAATCGGGGTTCAGTATCTTGCTCAAAGACACTTCAATGGGGTCACCAAAGAGCACCCTTTACCACCTGTGCCACCATCGACCTGGCCTCAAAAGCCAAAATATAATGCTGCCCTTTTGAATTCTTGGTAGGGCTGGGCGAATAATCGCAAAGTAATCGAAATCGAATCGAATTTTTTCCAAGTCAATTATTTCAATTACTTTCCCTTTAAAAACACTATCACGTGTGGAGTGAATAACCGTTGTTACGTTATTCTTCCAACATGGAGAGCTTAAACACCGAGATAACTGAGCAACAAGAGCAGCTTGTACCAAAGAAAACAATGTTCAATAAATAATCAATAGATAGTAGATAGTGTGTTTCCTTCAATTATTTTAAAATCAAGTAATGTACCCATCATCCACCTTTCATCTCTCACTTGTAATATGTGAGCATATTTACCATACAAAACTTGTGTGTGAACTATAAGGGCAATAAATAAATAAAAAATAATTGTTACACATTGTTCATTAATTGTAATCAACTTTAAATGTTCAATTAGTCGAGATTTTGATTTTTAGGCAAAATCACTCAGCCCTAATTCTTGGGGAAATGAATAACTGAAAATACATGCCGGAATATTGACTAATGTATTATTAGATAGATAGACAGACAGAACAAATAGTCTATAGGACTGTTAAAAAATGGTTGTGATTATTTTGAATGTGGGCAATGAATGTGTGTCACAGGGGGGCTGACGGAGTCCTTGAAAGTACTCACAGTGCCACACTGTCACATTCATGCCACACTTATGGCATGAATCTAGTCGATCCAACGCTGCTGTGTAGCTCAAATGGATTTTTCTGGAACAAAACTGCTTTCTGCCACTACTGCCTCCAGAACCCCCCTGAGCTAAAATGCCAAAAAAGAATCAGCGTGATTTTTTTCTTCTTTTCCACTTCTCACATTCATGTTTGAATGCAAAGAGCATGGTTGCTGACAGGCTATGTATGTGTATTATGTGAGTCAGGCGGATTTGGGTGACTACCACCTACGCAGAGGAGACGAGCCATGTCAGTAGGAATAAAGCTTTCCATTGATGAGAGAGCACAGTCATATAGGCTTTTGGAGTAACCTAGGGTTGTCAGGAAGCACAACTAGTCACCACCTGGGTCACTTTTTCATATCCATTGTCCACATATGCTGTATTTTTACTGACAGGGTGCAGGGTGTGAGGTCTAAAGGCCTAATTACAGTTCTGCATCCATTTTGAAGCCGACAACGTTGCTGTCGCCATCTTTTTTGCCTCTGTGTCAGAGTCACGCATGGCAATTAACCGTTGCAAAACCAAGGGGTGTTGAGTAGAAAAAACATTTGTGGAATGTTTGCTCATGCAGAGAGTAGTGTTACACCAGCAGTACCGTAATAATTATAGCCATGTGGATAATTAAAGTCATTGTTCACTGTTCAGCCCTAGTAAGTTATACATACATAGAAAAAATACAAAGAAAAAATGCAAACCTATAAAATCTTTTTGCATACTTAGTTTCAAATCAGTTCAAAATTAGCTTGCTAGCTGATCTAAACGAATATGTGCGTTAAAGTATACAGTATACAGTAGTACGGAGATCCTGGTCTCCTTGGTCATTATTGGTTATTAATGGTTATTATTATATAATAATACTCAATGCCAAAGCGGCCATGCAAAAAACAAGCTTGATGAAATAATACTTCTATGAACAATGTTGGCCAGCAAACTACGGAGATACTGGTATTGAAAGTCTCACAATTTGTAAATCTGGACAAAGGACAGAAATGTGGCTGTGAATTTAGGGCACACCATGTTTTTGCTAAATTTTTCAGCTATATATTCACTTTGATGATTAATTTATTGAATGAAGGCTCTCTTGGCCTTTTCTAGCTTACTTTCCTTTGTTATTAGCCTACACATACTATAATCTGAAACACTGATACTTCAGGGTTACCCACGGGTAGCTCTGCATTCCAGCTAGCTCCCCCGGAGCTCGAAGAGGAGGTGCTTTCCATCATGGCGCCCGGAAGATTCGCCGCCATTTGAAGAGGTCCTGGCCAATGAAATTGCCCGCTTTTGTGGGACAGCTCATCGGACCCTGATAGCGAACGTGAAGAGATCGTGTGTGAGCCCTTTTTCAGGGAGGGCTCCGGTTCAAGGCTCGGTGGCGTTCTACACTATGGACGAGTCACGACACAGCTAGTCAGTCACAGCTGTGCTCGCAATGTGTCAAAGATGCTGTGGCTGGTTGTCTTCCCTGGTGGTCAGAGCAGCGACGAAAGCCCAAGGATGTGCCCTCGGCTCCCTCGTGGCTCCTCTCCTCTCGCAGTTCGCAGTTCTACATCCATGCCGAAGATGTCTGAACATTTTCAATGTGTTTGTAATAGGTGCCAAAGGTTGCCGTCCCCTGTCCAATAGTGGCGCGTAGAATATTTCTCAACCAATCGGAACACGGCACAAAAGCTTGACTGGACCTAACTTTTGTATAACCAGTATGAACTGAGGTAGAGAAATTGATTAGACAGTTTTAGATTATGTCTGTTATGGCATAATACAAACTTTATTTAGTTTAGTTCTCCTTTCAATTACTCTCATGTGATGCCAAACTACTTATAACAGCCTATATTCTATTGGATGTGTTCCTAATCCCCAAGAACACCCATTGCCTATAATTTCACTGCTTAAACCATAAAAAAATGCAGCTTTTTTCTCCAGAAATGATGGATCTATATTGTTTTATATTGCTATGTCTGTTTTCTATTTTTCCCTCTTAAAAATGCTGTTAGAATAAGTTATAAGTATCCCTACACATTAAATAAAATTAGTTAACCTGCAATATGGGCTTTAAGATTTTAAAAGGGCACTGCTAAAATTTAGAGAGGCTGGCTCCACTCACACAGTTCCGATATTTCAATCCAGTCATCTGCCAAAGAGGAAATTGAATGGTGCCATATTCCCTGAAGCCCACAACAACTGAGTAAATTACCTTATTGGGTTAGGAGCTGCAATAGCCTCCCTCTGAAGGGCAATAGAAATGATGCTGTGCACTAACATGTGGCTGGATTGGAACGATCCCTAAATGATTGAATTGTTAGTCGGGTTACCCTGCCCTCCTGTTTTCATTTCCACAGCTCTGCAAGCATGGGTCAACTACAACATGTTGTTTGCTTTTCTCAATGAATAGAAAGCCGTTCTGTTGTGTATGGACGCCTATTGGATACCACATTGGGACTGGACACCTTCACTGACTGCTCACTTATTTTACAATGCCCATCAATTAAAGTTGCATCAATAACTTTATAAATTTGACATAAAATTGGGTCATTGCTAAGCTGAATCGGTAAAACAGGAGAGCCCAGGCATCCCAGTGATGGTCTGCACTGAGTTAGACTATGGTCAGTGCCAGCCTGGTAGTGCTAGTGTGGATCAGACTGCTGCTCTGTGGAACAAACACAGACAGTGCAAGCACTGAACACCCAAGAACATAATATTTCATCTTATGTCTAAAGATGGGGACAGCAGAAACAGTTAAGGACAGTCATGTCATATATGCAAAGGATGTTCTGATTCCAGTACTCTCAGGATGGTAGAGAAGCAGTGTAGTGTCTGACCAGATGTAATCCTGAATCCTGAACACAGCTGAAAACAGTTTCTCTCTCATGAATAGTTGGCATGTGATTTTGAAGAGGATCACTGCAGCACAGAGGGTGTTATTTCAAAGGTACATCATATAAAGTTTGTGGCACTCCAGTCAGCCCTCGAGCAGGGCAATGATTGTATTGCCTCACACTAATTTCCATCAAATTCTGCAATATTGCCTCAATCAAGAGCAAGTGTGCGAGAGACTTCCATTTCATTCCACGCTGTTTATTTCATTTGGAGTACATAAACAATTACTATCCCGCCCAAGTGCTGGAAGACATGCTATATACAGTATTTTCTAAATTACATCCATCTCACTGATATCACATTGAACATGACGGGCACGGGATTGATATGCAGGGTATTCTGAGTAGGTTTACGAGAATATACTGCAAAAATAGTTTTTGTTTTTTTGTGTTTTTGTATTTTTGTGGTATTGTTTGGCAAACTTGTTTTCTCCAATGCCGGCCATGGCAGTAGTTCAGTTAGACCTTCAGTGCACCAACACATATTTATTTATTTACTGTTTGCTTGTTTGGGTATTTATTTATTTGGGGTTGTGTCAGCATGATGGTGATCACCAAGGCCAGGCAACCTTTGCCCAAATAGGCCTGATTCAGCATCTGCCTGGACAGGCTCTGCTGTGCTGGGCCAAGATGAAAAGCCCACGTCTCCCTGGGGGGAGCCACCTGAGGTCACCCGGCCAGGGGCTAATCAAAGAGAGCCAGTGCCTGTCATTAGGACTCGCCCGCCAAAGCCATCAAAGGAAGCCTGGACCAGGAGGAAAGAGGGAGACAGAGAGAGGTAGAAAATGATAACAAGTGTGTGTGTGAGAGAGAGAGTAAGATAGAGTGAGAATAAGATAACGAACATGTGTGTATGTGTGTGAAAGAGAGAGAGAGAGAGAGGCATCCAGACACCTCTAATTATACACAGTGAAAACTGGTGAGTAGCTCTCTATCCAGAGCTGATCGTAACACCATAGCAGAGCACCTCTGCAGTCTCTTTCTGTGCTTTCCCTGGAACTCTCTGGAACAGCTGGGGTGCTGAATCCAGACTCAGACACCTGAGCCGTCATCAACAGCAGTCACTAATGGATGATGGTGCACCACAGACTCCCCTGTGAGAACATGAGCCTGTGCATTTTCATCTCTTTTAATGGCCATCCTTTCTTTCCTTTAATCGGTCTCCTCCTCGTCAGGTTGCTCAGATAAATGTGTACTGTATGGTGCAAGAGACCGTTTGCAACTTTAATCGATTTGAGCGAATATTGCAAAGTGCTGTTAGACTTGCAGGCGGTACATGCGCTGAACACCACTCAGTACCACAGATGGAACCCATTCAGCTCTGTGACACCACGCACAGGCAGCATATCCCTCATCTGGGCCTGACATAGTTCCTTAAAGGGTAATTTCACCCACGCTGTTACATTTAAAATAGAGTGGGAGATTTGATCGGGCACATCAGAAGGGGGTCATGACCTCCTAGTCTCAGAGCCATTCAATTAGCCTCCAGTGTGTTCCAGACTAGCAACCAAGTGGACCAATTATGACATATGACCCTATACCCACCCACCCCACCCACCACCACCACCACCACCACCACCTTTCTCTTTCTCTCTCTCTCTCATCAGTGCCTGTGGAAGAGGTAAAATGTGTCTTGACAGCAGTTTAGAATTTGATTAAAACAGGAGGTAAAATTTATTATGAGGTATAATTTATTTATGTAAAATGTATTACGCATGTGAAACTAGTCGTGATTTCGATTCTGTTCGACTGTGCTCTGTTAAGTCAGTGGTAATGTGTTGTTAGGCAGCGGCAAAGAGGGGTTGAGAAATTCTAATAACTTGTCATATTAGGCATGTGAAAAGAGCCTGTGTTCTGCCCATATCATTTTTTTTTATTTTATTTTTTTTCTGGGGGATAAAGCCACTCTGACAGCAGCCATAATTGTATTCACATAATCACACAGGCACGCTCTCTCTCTCTCTCTCTCTCTCACACACACACACACACACACACACACACACACACACATCGTCACACATACAGTAAGGGGGGAAAAGTCAAATACATGTGGCATATGTGATGTTTTCACTATGAATAATTCTCCCAGCAGTACTACATGAGGAAAAGCTTTGTTGTGTGGCATTTAATTAAGGTTGACTTTAACATGTGACAGATTCCCCATATGGAAAAAGGAGAATATCAGATATTTAGTGTGTCTGCATATTAATGTCCTGCTTATGACAATTTGGGGTTAAATAATTGCAGCTCAACATGCTTTGGAAAAAGATGAATGATTTTCTCTGTCACTCAGAGTCTGTGGTAACGTCTGCTGTGATTAGTGACTGCACTTAGGGTACTCGCTGGCAATCTTCACAGCCTTTAGAAACCCAAGGGCCCTGCTGTACTGCACTGCGTGTTTGACCACATCATCTGTCCAGAGCAATAGGATTGTGTCTATAGGCAGTCTGCAAAATTGAGATTACACACAGCCAGTCAATACTGAGAGCCTGCCTAGGAGGAGGACAAGAGACCTATAAAGAATCCATTGCTGAGGAGGACAGAATCGGCCATATGGTGTGTTGTCAGCTATAGAAAAAAAAGGGGGAGAAAAAACTGTGAATAGCGTGTACATTGGTTCTTCCATTTGAGTGATGTTTGGTATTTCAACATGTATTCAGTGAGAATAGATTATTTCATTTATAAATGAAGAAATAATATCAAAACCGTAACACTATGTTCTACTTTTGTCTAAGATGTTACGCTTTTATAAATAAGCTGCTAAATCTTTATTTCAGAGGCTTTATACAAAAGGGAACTAAAAGAGAAAGTGCATCTACTAAAATTCTAACACTAAACATGACTGTGAAGATGTAACTCGTCCCCTGTCTAGCCAATCATGTTGTAGATTTATGTAGATGTTATACAGTGCCTTTAGCTATTGTCTTATGGCGCTTCACAGCAATGAGCACTCATCAGCAACAGGGGCAGGGAAAAACTCCCTTTTTTGTATTACCCTAATAAGAAACCTTGGGACGGTCTCCAGCTCAACCCACTGGCTTTTAGCCCAATTGCCTATGGTCATAAAAAATAGCTATTGCTATAGGTCCATTTATCATAATAATTCCCAGATACAGTGTAGTAGAAGCCTGACTTGTTGTCCGATGCAAAATGATGTACAATTATCAAACTGTTTACTACTACTGTCAGCAATATTGTTTGTAGTATTGCTTTTGGAGTTGGTTTGTATATGGGGTGCAGACCAAATGCTTTATTTTCATTTTAGACCTCAAACCTAGTAGTAACATACATTGTTTTGCTGCTAATATGAATGCTTTGTAGAGTGATTGCTATACTACACTTACAGTAGTGGTTTGGGTTGGTTCTGCTGATGGAACTACGGGTACTGATATATTTTTCTTTTTTTTTCAATAAATGTAATATATTTTATAAAAGCGTCTCTCCAGAAACCAGATGTTTGCAAAAAAATATTAAGCAGCCATTGAATGAATTATACTGTATGGTATGCATGTTTTGTTTGTTTGTTTTTCTCACTGACTGGCTGTATTATATGTCCACAGTGCACTTAAACATAGAATGAAGCATTATCTCTCAAAAATAAACCCAGTCTTATAATACACTGGATCAATTTAGGTATGCACTTTTTGGTCATGCATAAAAAGTTTCGCAACCCAAGGAACAAGTTATTAACCGTGTACCTTTTCTCTTGTTTTGAGTAGACTCACTACCACACTAATGATCTGACCTCCCTGTGACCCCTAGGCCAAAGGGGTTGGTCTGGCATCAGCATGGGGGAGGGTAAAGCTGAGTCAGGGTCTCATCTCATAACAGACATGGGTCCAGTTGCCAGACAGTAAGCTATAGAATTGCCACAGACTAAACAGTGTGTGTGTGTGTGTGTTTCTTTTTGTTATTAGGCTATTAGTATTAAGTAATTAGTCTCCCTTTATCAATTGTTAAAGAACTTGGCAAGTGATTTTGTTGACACTCTTATATGGAACATTTGCTATACTAAAGCTTTGAATAGCTTTACCTATTAGCTTTTCTGAAGTCGTTCAGCGGCAAGATTCTATTTTTTAAATAAGATTTATGTATTTTTTATTTATTATAAATGCAATATAATTATACATAATTTTTGAAAATAAGTTTTTACTGCCTACTACCCAAGCTCTCAACACTGCATTCCATGAAGAGATTATAAGCATTAATTGACTCATATGGTTAATTAAAGGACAAAGGCGATGCTAATTAGCATTTTTATTCAACATTACACAGGCATTAGCATTGTCAGTGTTGGTTAAACAGAGAAAGGGGAATTACCTGCAAATGCAACTTGACAACTTCAGTTTGAACAAAACTGCTCTGAGTGCAGGCCAAATAAAATCCACGCTTCCTGGACAACACACCATGATTTCACATTCCGACTTTTTTTACTGGATAGCATGCAAAAACATGCAGGCCAGCAATTCCCTGAACCTTATTAATTAAATCTGAAAGCTCTGTTCTGGCAGTATTGTACAGAACACCGTCTTTAAAAAACACAACATGCCGCTCTGAACATCATTAGTTATGTCTGTCACAACTACTAAGATCGCTGCATGTTCAATAGCACCCATGACAAGCAACTCATTTGAAGTGTCTGTAAGCTTTTTCCTACTGTTAAATCATCTCATGATACAATGCACTTTCAGAATCCAATCATATCATAAGCCATTATGCCCCGGGATACTTCTAGAGGAGTCACAGATCTTGAATATTGAAGGGGAAGGAAAATGAGCTGCCTTTTCAATAGAAAGTCAGAAAATGTTTTTTCTTCTTTTCTCTCTCCCCTCTGCCAAGCCTAAGAGTTTGTTACCAATATGTGCTTTGTATTATCATCATTGCAAACACACACACACACACAGAAAGAGAGAGAGAGAGAGAGTGAGCGATCATAAAGAGAATTAGAATCCCATTTACATTGCCCATACAAATATGCCTAAATATAGCTTACTTTTCAGATAGGTGATTTTAAAGCTACATGACTCCCGTGGCATGCTTTTAATTTCATTTAATCCATTTAATCTAATTCACTATAAAAACATAACTTTTGCCTTGCCACAGTGAACAAACCAGACCCCAAGGTCACCATGTCTTGTAGAGAGAACAAAAGCACCCACACATCTCAAATAACACATATTCTCTCTGCCGAGCTGATGCAAAGTCTTGACACTTTTTAATTTGATTATCATTGAAAGTATTCTCAGGTGAGTAGGTAGAGACACTATGGTGGGGCATTCTCTCGGAATGAAAATTTATCCGTTCACAGTTTTAGAAATGTAAGAATCTAATAGACATTCATGGTTCAATACGTTTTAATCTAGGACAAGAAGAAGCATCTGCCCAGAACAGCATGGAATGAGCCTTTTCATTTGTCATAGGCATAAAGCAGAGACACTGAACATTGTCATTGTCACAGATTAGATTTCGAATTAATCCATGAGCTAATGTGCCTGCAGTGTTCGGTTGGATTCACTTTGGTTATGAGAAGAAGCTCTTTAAGATATGTTATTTGTAATCATTAGGGAACACAAGCAGCAGGTATCTTGTGGCCTGAGTCAATAAAACTCTGATGATCGATGTAACCTTATTAGTCTTATTAGGAAATGATTTTCTACTTACACTTTATAATGTATTGTAGTTGAACACACCGATTGTATATATCATTTTATGTAAAAAGGATGGTTTAAATTTTCTACTGGTAGCAAAAGAAGTATATATATATATCTTAATTCGGATCACATTTTGGATTAAAACATTTGCGACAATTAATGTTACTGGCTCTGAATTAAGTATTTACAATTACACTAAACAACCAAACAGAACATAACAGAAAAACAGGTATACATGCAACAGACATTGCACATGCATTACCTTTCTGCATTGTCTAAATGAAGAAAATACTTTTACCATTTCTTGTTTGAGTGTGGATAATGTTTTAGAGGTCTACTGGATTTCTATCCATTATGATCTTTATTTGTTTAAGGACTGCCATGAATTAAGAAACAGTTTCTTGTAGTCATAGCTTTGCAGTAAAGTTGAGCTTCTGTAGTGACAGAGCACTTGTGCATAGTTGTTTTTCTGTATGGTCAAGCTCTCGTCTCAAAATATATACTGTAGACTAGACTACCCAATCACAGAGCAAAAATCATCACTATTATAGCTGACTTGCTTGTATGTCTCACTAAGCTTCCTCGTACAGACCCACATAACAGCAATGTGATGACGCAAGACTACACAATTCAGTTTAAAAAGCAAAAAGTTCATATTGATACACAAACTAATGAACAGACTGAACTGAGTCATTTCAAACCATGAGCAATGTTGACATACCCTTTTACAGAATAACCCCCTAACTGCACCCTCTGCACGTTCTTACTAGTGGAGATGCTAATTCAGGGTGATGGGTATCTTACCATCTTACAGTTTAGGGGATTATTTCATGCTAAAATATTTACTTTCTGTATGTTAGTGGTTAATTACAGGCCACAAATAATTTAATCGGTTTCAATGTTAGAACCCTTGCTCTTTGCTAAGTTATGCCAATTTTTAACATCCATGCCTAATTGGCAGTCGCAATTGTATGCTAAAGTGTGAAAATGGGCCTAAATAATAAAGGTTGGGATTCTTTCTGCTGTAGCACCATTTTGAACATTCCTGTTGCTGAATAATTTTCATGTTATTCAAGTTTAAATGTCAGAATTACTGCCCAGCTTTTTGTTATCAGTTTGATCATAGGGCTACTTTACATCATCAGTGAAAAACACACAAACAAACTAACAAAAAATAAAACAAGCCTGATTCCCATTAGATCAGTGGACATTATATTGAGCCTATTTTACTATCGGATTACAATCGGATACTCTCATACAGCTCTGAAAGAGCTCTCAAACAGTTGTATATAAATTGCAGAACAAAATAAAACTCTTTTGATAGTCACATCAGGTAGGCCTGGCTATTCCCTGAGTTTGTCACAAGGCTCTTGTTTTGATCAGATCACACACTTTTACTGTGCTTTGAATGTTCTATTCTCGTCAAGATCTGATATTTTTGTATTTAGCCTTATAAATAACATGGACCCTTTATAAAGTTATTCTTGACATTTGTTTGGCTGTGATCTGTGATTATTAGACTTATTATGAGAACAATTGTGGACTCTGAAGAATGCCAGGAACATACCGCCTTTGCTGCAGCCAGAGAGTAGGTTTGCCCAGAGCCAGGAGTCTGGGCACCTCTCATTAGAGGAGAGAGCTATGACGTGGTGCTTTCTGTGTTGGAGTCATGCCGTACTGACTATTTATCATCAAATTGTATTAGCACCGTTGAAGCTGTAGAGGGGGTGGGGAGCTATTATTACATCTTAAATGCCATCTTTGTTTTCTGTTTTTTTTTTTCTTTTTTCTTTCTTTCTATATTAATATGGTATTAGTGTGTTTTGCTAAATATTAGTAATTTATTTAGTCAGCTCTGTAAAATATATATATATATTTTGGGGTGCATGTGACACTTTAAATGATGGATAATTATGCCCAGTTTTTCTTAGGGATTAAAGAAATACAGAAAAGAGCCAGTTCCTTGCCAATCAGTTTAGTTGTAAGATTCGTTGATGTCTGTGAACAAGGTTTAAGCCAGAGCAGACTGTTATTTTTGGCTAGCTACGTTCCAAAGGAAAAATGTGATTAGCTAAAGCATCTGATTGAATGCCACTGCATTAGACTCCTGCTCCGGCGCCAGCTTTGCAGGGTGTGGATGTCAGTAGTGTTTGCCCAAACACTTCACTACGCCCAGACTTCTTTAATGGTGAGAGAAGGCAGCTCAGAGGAAGCGAGGTGGACCTGGGCCAAATGACTGCAGCTCTAATGCTATTGCGCTCAGGCATCACTGCACATTGCACATGTATGCCTTAGTTTGTAAATACATTAATTAAATTAATTATAATCATTAGCAGACAAGTAGCAAAGCCAAATGCCACATTGTGTAAGTATCTTTACCAACATGTCTACTGATGGGTAAAGATCTTCACCTAAAGGTTAGATATGTTTTGTTTTGTATATATTTCAGACACAGGCCTAAACAAAGTAATTTCCATACACTTTGCCTTGTAGAATTCAGAAGAACCCTATCATCTCTCGCTCTTTTGATTTATTTGAGATAAACGAAAGATCAAACAACACCACTTCTGTTAATAATAAAGTTTCATATGAAACATCTTGGCTGACTTATAACTAATATAAAGTCTCTCTCTCTCTCACTCACACACACACACACACACACACACACACACACATACACACACTGCTGGAAAAATTTAGCTGCCGAGACCACTCAGTGATCAGGCGGTGGGACACAACTTACACACACAAGCAGGGAGAGAGAGAGAGAGAGAGAGAGAGAGAGAGAGAAAGAAAGTATCTTCCATAGAATCTTCCCAGCCCCCTCCCTTGGATCTTTTCTTGTAAACTTCCAGAGTGTCAGGAGAGGCACACTGGCACATCGGATGTGAGACTTCATATTAGTGAAAAGAACAATGGTGTGCTGTTTGGGGGGATGACGGTAATGAGTTCAGGATCAGTGAGCCACACAAACAATGCCCTTAACAGATGGAAGCCAACAAGTAGCAGCTGTGGACGCACTGGAGTGAGAAAAGGACTAGCCATCGAGAGGGGACTAAATAAGACTCAGGCTGGTGCCATCTCCAGACAACGAGGCGCTCGTTTTTGACAGCGCTGACCTGTTGCCATAGACAACGAGGCAGGTGAAGGTGGATGCAGAATTATGGCCAAATCTGCAAGAGCTTTTTGATGTGTTGCATGATTCATCAGTGGAGTTGATGAAGGACAGACAAGGTGACCATGTGTCTCTCCTCAAAGCTGCCCTTGTGAGAACAGAAGTTGGAGAGGAAAGGTAGTGCCTGTGGAGGTGGTGCCTGAACTCTTTAGAATCCCCTTTCTGTGAGGACAACTTCTGTGCGGAGTTTACTCTTCCTCAGGTTGAGATGTATCTGTGTTCCCAGCCCAAATGACTGTACATTCATTCACAGCATCCAGCAATAGCGTGGGCCTCCCACCAGTAAGCCTTCACAATAAGCCTCCTTATGAGAGAACATTGTTTGATGAATATTTCATTCATACACATGGCCGTAGTTGGTATGTGGATGCTGTGTTTATAATAAGCAACTCAAAAGAAGCAGGTTTTTGCTGAAGGTCAGTCTTTTGAAGTGGAGATTGCTTCAAAGGTCAAAGATAAAAACAAACAACATTTTAATTACCCTTGTTTTATAAATAAGTTTTTTTTTCCAAACTTGTGCTGAATACCTTATTTCAGCCAGGAGCATAAACAGAACAAACTCGGAAAATGGACAAGAAAAAGAGATGCAGTTGATTAGTGTGGGAAATCGACCTAAATAAATGGCCATTACATGTAGTAACATTTAACAGCTCTCTTTCAGACTCTCTTTCAGGCACTTTCAGACAAAGATTTTGGACTTTGGTTCCCCTCAGGGACAGACTTTGTGATAGTTTGTTGAAACGTGATTGCTGTGATGCCTTAGGGCTCCTGACTTCAATATGAAGTCACTCCACCTGCAATTCCTAAGAATAGTAGTAACTTGTTTCCCTATGAGTGGAGCTCATAGGTTTCACACATTAAAATGGACACTATCCATTCAAATCTATAAAAGTTTATTGATCTGAGAATTATTTCCAATCATATTTGTAAACATGATCACATTACTCAATGTGACTACATTTTTGACTAAATTACACTACCTAATGAATGTCATGCTAGACTCTAAATATTATCACAGTAGACCGAAAACTCAATTTCAATGAAATTTTACAAGCCATGCTTATTCTTTGTGTATTTCCTAGTAGATCTATTCCAAATCACCAGTGGGTAAATAGATAACATTTTATTTAGAAAGATCATCACAGCATCTCTTTCCTATTGCACATATGTCTGTCAGCATGAACCTCTTAGTTCACACCTGTTAAATGACTAGAATAATAATACACTTGTTCTCAGGGTCTGTTTTCACTGATAGTTCTCTTTCATTTTTTCCTATGTCCTGGTGATGTCCCATCTGGAATGCTTTTGTTTTTATTTCTGTCCCTCTCTCCTCCCTGCCTCCATCGCTCTCTCCCTCTCTCTTTCTCTGTCTTATCTTCCGCACCTGCCAATGGCGTCTGATACATTCAAACCGTCCAAAATTCTATTAGCAAAATTTCCCCCCCTACAGGAAGCGAGCAGACAGCCATCTTCCAGCGTCTCCTCTTGTGCCTGGCAGTGTGCTTCCATTACAAAAGCCCAGTAATTGAGGCCTGACAAAGCACAGCTTTGGAAAACAAACTTGCCTTTCACCGACTGCTTCCATCTTTTGCACCCAGGCCCAGTCTATTTCCATTCCTCTTTTTCTTCATACATTTGATGACTCTCAGTCTTTTTGCCATTCCCTCTTGCCTCTTCTCTTCTTTAGGTTTGTCTGGTTCGAACGCTTCTGCTACAAACCCCTCACTGCAAAGTGGACAAATCTGTTGTTCCAAAATCAGTCTGTCATTCTGCTGCAGGTTCCAGGTTGTGCCATATTTATAATTTGCTTCATCAGAAGGTCTTGTTCACTTAAATCTTAGATTAATAGCAGATACATTCAGTCCCATCCAAAATACAAATACAAAATAGAAAACCTGGAGCATAAAAATAGATTTGAAAAGGCATAATTCCTCACTCAAGTGATTTTGATTGTTTCGCTGCAGACACTGCTTTGGCAGATGAGACCTTTTCACTCTATAGTGAAGACATTTTTTCTCCTGTTTATGCTGGCTGTGATGCTGGCCAAGAGTTCATAACACCCACGTTGACTTGAGGACTTTCTATAAATAACAAGTCTTGAAGGGACAGATCTACAGAAGAGGCTCTGAACTGAATGTCTGTTTTCCAGAGCTGTGTAGGTGGAAACACAGACTCTGATATGCCTGGTGGCTTTGTGTCTAAAGCCCGCAGTCTTTCTCACTCATATTCTTTTTAGTTCATAATGGTTAGTGTTGACAAAAGGAAGGAAGAAAGGACAAAAACAAATATTACGCACAAAGCAGCATCACAAAAGAGTCAAATGCATTTCATAATAACAACTGAGTTGTTGGCTCTCCCTAGGCTTTTTGTTTATGTAACAGAGACATACATTATGTGTAAGTTGCGCTGTAGGTCAAGACGGATCTGATCTCATACGGCCACTGAGTGAAGTACAGTAGGCCTATATACTATATTATACTATAGTATAATTTTGCCCAGCCGAAGGACTTTTGAATAACATTACATAAAATTTAACCCTAAATTTTGTTGTGATGATTTAAAATAATTGACCTGAACAGGGAGACAACATCCTAAAAAAAAATTCACTGGAGACTTGTAGTTCTCTTTCTTGCAGAAAAATAACTCACTCTGGAATCTCTGCTCAGGGCCTCTGTTGTTAATAACGTAGCATGACAAGTCAAGCACACCATATTGGTGTGTAAATCAGATCATACATGACTGCTATGATATACATGGCATTGTATAGGATGCAGCGTCAATTAATTTCATACAAGCAGTCATCCATTTTCAAATCAATTACTTTCTTGCATTTTTAAAAAAGAAGATGAAAATAATAATGAAATTTGGTGTTAAAAATAAATTGTTCTTCATTCAGACCAATATCATTGCACCCTTGCATGTTGATGAATACTTGAATAACCATTGTTTTTGTGAATATTTAGGCGAACTCATTTCTAAAAATGGTCTGTTTGTTACATATAACAGATACAGGTGTATTGCAGTCATATGGCTATCTCAGATGAGCATGGTCTAACATGGTCTAGCCATATGGCATATGGAGTTTCATAGACGCATTTAACCATTTGTTTTCATCATACATAAGACATGATTCTAAAATAACACTCAATGACATTATATGGGTGTACTCCATATCCTCTCCCTGTAATGGTTCTGTCTTAAAGAAAGGAATCCAGAACTTGCCAGGCAAAAAGGGCTAACGGTGGATATCTTCAGAGCAGTTGAAATCTGTAGCTGTTCATATATAACTTGTAGATCAAGAATGGCCCTTTGTTGATTGGACTGGCATATATTTATAATTCACTATTTTGGAAGGATACGGTATGCCCTATGTGCTAATCTGATTTTTCTTCTTGTTGTGTTAGATAATCTCAAAAAATGCCTGGACCATTTTTTTCAGATAGGCCTTTAAATATGCAGATGAAGCCAGAAGACTCACTCTGTAACGCACATTAGGATTATTAAACCACAAGAATTTTCCCTATTTGACTTTGGTACCAAAATATGGGCTATATGGGAGCAGAGGCAACTGAGCAGAGGGCTGAAGTGATGGTTGTCTCTCTCTGCACACATGAAAACTGTATATCAGCCAGGGGGATCTTTGGGGTCTTGGTTACCTATCTTACTGTACCAAGGCTCTTCTTCCATGACTGCTGAATTTAGCCATGCAGATTGTCAAATTCAAGGATTCCTCCTGGTTGTCCCATGGTCTTTGAACTGTATAAGGTCTTATTCAGAAAAGTGTTGAGCTTTTCATCACGGGACAAACTAATTCAATCAAAATCAGCTGGACTCCAATGAATGCATAGACTTACTGTATCTCAAAGTATGCACTGTATATTGGTGGCGTGGAATGAATGATTTGTCCTAAAGCCATAGTGAACCCAGTGGAATCCTCCCTTAAATCTAGTGCAAAGAGAGCAGCTAAACCAGATAGTCCTTAGTGGTTTCAGTGCAAATCTTCCACAACATGTTATCAAAGTCTTGGTTGGACATTATTGACGGTGGCTTTCACCTGAATGTGCACCAAGCATTGCCTATGAACTGAGGCCAGCCCTTGGCCCTGAACCCGTAATGGGGTATTACAACATAATCCTCCAAGGGGCAGCCATCCATGGAGAGAGGCCTGCACACAAAGAGGCCTAAGCCTCCTTTTGCTGCCCGTTAACTCACACTGCAAATACAGAAGCTTGACCTGCCTCAGCCCAACGCATCTTGCCACTCAATCCTGGTGATACTTTATGCTTTATGTCCAGTGTCTACAGCTCTAAAAAAAACTGTGTGTCTGCCTGTGTTTGTGTGTGTGTGTGTGTGTGTGTGTGTGTGTGTGTGTGTGTGTGTGTGTGTGTGAGGTTGGGTTATAGTTAGGGTTGGGTATCGGTTGGGTTTTATCCAATACCGGTGCCTCCTCGGTATTGTTTAAACGGTTCCGGTGCTTAAACGGTTCTCAAACCGGTACTTAAAAAAAAACAAAAAAAAAACACACACTTTGTCAAAATACAATTCCCTTTTATTTCCATTTAACACAATATTAACTTAAATCTTTAAACAAAATAAATACAAGTACCACATGGTAGTAGTAATAATAAATAAACCAATATATAAAATAAAAATAACATTATGCTGTATACAAATAAAACAATATTGTATCAATATTGTATTATACTGGACATTAATACTTTTAAAATAGATACAAATATAAAACACAAATATTGAACGACATATTTCACAACAGTATTGCACATTCAAAGAGGCTTTTCTGACTGGTGAGGACACTTTACATCAGCCCTCTCGATAACACGGGTATAGGAGTAGCCTCAAACAATTGGTATACCTTACCAACCTACCCATACGTTTCTGATTATAAATTCAACATTTTGTCTTCACATATTATGACTTTTACTTTAAGCAGGGAAATATCTGACAGTAATCAGTAGCAGAAATATTTAATACACGGTAGGCTATAGCCTTGCATCTCGAGTGTAGGTGCAACCTCGAACACAAGTAACGTTAATGTAACGTTAACAGTTACATTAACGTTACAATCTTTAGCTAACGTTAACCTATCTGTTTAGTCCCAGTGTAGTTGCAAATTGCGCCTGCTAAATCTGGCGTTCAAACTTAGTTAAAAAGATTCTGCATACATACACAAGTTGTTATGAGTTTCATATTAAGCAGAAAGTCTGCGGACACTGAATGGACAAAGCAAACGTTGTCACTCGCGCTGTTGAATGGCAACGGTGTTTTCTAGCCTACTTGACATGCATGATTTGCGGTTGGATTAAATTACTAGACTTAACGTTACCTGAAGAGGAAAGGCTGCTGTCATCATCATCATCAGTGATGTCCACCACCACACTGGCAGGGCTGGGACTCTCTTCAATTTGTCCGGCAAAGCCGACACTGCCTGCGGCTGTTGAAGTGCATAGCCTTGCGTCACGTAGGTTATCAAACACGGTGCATTGTTCGGCTTTTAAATAAACTCCATGAGTCGCCAGATGTTTCATCAAATTTGACGTGTTACCTCCCTTGCATGTACATGTTTTATGGCATCTGATGCATGTCGTAGAGTCTGCATTCTTACACGTGAAATGCAGCCAAACCTTTTGAACCTTGGAGCATCTTTACTGACCCTCTCACTTATCAACTTATAGTCACTTAATATGACTTGCTAATAAATGATTTGTGAGAAAATATGTGATGATTTGATGATATGGTTTGTAATTCGATCATTTGTGACAAAACATGACAATTGAGATGTGTTTTCAGATATGAGCTTCCCTTTTCCACATTCTAATAATGTTCCCATGTCAGAATGTGTGTCTTTTTCACCATGAGATTCAATATAATATATATAATCATACTAAATAATCTATACTGTCAGATCTAGTATTGACATAACACATGGAAGTCCAAATATAATATAAAATGACAGTCTACTAAAGCATAATGTATATTTTTTTTTCTTTTGTTTTAAGATACATGGTTGAATTAAAGCACTAAAGAGGTTAATGCCTTGATTGACTATCATTTACTATAAAACATAGTTGTGCCATGTTACTCCAATGGTGCCATGGACACTCTGGGTTCTCTTTTGGTTGTCTCTCTCAGCTCCACAGAGAGCACCGCACTGTTGTTAATAAAACACTGAAATGTTTTATTTATTTATTTATTTAGTTTACTTTGATGTTGATGACATTTAATCATTGCAAATTTCACAGAAATGGACGCTCCAACAAAGAATTTCTTCATTTGATTATGCTGTTGCTTTCTTCCTCTCTCCCTCTCTCTCTCCTTCTCTCTCTCATTTTTGTTTTTTAGTGGCAAACACAATGAGATATAGATCTTGTTATTTCTTGCCTTGCAGCACGTTTTTGAAACATGCAAGTTTTTTTTCCTCTTTCCTCTTGCCATCACTGATGGTTAGTTATTATTTATTAGCAAGGCTGATAATCTAAGGTTCTTATAACTTGAATTCAGACAAACTGAAGGCAGAAAAGAATAAAGAGGGGGTCAGCGTCATGACAAACAGAACCCAGAGAAACTAGTTTTCTTTAAGTTCTCTTGTTTACTTTTCCTTTTTCTAGTGATATTTCTGTTCAAGAATTATTCAGCTACAACATTAGCTTACACTCATTTTAATGTTGTAATACTGTTACGTTGTTTGTATTACATGAATCTATTTTTACTACAGTTACCGTAGTGTTTCACCCTCTAACACACCTATATCCATATGGATTCCCTTTACATTGATTATATCACATTAGCAATGAAATTCATCCCTACATGTATATATATAAATATATATATATATATATATATATATATATATAAATGCAGTCCATTTACCATTTCCATGTATGTGACGAGGATATCCTTGCGGCAGCACTGATGAGACTCGATACACATAGGGGTGGGATTAGACATGTACATGATACCCATGGCCCTGTTTTTGCCATGCACCTTCATACACCATACTCATTAGTGAAATAAAAGTCTGCGTTGTCAGCTGCAATGCTCATGTCCCATGCGTGACCCTGGGTCCACTCAGGTCTTTCTCTGTCTTTTCCTCCTATTGCCCGCTTGTGCTTCTCAGCTGCTGATTAACATTGGATATATTCATAAGTCATTCAATTAGTCATCACAAGGTTACTATGAGGTTTACACGAAAGAGTTAAAATCTTCATTGCTACTATATATTTTCGGAACGTGTATATGTGTGTGTGTGTGTGTGTGTGTGTGTGTGTGTGAGAGAGAGAGAGAAAGAATCTAGACATTTGCTGCACTGGAATTACAGCATGTTTTATCTTTTCTGAAGCATAAACAGTGAGTTGCTAAATTTGCTTAGTATTCAGTTCTGTGGTATCTCCTAATATTCTAAATGCATTTTCTATGCATATACACCTTTTGAATATATCCACACCCTTGGTAAAGACAAGAAAATCTCATCTTGGGTTCGCATTGAGGTAAAAATCTAACCCTATATAATAGGAATTTCTTGGGAAATTTCCAATTTCATCTGAGAAAAAGAAAATCATACCACAATTATTGGCACGGTTATCTCAAAGAAATGTTTAAAGGCATAACCAAAAACCTGATCAAAATCAGATTGTTGTTTAATCAGAAAGAAGAGTAGAGAAAGGAAAGAATTCCTATAATACTGACTGGTGTTATTCTCATAAGTTAAAAACCTGAATAAACCTTGAAATGATGAAAGCGCATAGGTCAATACCAATTAACTTATACTTTACATGCATTCAGTCCATGCATAGTCTACTGTGCATACACATGAGCCCGTGTGGTACAGGCAGAGGAACATTGGGAAGTTATAAAGGACTGTTGGCTGCATAGCAACAATGCACATATTAAGACTAATTAATGGCTTATTTTTCCTGTCTTTTAGTGCATCTCCCACTGTCAGTTCTCCTCCATGCTAGCAGGCCCTGGGGCGCAGGCAGGGAGAGGAAGCTGTCATAAGCACTTCAGCCCTGGTTTGCCGCGCTCTCCTAAGCAGAATGCACACATCCCTCCCTCGCTCGCCCTGCGTGCTCTTTATATGGCGGGGGTGGAGTGCTGACAGCAGCAATCAGAGATGTACACTCCAGGACCTGGGGCCCCAAGCTCCAAAATCCCATCAATGGAGACAAGAGCCTGAACTCGAGGTGTGAGTGGAGCACACACGCTGCGCAGAGAGAGAGAGAGAGAGAGAGAGAGAGAGAGAGAGAGAGAGA
>JAGFZM010001154.1:71232-100705 GCA_017657215.1 Limnothrissa miodon
AGAATTGCAGATTTAACACAAAGCACAGTGCTGTCAGGGTCAGCGCCTCCACTTTTTGCAGCTGGAAAATAATGAATATTCTTTTCCTATTGTTTTTACCATCTGAGGTCATTTCTTTCCATCAGTATATCCCGTGTGTAAGGAATCCCTCACACCTACCCCCCCAGAAGATCAGTTTTTATTGCAAAAACAAAAACAAACAGCAGTTGAGGCCAGCAGCTCCTAGATGACATCCTATTGAGGTTTCTGTGCCTGCACCCAGAGTGTTGTTTTAAATACAGCTGCAGAGCTCAGGCTAATTTAGTTGGGGTTCTCATTACACAAAAGAGAACAAGTCAATTTTCTCACTCTTACTCTGGAGACCCTAAATGAGTTATCTTGCCCATATTGAAATTTGATTAATTAAAATTTGGCTTCTTGTGCAAAATTGATATTTTAAGGTCAAGGGCATGAGAAATGAAAAGAATAAAAAATATAATAATATTTTTTTTTCAGTGGGCTTTCTGATTGAGTTTCTCCCGAAAGGGAGCTATCCTTAAGTGTTGTGAAATGTAATAATGAGTGAAATCTTTCTCCCCAATCCCCACACTCTTAAGTGATTTTGAAATGAATTGATGTCCCTTAACACATCTAATGAGTGGGCTGCAAATATACCTGCTGTTTCATTCCTTTCAATATAGAGCTTCAAAGCTCGGGATTCCATTCATATTTGGGTACAACAATGCACAGTCCTGTACACCCACACACCACAAACAAATGAGGCAGCGTAAAATTGTGTTCATAAAATATATGAAAATAAAAGTTTCATATTCACATACTTTGCCAGCGTTGTGCAAGTTTTTCTTTTTTACAATATAGGGACCAATGGAGACAAGAAGAGGCAATGAAGCACAAAAGCACCAACAGCAGACAGAGGATGGAGGAAGAAAAAAGATTCTGTCAGAGTCCCACTTGCTTATCACTGAGGCAGACAATACGGTCCCATATGTAATAACAGGCATCATCACGAGCCCGGGACTGCATTACAGAGTCTTAGATTGCGGACTTGATCGGGCTCTCGTGGGGATAGCGAGTTAGCCAGGCACCGTGGCAGAGGCAGAGGGAGCCCACAGTCGGAAATGAAAGGCTGCTCTGCCGTGCTTGTCTGGAGAGGCCCTCGTGCTCGAGTGAAGAGGCTGCATTTGAAAGGCGTCCCGTGTCACCAGAGCCTGCTATTAGACATCTCTGACAAAGGAAAAGAGACAGAAGGTCGGGATTAGACAGCGGGGGTTAGGGGACTGGTACAGAGGAGGTGTCAGGAGACATGTTCTCAAATAACTGTAGAGGGCTGCATAAATAATATATTTTTATTCGCATAAAAAATATATATTGTATTGATCATATTTTAATATGTTCACTGTTGCTCAGTTTTGGCTAAAAAGACAAACTGTATGTTTAGAACATCCCTACAAACAGGATTGATTTAACAGCCGTATGAATGCCAGAATGTTGCTTTAATGAAGGCCCCAAAAAGTGAAAAGATTTATTATTATTACACAAAACAACAATGTTTGTAGAAAAACAGAGGAGAAGGTAGATTTTGTAACATCAAAGGCACACCATGTTCTCTGTGTTTGTGACCTTACGGGGCACACCTTGAATGTCATTAAAAATGGGCTCTGTGCCCTTGTTGACCAGGCATAGCGGGAGGCTTCCATTTCATTCAGTCCGAAAGAATATGTTCTTGCTCTTGAACTCTTGAAGCTGCACTATACATTTGGAACAAAACATGGCCTCATGCTGTATAGCATAGCTCTCTGCCAATCCATCAACACTGACATCACCTTGATTTTTGTTGAAGTTTGAGCTCTTAATAACTACCCTCTCGTCAAAAGTCTGAACACTGATCTAACAATAGGTTCAGCAAGTTCTTTTCCTCACAGTCTGCTAGAACTGATTCCCTCTACAGAGGAGGACCCTGAGCAGACTGCCGTCACCCCTACACATCACATCCCATAAACAGAGGAGCATGTTCAGCAACAGACCCCTGCTTATGGCATGCTCAACAGACACACTGAGAAAGTCCTTCATGCCAGTGGCCATACATCATGTTTGTACAATGCCACACAGGAATACCTACACCTGAGTCTGAAATGTACTGTATAGTATGCTGTACTAAGCTCTTCTCTGATTCTTCTCACAGGATGAATAAAATATTGTCTAATCTAATGTACAGGTAATCCAATCTAATCAGATATTGTTAGAACACTCACAGTCACTGTCATTCGAATCTGCTTGACACCTCCAATCTGCTTCACACCTATCTGATTTTTCAGATTAAATAGCATCAGTTCCTATGAAATCATTTCAGATGAGTCTGTGTGATATGCCAATCACTCTGTTCGGTTTATTCTATTGGTCAGTGTGTATTATTTTATCTCCATAGGCATCAGATGGGTGAGTTCTCCTACCTCCCCCTACTTCAGTCCAGGCATTTAAAGTAGTGTGTGTGTGTGTGTGTGTGTGAGAGAGAGTGCGTGTGTATGTGTGTGTGTGTGTGTGTGTGTGTGTGTGTGTGTGTGTGTGTGTCCTTCTTGGTATGCATGTGAGTCAAATATTATACTTTACTATACTTATCCGAGAGATGGTTATAGATTTTTTTTTTCAAACTGTATTTTAATAGTCCATTTATAAATATTGATTTGTGTAGTGGAAGTTTGCATTCACACTCACTCCTTCTGTGCAAACTCCCTGGTGTGTGTGTGTGTGTGTGTGTGTGTACGTGTGTGAGACTGAATTCATGTGACAAGCAATAGGCACAGAATTTCTTTTAGTGAATAACTCATTGAAAAGTAGTTCACACATTGTTTTGTACTTAAATGACAAGTCTTCCAGGAAAGTTTTTTTTCTTCTTCCTCATCTGTACCCAGTGTGTAATCTTATTAGCCAGTGTTTCAAATGTAAAATAAATATGACAAAATTCCCAGTAGACGGTGGCCTCTTGTAAAACTCAGAATTATTTGTTGCCCCCTATCTATCAGTCTTTGCTTCTGCTGCAAGGGGATATAATAAACTTTGACTGCTTAGGGTTTACTGTCAGATTTAATAAAGCCTCAACAGTTGCAGATGCAACTTCACAAAAAACATATATTCGCTCACTTTCTTTTGTGTTGCAGACGCCCTCTCTTAAGTAGTAATGAGTCGTGTTTTGTTTTCTGTTGTCAGGTCATCTGCAAGTCCATTACAACATTTTCACCTCAACATCTTTTACTGTGTTATTTAATCCAATACACTCAGTAGCTGCACTGTTCATTTAGTGTCAAGAAGTACAGTTGCTGCTGTGATGCTGATCACAGTAATGTTGATGTCAATGAAGAGAATGTTTTTACTTTTAAACACCATTCAGATTTGATTGGTCAGTGTACCAGTGTGTGTTAAGATTAAATCAAGTTTAGTCAAGTGTGTGTGTGTGTGTGTTTAGGGTTTGCATGGCAGCTGAGGAATCAAGCTACAGTAAGCCAAACAAGAAGCTCTGGTGATTGAAAAGTAGGGCACATGAATTTTTACCATCATTTACAGACCATCAATGGTGTGTAATTATACATTTGATGAGAGACACTTACAGCAGGGAGATGACTTTGTGTGGTGGAACCAGACCAGCCAGTGGGAAGGGACATGTTCCTGACAAGGACTGGCACTGGTGCGCTCATGGCCATGGTGCTAAAACTAGGCCTGCCCCTGATCTGGATCAAATGAAGGCTCTGCATCAGACAAGACGCTCTGTATTATTAAACCCCTCTTGTGAGATGGAGGAGTGGTAATAGTGATAATGATGTCCCTGGTTTCTCCCCTTACACAGCGGATAATTAGCGGCTGCTTGTGAATGTAATTAGTTGTGTGCGTCTTGTCCAGTCTCAGGGTTCCAATCTAACGTTGTTTCAGTGGTGAAGCAACTGGATATCAGAATACATGATTGTATCAGAGAAGAGTTTCTAGTAAAAATAAGCTTTAATGATACATTGCCTGGGTAATACCACATGACACCTCATTTCTTACACCTCCTCTCTGGATAACGTTAAGAATGACAAGGTTACCTGCAGTTGTCCCTATTGAGATAAATGTGCCATTACACAGAGATATCAAATAGCATGGCGTGTAATGGCAGACATCTTCTTTTAAATTTCATGATGGCTTTGACTTACTTATGTGGAAGTTAATTACACACTTTCTTACACAGCCAAATCAGTTGACCACAACAAAACAGATGGTTACATGCAGGGAATATTTTGCTTTTAATCGCGTTGCGCGCATGTCATGTGACCTCCTCATTCCGACTGAGATCTTTTCCGGGTTTCTAAAAGAACGGAATTATACAGGATTCAGGATCATGCGTACGCCTTAACTGTAACTGTAAATGCTCCTTACTGGAGCAGTCTTTCACATGTGCACATGTTCAGTTTGCGTGGCACAGCCATGTTGCTGGTGAACGAGCTATAGTAGCTGACATGTAAATGAAGATATTCCCATAGAACACTACTCCTTCACACATGTAAATGGATTTTTCAAGATCTTGCCCTCACCAGATTATTGACCTGATTTCGAATTTGCTGTGTGTGTAACTAGTCATTGATTAAATGTGCCTATTGCTTTTATTCATGACTCCCAGTGCCCATATTCTATGCAGCACACATACATGATCCCCCATTAGATTTTTCACAACTAAATAAAAAACTATAAAATCAAGATGTCAGATGAAAGGAGGTTGAGGAAGCAAGTGGTGTGTTTTTGTGGTCTCATTTTAGGCCAAAAGCCAATGCACTGCAACGCATAATAATTGACTCTGAAATGGATCTGTTTTTTTCACCACTGACATTTTGCACCAACTTACAAGCACTGTACCAAAGATCTTTTAGAACACATTCATCAACCGTCTCTGACTGTACCTCTTCTAGGGAAATGTATATTAGACATTTTGGAGCACATCAAATTCATTTGGAACAGCGGGGCTTTGTTTGAGTGCACAAAGTGATTGAAAACACATTCTGGCATGCTGTAATAATAATTGGCATTTTTTTGATGCTCATTACTGCAACAGTTGGAAACATCAAGTGAAAAGTGCATTTTGGGCATCACTGTATGCATCCTAGTCAGATAAACAGGTAGAGATGAGTAAGGTAATTTCAGTTCCATTCACTTGTACTTTAGACAGTTGATGCACGCAGCGGGAATAAGTTCAAAGCAAGCACCCTTTGTGTTATTTCTGACTTGCTTAACCTAGTTCTGAAATGACAGTCTCAGCACCACCACCCCCCCCCCACCCCCCCCCCCCCCCCCCCCCCCCCACACACACACACACACACACAACTTCCTTCCTCCCTCCACTCCCACACAAATCTATTCATTGTCATCATATCTTGCGGGAAGAGCGTAACAGAGCTTAACAAAACCTTTGGTCTCCTTTTATGCAGGACCATGTGTGTCGCAGTTGTCACGCTGACAACGTAACTCATCAAAAATTACTACATTTCCAGTCACTGCACAGATGATCCGACAATGAGGCAGATCCAACTTAAAAAGCAGTCAAAAATACTCCAACAGACATAATGTATTTGTATGTGATTGTGTAGCAGGTCTCAGTGGCACGTCTCACTTGATCCTAATAATCTAAATGGAAATAAATAAATATGCTTTGTTTGCCAAACATTTAGCAGATATTGACTGACAACTGTGGCCTAGCACTGTTCTCTGCATCATTTTGCCTCAGGGAATTTGCACACAAGCTTAGACATAAGAAGAGGGCAATGTGTTAGCAAATTGTAATGTGTCAGATAATTTCTCAGCTCTCGTCATGTTTTGGCACATTAGTTACTCTGTGATGTGCCTGCATTGTGAACTTGTCAGGCCAATGATTTGTATTCATTCACTTAACGTAAAAGGTCAGCTAATTGCTTTTAACAGGCAACAATTAAGACTGTGATTTGTTAAAAAGATTGCTCTAATTTATTGCCTTTAGAGATGGCAAAGTCTGGTGTAAATTTCAACAAGATTGGGATTTGTGATATTCTCAGCACAGAGTAAATTTCTTTGTATTTATTCTTTGTAGAATTCTTTTTTTATTATAAAATATATTTTAGTTCAGTATATGTGGCATAATGGCAGGACACACAGGCGGAGGGAGAGAAATATCAGAGAATTACAATAGCCCATTATGATACAGCATGATGGCCAGAATGTTTCATTAATATGGATCAGTAAGAGTTATATCATCACAGTCCTGCACTTATTGCAGAAGAACATACCCTCTTGAAACATTTCAGGAACATAAATCCTTGAAAACATTAGTGATTTTCTGTAATTTATTTTCTGTAATTGTCTGTACTACATTTTCCCCAACACTTTGACAATACTCAAGGCTGTATGACCTGAAATTACCTTAAAATGATCCATATGGCCATTATGTTATGACATAATTTATACTATACTATGTCAAGTCTTATTACTCAGAAGCAAATATTTGACCAGACTATAGTTTGTGTAGGATGTATAGGACTATAACTGCTCATGTGGCCTACATATCATTAGGACATTGACAATTATTACAATAGATTTGGCTACGATCCTTACATGGTCATCACCATTCAACATTCAACTGTTTATTGTAGTCTGCACTACAGAAAATGACCAGCTTTTCAAAACAAATAAGAGAAAGGAAACAAATCAAATGTGCAAGCCTCTGGCACGCTGAGCCCTGTGAAATCATTGAGAAATGTATGACAGCACTGAAATGACATTTGGCCAGTTTATACAACAATAGAACACTGTGCCTTTCAGAGGGGAAACAAAAGGCCCATGCAGCCTTTACAGTGAACTACCAGGAGATTTCAACCACACTACCGGAAACACCAAAGTAGAAAGCACACCCAGACTGTGCCTCCCAGGCCACCAGCGGCATCCAGCCCTGGTCTGCTTCCTATTGTTGGGACTGAGCTGGATGGTTGTCGAGGGATGACCCCCTCAAAGGCTGCCCAGTGTCTTAGGTTCATGTCCAATGGCTTGGCATCTTAGGAAACCCCATTGGCCAGCCTCGCACCAATCCCATCAAACCACCATGACTCTGTGACACCAGAGTTGGCCAGAACTCAGGAGCATGGCAGAGAGGGAGTCACTGGTGCAGGCCAACATTGGAGCGACACGTGCAGCCTTTGACCCGATGCTTCTGACATCAACTTTTGGCCTCATTTTCCCCCTTTTTATTGAACGAGTAGACTAGCAAGGGAATAAGGCTGCACAAGCCTCACTTTCTCTGTGTTTTTCTGAGAGATTTGATAATGTTACAGAAAGCAATCCTCCAATGCCTCTCCAGAGAAGAGAACCTTGCTCATTTTGATTATAGATTTTTATCCAATGTCCATGGGGATAGACAGATACTGTATAGATAGATAGATAGATAGATAGATATTGTAATACAGGTTTTCAAAGATAAATGCAGCTATTCAAGATGTACCAAATTGAATATTTCTTCCGTTGATAATAATAGTAGAAGCAGACAGACATGAGCTGTGAACACAGCTCTCCAGTCTTTGAAATGCAGTAGCCGTATTTGCAAGCCTGCAGATTGACCACATCCACCAGCAGGAACCAAATGCACCCTTACTCGCTTTATAAGGAATTCATTCCAGATTCCACTTAAAATTCTGAACAATTGTTGGCACCACTGAAACAAACACAATGAATATATGAAAGCATTCAAATACTGTAATAAAGAACACCCACACACACAAACTATTCCATCAATTCCCCTGCCACCTAGAGATTCTTTTCCTGTCTTTTATTGATGTCAGATTGACAGAAACTGTTGGCAAATATCTACTTTCAGAGAGTGGAAAAGAATTGATTGACAAGGATGATGATGATCCTTGGCAGTTCACATACAAAGAACACAGCAGGTATCCACAGGTAACAGGCCTCCGGTGATTCATTGACTGATGACCTGACAGGATCATGGATCCATCCTGTGAAGCTAACTAAACCTAGCATTTAGCTAAATCTGTATCTATGGCCGACCACAAACACGTTGCCCTTACTGTAAAAAAAACATGAATATTTTATTTCACAGAAGGTAGTATGTACAATCATCATGTTTTTGGGGGCAGGGATAATTACTATCATCATATTGTAAATGTCCAGTATTTGTGCAGTCTACTGAAAAAAATTGTCATACAGTTTTCTTTAATTTAATTAACTTTTAAAACCTTTTCTTGCTTGTAGCTACACTTTAATTAAAAGGTGTAGACGTATCACTCCCATATAATCTGCGTTAATAGTGATTTTGAAAAACCATACAGAAGTTGTATTTGTCACACTCCCTCTTATTAATTGGATGGCCCACTAAGGTACACAAATTTGTTTCCAGTCTGCTTTCATCTAAGAATATGTAGCTTGCATTTGGAAGTTCAAGCACACCCTATTAAAAGTTCTCAAAGTGTTCCGATTTTCCTTCATCTTTCATGTGATGTATTCTGTGGAATACACTTTTATTTTTAGATTTTACTCTGACCTCATTTTTTCTTCATTTTTAAGGACAATTAGGCTATCTTGTCAAGAAAGATTTTTGTGCCTGTGTTATAGAGTGGTATTCTAAGTTCAGGCTGGCATGTTTTCCCTCCTCAATGTAAAGGGCATCTCTCTCTCTCTCTCTCTCTCTCTCTTGTGTGTGTGTGTGTGTCTGTAAAACTCTGTATGGCTCAGGTTAGTATGCTAACCCTAACCCTACACATTTATGGGAAGGACTAAGTCCAGTGAAAGACTAAGTGAAGGGGTTCCACTGCATTGCATTAGTGTCCATCCATCAACCCTAAAGTAACTCAGTAGCTAACCCTTGGCCTGACATACACAGTGATCTGCAGGGAGCTGACCACACACTCAATGCAAATGTCTTTTTTTCCGTGGGGACGTGTGCTGCATTGGGATTTTTTTCTTTGCTCCATGGGGACTAGGGAACTGCACCGGCAATGTTGAGGTGTGTGTGTGTGTGTGTGTGTGTGTGTGTGACAAGGAGACATTGTGTTTGTTGGCACCCTGTCCTGTGTCACTTTGGCCCCCACCATTTGTTCCCAGTGCCTTGGTGGCCCTTTGGCCCCTGCAGCTGATGGCAGAGCTCTGACATTGGGTGGTCTGCTCAGAGGTCAACGGGATAAAAGCATATGGTGCCAGTTAGAACACACCTGAGCTGAACAAAGAGGGGGAAAAAAGTTGTTTGTGTTTGTAGGTGACATTTAAAGACCCCATGCTGTTGTCCACCGTCTGGAAAACAAAAGGTGACATGTTGTTTTATTTTAAGCTACACATGGTCAACATCATCTGCATATATGTGTATTTTTCAACAGCCTAATGCTTTTTTTTCTATCAGCAAGAAATCTGTTTCCATATTGTTTCTATGTGTTTGTAAAGATCCCCATGAAAACAAAAAGCTTTTTCAGTTTGACCTGATTGAAAATCTGGAGATATGTTTGGACAAGACATGAAATTGTGGTGGCAGTATTGGGCAAGCTACTCGGAAAATGTAGTTAACTAAGCTACCAGTTACTCTACATTAGATGAAGCTTCACTACACCAAAGCTACCTAAAGACCAAATGTAGCAAGCTAAGTTACAAAAAAATGACTGAAGTAGTTTGACTACACGTGAGCTACTTTTTAATGTAGAAAAAGGCCTATAATAATAAATGACCCAATCTTCTTCTAAGATCATATTATTGATTAAACGGACAGCTCTCTCAATAGTTATACAATAGTAACTGATTAGTATATTGCCTAGATTGTTTACTGTAATGTGACCATACATTGTGGACTTTTTTTTCTTAATTATGGCACCATTGACTAATCAAATGCATCACATTATTGCAAGGAACCTTCCATGGCCTAGACAGAAGATTTCCTGCTGTGAGCTGATGCTCTGAAATGTAGCTTTAACTACCACACTACACGGCCAAAAAATAGCTAAACTACTAAAAAGCTATCAGATTCAGAAATGTAGTGAAACTACTAGCTTCGCTAGTGATGCTAAATGCCCATCACTGTGTGGTGGGTGTGAATCCTGGCTGCCACTTGTGCCTTTAAGAGAGTCATTTAACCAGCTGGGCTAGGGGAAACTGGTCCTGAGTGAACTGATAAAAGTGCCTGCTAAATGCATAATTATAAATATTTCTATCTATCTATCAATCATTTGTGGCTACCCTAACTGGCCATTCACCAACACTAAGAAATGGCACTGTGGTCCCCTATGTACTGCATCACTGTGGTGCCAGTATGTATCTGGAATGTGTAAGAAACTAAGAAGTCATCCCAATCCACTTTAAGCATGGCAACAGAGACACTTTCACTCCAAAGACAAAAGATCAGGACACAACGTTGAACATTTTGTTTATGCATGCAGTACAACGCAGCGAGGAGTGCCTAAATCGGAATATTGGAGAAACAAACAGGACAGAATTCCGGGCAGGATTCAGCTGTGCGTCTACACCCAAAGGAAAAAGAACACTGATGTGCAACTTTTAGACAAGGAAGACAGATGGTCTGAGAGAGAAGGGAAAAAGGCCATCGTATGTGCATCTACTTTGCACAGTCTCTGCCTTGAGATAGCATCCCAGGTACCTGCTCTTAACCATTAGAGAGGTTCTCACTCTCAGGATCCTGTGATCATAATGACTCACTCCAATTCACACATTGACTTAGGATAGTTGCCATAATGGCTGATTCATGTGACCCACTGTGACCAGGGTGTGCTAGGGTGTGTGGTCTGAATCACTTTGTTTGTGTATGTGTCCTGTATGTGACAAAATTTATGGCACTAAAGTGAATAGAAACCTAAATTGAAACTGCCCAGCCAAGAATGAGTTTGTTGTTGCCCACTGTATGAGCCTCTTTGCAATAGTCCCACCAATAACTCCACAGTGAAACAAGGACCCTTTCCATTCAGCCACTGTTTATCAAATGGGATCCTGATTTTGCTGTGCAGCTTGCCAGCATCTTTCTATAAGACAAACGTAGCAGAAATGTTCCATTTAGACAACCCCAAATCTGTTACCTAAAATAACTCTCTCTCTCTCTCTCTCTCTCTCTGTCTCTCTCTATACTGTATATACATTCATACATACATTTTTTTTGGAACAGAAAGTCTCTTTTTTCACCATCTGTCAGTGGTGGTGGTGGTAGTGGTAGTAGTAGTAGTAGTTTTAGAGAGAGGATGATTGTATGCTGCTTTCCAAATGCTTCTATATCTGAAACAGCTAAGATGGTTTCAAAGACAGTGTCAGAACATAGCACTATTGAAAGGATTATTGTGCATGTTGGCGCAAATGATATTTTCAAAGAACAACTTGACATGCAAAATGATCTCAGGGAGCTTTTCTTTGAACTACATTTACCTGGGATACAAACCTTCATCAGTGGCCCCCTCCCAGCACAGGGAAGTTTTGCATTTTCCCGACTATTCAGCCTAAACACATTGCTGGCAAAGAAATGTTTTTCTCTTGGAATAAACTTTATTGACAATTTCAACCTTTTTTGGAACCGCAGGGGATTTTTCAGACCAAATAGTACGAGACTCCGACCATTATCGCCTTTCCCTTCAGCATGCAACTTTCTCTCCGCAAACTATGGGTGCATTGCCTGATAAGCACTCTGTGATGACACAGACAGAAAACAACAACTCTGATAAGCATTCCAAAGCGGCACAGACTGATCCAGTCAAGGTCAGCAAGGAGCACGCTGAACCTAAACCCAAGACATCTGGGTCAAATGAACACAAGGACCTGGAGAATGCTAGAATAACTCAGGCAGGCCTTCCAGGACAGGTAGACCAGGGCAACGAAACACTGCAGACAACTCTACCACCCAGTCTGCCAGATTACAAACCATCAACAGAGCTGGAACAAGTGGACATGTCCGATTCAGTGACAAGGAATCAGAGAGAAACAGGAAGTTCCCCTGATCTGGTGTCACTATCCCCATCACCTCCATGCTTGAAATCCCTCCAAGTTTGCAGAGGATGCTGCCCATAGCACGGCTGTCTTTTAGCCCTAGAAATTCGTTCAACACCGGACTGTCTTTTAGACCTAGAAATTCACCACACACTGCGGATAGGTCGGTCAACAACGGACTGAAAACTCCAGCCTTTCTTAAATCCTCTGTCGCCTTCAAAAAGCGCAAGGCACCACAGCCCCCAGACCAGAGATATGGGATGGAATGTACACAACTGCATAATACTTCTGTTTGATATGTTGTGGGTCCCTTTGCTGAGAGTGTTTTGAAAAACAAGCAGGGACCCAGGATGCCCTTGTCCTTTATACCAGTGCTCACAAGGAAAAGAAGAACCTGTGTGCATTTAGTCAGAGGAGTAAACCAATCTAATCTCCTGCATGTTCCTAAACAATCTCAGAGTGGTCCAGTGAATCAGTGCCCCGCACTTACTGTTAAACTAGCTCTTCTTAATATCAGATCACTTTCAAACAAATCATTTTTAATCAATGATCTTATATGCACACACAAACTTGACTTTCTGCTTCTAACTGAAACCTGGCTGGAACAAGGAAACAGTTGTGCTACCCTCATAGAGGCGGCTCCTCCAAATTTCAATTCCATGAGTGTGACGAGCAACGAAAGGAGGAGGGGTTGCAAAAATATTTAATACATCTTTTCAGTGCAAACAGATATCTCATGGTGACTTTTGAGTACATATGTGCACTTGTTAAGGGTTCACCCTGTATTTTATTATTGACTATTTACAGACCTCCAAAACATTCAGCTAAAGTTTTTCTTGAAGAGTTTGGTGAATTGCTAACAAATATTTGTTTGAGTTTTGACTGTCTACTGTAATTATATCTGGTGATTTTAACGTACATGTGGATAATCCAGAAAACACATATTCTAAGGAACTACTTAGACTAATTGACACTTTTGGCCTAACCCAACATATACAGCCACACACTCTCATGGTCATACTCTTGACCTAGTCATCACAAAGGGTCTTGATGTCTCTACAACAATTAAGGACTTGGCTTTGTCTGATCATTATTGTATTTTCTTTGACGTTTCTATGTTTCCTCACACACACAACAAGGCTTTGACTATCGGAGAACGGAGAATCTTAACCTGTTGAGGAGTGAATTCTTTTAACAATGCCGTGCCCTGGAGAGTGAATTATTTTCCCCTATTGTTCTAGAATTCTACCAGAATGTTCTATAGTCTCATGATTCCACATATAAGAAATCTCTTCAGGTCATTGTCATGTCATAATGGAACTCTATGTTTGGAGAATGTTCTAATCACACATGTGTGATCGTACTCCCTGGGGACCAGCCACGGCTCATCACATATGTGTGATGGTACTGCTCAACAGGTTAAATGACAATGCAGGTTTTCTCTTTGAGCAAGCTCTCTCACAGCACTCAAGTATAGATTCAGATTCTGTAGATGACTTACTGACCAATTTTAATTCTAAGATGACACAAATTATGGATAATATTGCTCCGTTAAAAAACAAAAGAATCACTGATAATAATAAAGCACCATGGAAACAAAACCTAGCTGTTAAACTGTTAAAGAGGGAGTGTAGGAAGACTTAAAGAAAATGGCGTAAATCAAATCTCCATGTCCATTACCAAATCCATAAAGAGATGCTAAGCAAATATAACTATGAAATTTGTACAGCAAGACAGTCTTTTTTCTCCAACATTATCAATAAGAACTTGAACAATGCTCGTGTACTATTTTCAACAGTTGAGAAGCTAACAAATAAACCATCACAATTAGCACCTGAGCTGCTCTCAGTAGATAAATGCAATGAGTTTGCATCTTTTTTCAGAGGTAAAATTTATAAAATAAGACTGAGCATAACTTCACAAATATCTCAAACGCTAGAACCAATGTCTTCAAAGAGAGGGGAACTAAACACAATGTCAACATTTAGCTTTATTGACTATGAAACGCTTGAGAAAACAGTACAAAATCTAAGCTCTTCTACATCCCAACTGGACGTTCTGCCAACCAGCTTTTTAAAAACTGTTCTACACCTTGTGGCACCTGACGTGCTCCGAATTATAAATTCATCTCTGCAAAGCGGCATTTTCCCTAAATCACTAAAGACAGCAGTTGTTAGACCACTGCTGAAAAAGAATAATCTGGATGTTTCAGTGCTTAACAACTACAGGCCAATATCAAATCTACCATTCAATGGAAAGATAATTGAAAAAATAGTATTCAATCAATTAACTGCTTTCTTGACATCTAATTGTTGTTTTGATAATTTCCAGTCAGGTTTCCGGGCTAATCACGGCACTGAAACAGCGCTTGTTAAAGTTGTAAATGACATACGTCTTAATACTGATGCAGGCAAAACATCTGTCTTGGTGTTACTAGACCTCAGTGCTGCCTTTGATACTGTTGATCACAACATACTGCTACATCGACTTGAACACTGGGTTGGGTTCTTTGTTGCCATGGGCAACTGTACTTCAACACCTATGTCATTGACCTGTGGTGTCCCCCAGGGGTCAATCCTTGGACCATTGCTTTTTAATCTTTACATGCTTCCACTTGGACAACTTATCATGAACAACTCAATCTCTTATCATAACTATGCTGATGACACCCAGATTTATTTAGCTTTGTCACCTAATGACTTTGCCCCCCTTGAATGTCTCTATCAATGCTTGGACCAAATTAACAACTGGAAGTCACACAATTTCCTCCAGCTTAACACAGACAAAACTGAAGTAATTATTTTTGGAAAGAAGGAGTCAATGCTCAAAATCTCCTCTGTCCTTGAAACTAAAGGGCTTAAAGCAAAAGAGTCTGTTAAAAATCTTGGCATCATCATTGACAGTGATCTAAACTTCAGCAGTCACATGAAGGCTATCACCAAATCAGCCTTTTATCACTTGAGAAACATTACCAAACTGAGAGGTCTAATGTCAAAAAATTATTTAGAAAAACTTATCCATGCCTTTATTTCCAGTAGGGTTGATTACTGTAATGGTCTGTTCACAGGCATTCCTAAAAAGACCATTAAACATCTTCAACTGATCCAAAATGCAGCTGCCAGGGTTTTAACATGTACAAAAAGAACCAGCCACATTACCCCAATTTTAAAGTCATTGCACTGGCTTCCTGTAAATTATAGAATTGATTTCAAAGCATTACTACTTGTGTTTAAATCACTAAATGGGATAGGACCTAGTTACTTGTCTGACATGTTTCAAAAATACATACCACCTAGGTCTCTCAGGACACAAGAAAAAAATTTGCTTGTAAAACTTATGGTCAAAACAAAGTGTGGCGAAGCAGCTTTCAGCTACTATGCATCTCAGATTTGGAACCAACTTCCTGAAGATATAAAAAAATGCCCCTACTGTTACCAGCTTCAAAACCAAACTTAAGACCAAACTTTTCTCTGATGCTTTCTCTTAATGATTAATTTATTTTGTGAATTTGGGGAAATTTGTATTCAATTTCTTTAATTGTATTTCACTTAACAAACCATGCATAGGCCTATATTTGGTTATTTATTTTGTATTTATTCAGTTTTGGTGTCTCTCTGTGTGTGTGTGTACGTATATGTGTGTGTGTGTTTAAAAACAATTTAACCCAATACTTTTCTATGTCTTGTGTTAGTTCTCCCCCCCCCCCCCCCCCCCCCCCCCCCCCCCCCCCTTTACCCGTTTACTCTTATCATCCTCTCTCCATGAGCATTCTTGTTGGCAGGATGCTTAGCAGCGCACAACGTCCTGAAAAGAAAATAAATTATGAAATAAATACAATTAAAAACGTGGAACACACCTCAACTGAAAAAAAAATAACAACAACCAGATGTTGGTGTTCTCTCATCAGGCAAAACATACTGTCTGCAGGGAAATGATTAGGCTAATACATTGGCTGTGAGTGTTTAAAGAAGAGTGAGAGAGAGAGAGAGAAAGCGAGGGAGGGAGAGAGAGAGAGAGAGAGTGTGTGTGTGTGTGTGTGTGTGTGTGTGGCGGGTGGGGGGTGGGGGGGCACAGTCTGTTCTTGGGTGCAGTTCAAATATTTGATTTGTATTTGTGTCTGTTTGGAGGCCAGTTGGTTTGCTTTTACACTGTTTGGCACCTACTGTCAGAAACAATATATGTCATTACATTCATGAAGTTATAGCCCCAATCGCATTCCAATGTTTTGTCCAGCTCCATTTTGATGTTTTTAAGGTGGCTAAATTTTGATTGGGTGTAAAGCAGCAGTCCAAACTGTGCATGCTACATTAGCAAGTAGCATGGTCAAGTTGAGGGACAACGAAAGCCATGGCCTTCATAGCTTCTGTGAAATTCCAGCCATGACACACACACACACACACACACACATACACATACACACACACCACATGCACTCAGACATAAAAAATTTTAGACAATAGCCTAAGCTAGGCTAACACTAAGAAGTAATGCTGCACTTTAGTAGTAAGAACTAAGTTCTAGTTAACTATAAAAACACCTGACAATGAATAACATTAGTGCATACAACACGTATACATCCACTTTGCATTTTATATTTGAAAACAAAAAAATATATAGTTTATATATACATAGTTATATAGATGATATGATAATATTCTTCCCTATCCTCTCCTTTGCCTACACTTTGTGTATTGAAGTGCATCAGAATATGCATATGCCACATGTTCTTTTTTTTTTTTAACTCGTCATCCTCTTTGTGTTGCAGTGAAAAAAAAAACACGACACAAGTAAAACTTAGCTCAGTGAATACTAATTAAGGTAGTCTTATCAAAGGATCTGTGCAAATCAATTACACAAGACACGAAACACGTGTGCTTTCACCTCGTCAACAGCATGTGCCAGTTTAGAAGACATTTAATTAAAGTGTTAATAAGGTCAATCATGTTTTATATATAGATCTATTTTTGTTATTTTCAAAGCGATTGGCATAAATTTTAATATGGTAATAATTAAGGCATCACTTGTGTATTTTAGACTTTTAATTTAATTAACACTCTGGTATCTCATGATGACCGGGCCATCAGAACTTGTCCTCTGCATGGCTTGTACTCGAACCATGGCTTTAATAGCATAAAATAATAATTTTCACCGATCAGTTGGAGGGAATTATTTGAATAAAAGCATTTTTTTCAAAATTCCAACCTAATATAAACTTTTCAAACTATCAGACAGACAATAAACAGAAGGTAACAGAAAACGTCTCGCTACTTTCGTAGCTTCGGTTCTCCAAAGAGTCCCGACGACACACAATTGAGGTATCGCAACCCCAGTTGCACGCAAGCTGAGCATAACTAAAACCAACCCTTTTGAAAAAAGGGAGCAAGCAACTTTGCAGCTGTCTGCAGCTCGCGCGCTCGCAAGCTCTGATAAAGGCAGCTCATATAAAAGTTGCAAGCACACTAAACACCCCCTTCTTTTCGCCCGAAACATCCAGACCGGGCGACTTGAGGGAAGGTGTATTGTGTGTCGTCGGGACTCTTCGGAGAATCAAAGCTACGAAAGTAGCGAGACGTTCTCCTTCATTCGTCCCTTCCAACACACAATTGAGAGCATACAACCAACCTCAAGGAGCTTCCACTCACATGAGGGAGTCGTAGAGTCAAGTAACAGGCAGCTACCGGCGAGGAGCGGATCACACTCCCCGCGACACCCGTGCCAGTCACGTCTAGCGCGCTAACTGTTATCAGAGGCCCCGGAGGCATGACAGGTATCTGCCAACGTGCGGTCTCCTCAGGCAGAGCGAGAGCTGTGTAGACTCGTTTGACGCATCCTGGGCAAGGGCACTCAGGCTGATGAACCTGGAGCGAACGCTTCAGGAGAAGTCTACAGGAAGACGGAACGGGTTCGAGCAGAGGGTGACCCTTGAGTCAGCCACAGCAAACTCCAACAAACGCCTATACGCTTAACTGAGGTTAAGGCAAGTAAGAACGCAGTCTCCAGAGAGAGGAACTGTAGAGCGAACAAGCCTAACGGCTCAAGGGGGGCGCCTGCCAGACCCCAGAGCACTACTGAGAGGTTCCAGGGACAAGCCGACCTAACCGCCGGTGATTCAGACGCCTGGCACCCTTTGTGAAGCTGGAGGCGAGAGGGTGGACCCCAGGGACACCCCACCAAGCCCACAGATCAGCATAGATGGACTAACGTCCTAAGCATGGAAGGCAACAGCTCAAGCTCAGTATGTGCTGGAATAGCGAGAGCACACAAGCAGTGGAGCAGGACAGTGGGTCCAGCCCCGAGCTGCACATCAAGACCTCAAGCATGCCATTACAGAGTGCATAGCCCTTCCGGGCCATAGCACAAAACGACCCTGTCCCAGCAGTTTGTCCTGTTCAGGAGCTAGCTGACAGGCTTCGGGGCGGGGATGCTATATCAACCTGCACGCCTGGGAGAGCAGGTCTCGTCTCTGCGGTAGCGACAACGGCTGACCATCCAGCAGTGAGGCCAGGCCCGCGGACCAGCCCTGGGAGGGCCAGAAGCCATCTGGCTGAGCGGCCTGAGCCCATGGTCCAGCTGTGTTAGACACGACCGTGGTAACCACTCCCTGGCGAGACCGCACCTAAGCGCTGCTGCACACAAGAAAGATGGGTGCCTCCAGTGGTTAACCAATTCCCACATTTCACTGGACACTCTAACAGGGCAAGTCCGACGCAAGCATGAGGACATGTCCCTCCACACAGGGCGCTACTGTAGCAGGCGGAGGTGTAGGAGACTCAGCGGTGTGGTGCAGCTGGCAGCGCACAGCTGACCACAAGCCTCGGGCACAGACCTGTCGTGACCTCTGTTCCAAGTCTAAAGTGTCACAGACGCCCCCCTACGCCTATCAGTCTCTTAGGGGAGAGAGTGAAGGTTGTATCAACACACTTCATGAGGCAACGGGGAGACAGAGAGAGGTCGAGCGGGAGGGCTGCACATTCGTACGCTCCGCCTTCGAAGGCAAAGTGGAGAAGCATTGTGCCCACTCACGATGCCTATGACGCTCTGGTGTCGGCTCTACTCACAGGCCGCAGGTCGGCGTGAGCTGGAGCAATCAGGACTGCTCTGTGGGAGAGGTAAGGTAGCAATCCGCAGCGCGACACTGTCGCCCTGCTGAGCTCTTGAGGTGAGGCCTGTAGCACGCAACCCGAGGACTGAGGACTGACTTCCTGATGCCCTAGGGGAAGACTCGCTCCCCTGCGCAAAAGGCGCGGAGCTGACGCCCTGTTGAGGCTTGAGGCGAGGCCCATGGCACACGGCTGTAGCGGCTCTGTAGGGCTGGGGGCGCAGCTGAGGCGACATCCAGATGCCTAAGTGGAACACTCTCTTCCTAGTCTGGTTGTGCGTTGCGCACACGCTCACCGCCAACAGTAGGGGCCCATGAGCAGTAGCGGGAGTGGCTCCATGAGGTTGGCGGCACATCTGAGGTGACAGCCAGTACCCGCAGGGAGCGTCTGCATCCACCGCCCAGCTGCATGGCATGCACACATCCCTTGCTAGGCCGCATGCAGGCTGGGTGAGAGCCAATGGTTGGGGCCCACAAGCAACGGCGGGGGTGCCTCCACAAGGCTGGCGGCGCATCTGAGGCGACAGCCATGTGCCTGTGGGTAGTATCCACATCTACCCCCCAGCCGTGCGCATGTCCCACACCGGGCCGCTTGCAGGCACAGACTGGTTGTGAGCGCAGGGGGGGTGGGTGTGGGAGTGCAGGAGAGCACCTCCACAAGGCTGGCAGCGCATCTGAGGCGACAGCCATATCCCTGTGGGTAGCGTCCACATCCATTGCCCAACCGTGCGAATGTCCCATGCCGGGCCGCTTGCAGGCACAGGCTGGGTGAGAGCCAACGGTTGGGGCCCGCAAGCAATGGCGGAAGTGCCTCCACAAGGCTGGCGGCGCATCTGAGGTGACAGCCATGTACCTGTGGGTAATGTCCACATCTACCTCCCAGCCGTGCGCATGTCCCATGCCGGGCTGCTTGCAGGCACAGGCTGGTTGTGAGCGCAGGGGGGTGGGGGTGGGAGTGTGGGAGTGCCTCCACAAGGCTGGCGGCACATCTGAGGCGACAGCCATATACCTGTGGGTAGTGTCCACATCCATCGTCCAACCGTGCGCATGTCCCACACTGGACCGCTTGAAGGCACAGGCTGGGTGAGAGCCAACAGTTGGGGCCCGCAAGCAACGGCGGAAATGCCTCCACAAGGCTGGCGGCGCATCTGAGGCGACAGCCATACACCTGTGGGTAGCATCCACATCCATCGCCCAACCATGTGCATGTCCAACGCCGGGCCGCTTGCAGGCACAGGCTGGGTGTGAGTGCGGGGGTTGGGGTGGTGGGGGGGTTCTGTCTGCCCCCGAGCCAGCCTCCACCAAGCAGGTGGGAGGAGCAGAGGCACGCGAGACGCAGCGAGGGTGGCTCTGTAGGGCTGGAGGCAGGCCTAAGGCGACATCCAGATGCCTAAACAGAACACTCCTCTCCCCCAATCAGCTGTGCATTACGCACATGGCCAGTGGTAACAGGCTGCGGAGTGGTTCCGAAGACTGAGGTGAAACACTGGACCAGATGTCCGATTGGCGCAGGGGGAAAGGCCTGAGAGCACATAACCTCAGGGCCACCAGGGGGCAGTAGGCACACAGGACGGCCCTTGGGTCCCATCCGGAAGCGAGCCAGGCTCGCCGTAGGCTGCACAGTCTTCTTACTGGACAGCGCTTGTCAAACTCCTTCTAGAACTGCAGATCAAAGGAGTAAGAATTCCACTCTCAGCCCACAGTGAGTTTTACTCCCTTGCATCAACCGGGATTTGAACCCAGATCCCCTGCATAATAAGCAGATGCTAATGCATTCAACCACATTAACACAGCTACACCTTCGGTGAGAGCAAGATAAAAACAATAGAGGTGGCATTAGGGCTATTCAAGCACAAAACGCCATCTTATGGCTCGAAGGAACATCTAGAGCTTGAGAAATCACAATTCAAGTAATTGCACAAGATATTCAACATAAGCATTATGATGAACACGATGGGTTTTGAACCCCCGACTCTTGAGTAGTAGGCGATAACTGATCCACTCAACCACTGTATCCGGACACTTAAAGGTATCACACCAGCTGTCATTTGAGTGGCTCAATCGGAGTAACAATTGGACGTAAAATTCGTCCATTGGTTAAAGGAATCCGGCTGAACTGGGATATAAAAACAAGTTGTTTCATCAAGCGTCTGAAAAAAAAAACGTCCACCAGTGCATAGAGTGCAAGCACTGGGGCTCATTAACGGTGGCTAAGCCGTGTAGAGAGTGCGCTGTGTTTGTGTCAAACATGAGGGCGAGCTGAGCTCCACCACGCTGTGACAAAGGACACAGACAGCAGCTACAGAAGCTGCCTTTGAGAGCACGCTAGTCACCATAGCTGGGTTGAATTGGCGAGGAAATCTCTGTCAACGTTATAGAACGGTAGGCATCGTCGTCTTCGAACGGTGAGCGTCTACCAAGGTTTCATCTCTTCAAAGTCTGCTGGAGAGGGCATGGAGCTACGGAGGAGCACAGGAGCAGCTAAAGGCTAAAGGGGCTAAAACCACAAGGCCTGCTAACCGCTGGGATGCTAGCAACTCGGGGGCCTGAACCACATGAGAGGCTAGCGGGGAAGAAGAAGGAAGCCGGGGCCTGAGCCACAGGCAATCTAGCCTGAGTGGAGCTAGCTGGCTAGCTGCAGATAATGAGGAGCTAGCTGCTCAGTGGAAGAATCCTCCATCGCCGAACCAACGGCGTTTCTTGCAGTCTTTCTTGTGAGAATCTTCGTGCGGCATGGCCTGGAGGCAACTCGCACACCGCTTCACCGACGACATGGCGTAATCCTGGGGCACCGAAGACGGTTTGCCGTGGATTTACTCGCGGTAAGTGAAGCAAATCCTAAATATTTTATCTCGAAGTGGTAGCTTTAAAAGGCTGTTTGGTTGGCTAAGTCTAGTTGTTAGCCAAGGATTGGAATAAGTTAGCTAGAGCGCACAGCGAGATATTGGCGTAAAGCCTCGCCAGATTCCACTGAGGGCGAAAAGAAGGGGGTGTTTAGTGTGCTTGCAACTTTTATATGAGCTGCCTTTATCAGAGCTTGCGAGCGCGCGAGCTGCAGGCAGCTGCAAAGTTGCTTGCTCCCTTTTTTCAAAAGGGTTGGTTTTAGTTATGCTCAGCTTGCGTGCAACTGGGGTTGCGATATCTCAATTGTGTGTTGGAAGGGACAAATGAAGGAGAATGTAAAGGTATAATCCAGCACAACACTAGTCACAAAAGGTGAAAAGAAACGTATAAAAAATCAGAAAGGGTGAAAATAAGTGGGAGCTGCAGCAACAGGCAGTCATCATCATTGTCATCATCATCATCATCATCATCATCAACAACCACAACAACAACAACATCAAACTTGGCAGATTGTTGGAGGCAACTGCATTCTGTTAAACTCTGGAACACCTCTACCCCTACCATAAATTCTTCTTTTCATGTCCCATTTGTAAACGGCTCTCAGATTTGCTCAAGAATTCCAGCATTTTACAGGATTATTTGCAGTGTCCTAGCTTGGATGACCATAAATGGTGCATTAAAGACCTAAAAGACCTCTCCACAAGCACAAGCCAGTCTAAAGAAACCCACAGCCATGTGCTCAAGGACACAGCTGTCTGCATCATCTCAATCCATTTCTAAACTTCTTCAAAAATATGTTTTATGTGCATGTTTCCATGATGCAATCTAGGAAGTATACAAAGTAATGATACACACACTGGAGAGCTCACATTTATGCAATTTCTTTTTTCTCAGATATGTTTTGAGCCCTTGCAGCCCTTCCTTAGTCTTCAAAACATTTTTACAACACAGCCATCTGTATACACACAATTACCTATGTTATTGCAATTAAATTGTTGGTTTCATCACACTCAAACGGTTACAATACATTCTTATACCTGCCTATTCACCTATTGCACCATGCCCATATCTGAAGATAAGCTAAATCAGAAAAATGCCCAAGCATATAAACCATAGTCATACGGTTAAATAAATTAAACACTGTGGGTGAGGACAGCATGTTTTCAATGGGAACATCACATATCAATGGGAACATCACATATATAAATACATATACTGTATAGGAAGAGATAGAAAAAACATACATCTTGAATGTACCAGAAACATGAATGAGACTGTCCTTGAGAATGACAGTCTTCTTACAGGGTGCAAAATGTCATGTCATGACATACAGTGTCTTGACAGATGAGTGCATGACACATTCATAACTGGTGAAAGTAGTAGTGCTGAAGGAGTGGTGAAGTCACATGCATGCACTATTGAATGCATGCACAATGAATAGATTGATTTGTAGATTGGTTGGTTGAATAAGAAACCTGCCTGGAAGGAAGGGGTCATGGGGTCATTGGGGCATTGGCAGATGCCTGAACAAAATAATAGGTTTTAAGATGGTTGATGGTTGTCAGGAAAATAATACCGGTAGACCAGTGTTATCAGTTGTCTTTAGGGACCGCCTTCCAACTAGAGGCCTTAAGCAATTGTCTGGATTGCTCATCCTATTGCCACAGCTCTGCTCCCAACACAGAGTCAACATGCATAGTACAGATGAAGTCCTTTTTTTCCCTGGCAAAATGGATCTTGGCACATGAAGTCTTTGTCGGAGAGTAATTTGCACAGGGAGGCCCTTGGGTGGGGCCTTATGTGTCTCATGCATTTGTAAGTTTATATCGGTCCCCACCTCCACACCCACACAGACCTCCCCTCAACCTCTCCCTCTGCCCCTCTCTGTATGGCTATTTATACGGCATCCTAATTAAACATGTGCCCAGGCAGCCCATCATCCAATTCACTCCTGAAGTAAACAACACAAACAATGACTGTGCTCAGATGGATGGACTGAAAATATACAGAGCCTACAAACATTTTTATGACCTTCTTTTAGATATTCTAATTAAATGAATCTTATTTGGACCTAAATTGCAGTACAAAGTTTTCTAACTGTGTGTCTTTATGTATCTTGTCACAGTCTTGCACATTTGGATCAGAACGGCATGGTGATATTGAATTGGCCTTCTTCAAAAAGATTCATTCATTCATTCATTCATTCATTCATCAATACAAGTATTCTAACATTTACCAACATGTAACAAATACTGTCTTCACTCGAATTTCTGCACTTTTGTGTGATATATTAGGTTGAGTTCATTGTTACCCTAAGGAGTAGAAGTGACTTTTAAAATGATGCTAATATTTTATGATATCCGTCTTCAAATCATGTATGATTTGTTTTGCCTGGAGGTGCCAGTGACTGTCTTCATCTGAATCAACTCTCTTGATGGGTGTTATCAAATCATTCTCAACTACAACATCATGGACCCACTGGAGTCAGACGTTTTTCTGGAGTGATACACAAAAAATGTCCTTAAATTGATGCCCAACTTCAGAACAAAGATTACCAGACTGTCTGACATAAGATTTACTAACCCACCAAGAGTTTTGACCAAAAAAATCTTAAAGTTCCTGTACACTGAAATCTACTTCCAGACCAAAGTGATATACTCTCTGCTGTGCCATTCCATAGCATTTCCAAATATAGAGAGCAATTTTAAACAATGTGACACAATGAAGACTTGCGGAGGCATCTGTGCTTACAGTTTCTTTAGAATTTTTGTCCGCTGTGGCTGTTTTTGTGTCGCTCTCTGGCTGTCTTGTGCTCTAATCCTTCTAATTTTTGTTGCCCTCTTGTTTTCACTGTCCCTGTCAGTGACAGGACTGGCCAATGTGAGGCACCTCGACCAGCTGTTGATGGGACGGTGCACCCTGTGTAGGAGCTCATTTTGGGCTTCAAGGACATGACTTTTTTAGATTTCTCAATGTGTTCTTTTCAGGGAACAAGTTGTCCATCCAATAAGTGCATGTAATACATTTGCTTAGAAAGCAGGATTTAGGACTGCAGCCTAAATAAGACAAATCCAGGGCTAAAGTGTCATAAAGATAGACTCAAAGATCTTTTTACAGTCCTGTTTTCAAAATAGAAACAGTCAGATGTTTTCACTATTTGGGGAAAAGAAATGAGGGGGAAACTGAAAAAAACGTGCTTCCCACTGTGAGATGCATTGTTCAGTATGTAAATCCACCTTCAAAGGCACTGAATATTGAACCTTTGTCAGAAGCCTCTCATGTTTCAACCTCTAACATGAAAAGGAGAGGTGGGGGAAGACAAAACAGGCCACATATGGTATCAGAGAAGCAGAGGCATCTTCCATCTGTGTGTTGCCCAAAAAGAGAAAAGGAGAAAGAGGGAGGCCATTGTGGCACATGCTGCGCACATAGAATCATTAATCTGTGTGTGTCTGCACATGGTTCTGAATACACAAATATGGAAAAGAAAAGAAAAATACCTGCTAGATTAACTGTAATCCCATGGGATTATGCATGTGAGTAGGAGAGAGACTGAGACACAAAGATATATGTATATATATAGAGAGAGAGATTTGGCAATTTGTGCAATGTAAATATGAAAGTTTATTCATCATTATTTGCAAAATTCATATTATTGTTGGTTTATTATGACGGGTTTATGGTGCAGTTGTTCTGTTGTTGAGCCATTCCTCCAAAACAATGTGACCTACTTGTATATAGGAGATTTCCTCTGACATATCCTTCAAAGGTTTGCTGTCACATGTCACAAGTGTTTATTGGCAAACTATGGTAACAGGATATGACCAGATCTTGAAATCTGAAATGACAAGCGCTGGTCAGGAAAATATTTTTTTTATTATACATTTTTTTTTACTACTAAATATCCTTTACCTACCTAAGTTACAAGACCACAGACGCACTGAAGGAAAAGGGCAAAAAGATTTCCGACAGCAGTTATACCCCCTTGCATCATTTAAAGAGTCTTCATCTTTGTGAACACACCACACAGAACACCAAAAGCAAAGAAAGACAGTCCTGAAAATTCAGACCCCTCCAAAGCATATCACACAGTGCCACCTCAAGCTCCACTCGCCAGAAAAGAAGCAAATGGTGCCCTCATCCCCAAAGGGTCAGAGAAAATAGGTGAAGAATTCATCTGATATGGGCCTCATCAAACTAGAAATGGATGTGTTGACTAAAGAACTTAACTGTTCAGTCCTATAGCACAGAGTCAACCATCTGCTTATAGGAACAAGATACTTCATGCAGTAGCAGATCAAAATCAGTATCAGTTGCAATTACAAGTACTAAGGCACCAGTGTTTAATCTTACCCATCCAGAAAGATGAGCAATTACAACTTTAAGAAGGACAAAAGCATCACCATGCTAACAGCAGACAAAGGAAGATGTAGTTACACACACCTATCACTCCAAGATGAATACCCTGACACTAGCTACTTGCTGTATGACAGGGTAAAATGAGACCTAACCAACAGCTAAAGGAAAATTGTCAGTAATGGTCTACCAGCATGAATGAAGGCAGGAAAACATAATCTGAATTTGACTGTATGAATGCACCATTTTTATGAGCATGTTAATAATGCTTTAGTAATACTGGGTTCATAGAAACGGAAGAAAAATTGCCCATAAAAAATTAGCTCTGTATTAGCCCTCAGTATTAATATCTCCATCATTGCCAAATGTCCTGTGGAACCAGCAACCTCAACCTAGGTTGGCAAATGTTCATTTTACCCCAAGACTTCCCTCCACCAGGAGCTAAGCCACAGGAGGTCCTCATTTGCTGGCTAGCTTACGCTAAAAGACCAGATGGCTAACAGCAGCAAGAGCTGTAAATCGAGAAGACTGATGGGAAACAAATGTCCCATGATATCATGGCAAGTAGAAATTAATCATAACACAATGCAACTAAAGTCCTTTAGTATTTAAAAGTGCTAGTTCAGTTCTGTGAATTGTGCTTTTTTTGTCCTTATGGATATTAGTTCTTATACTTATAACTTATAAACAGTTCTCATATGTTTGTTTTGAACACAAAATGAAAACATTAAAAATGATTAACTATGAATTATTTTTTCTAGCACATCCCTTTCTAATGATAGCTACTAACCCCATCCCACCTTGATCTCAAGATTCCAACCCAGCCATAATGTATAATAGTACACATCCCTTTATATGCTAGTCTGACAAGCCAGACAACATGACCAATAGAATGGGCTCAACCTGAGGGGTGGGATTAGCAGTTGTCCTTAGGCATATACCGCATGGTCTGACCAAATTTGGGAATACAACTACTGCATACATACCTAGAATCCTTAGCTGGGGAACATTTTGATAGTAAAACTATGTGTGATTTAGGATGAATCAAGAGCATTAAAGGTGGGTTGGCAGTAAGTTTGGGGCTTGAAACATAGCGACTGTTGCCAGGTGATTAACCCATCTATAGGAGGCCCCGTCGCAAAGTCACTGTGTGCAAGAAACACCAACAGCACAGATTCAATCTGTGATGAGTAGGCGTCTGATGAGCTGATCTTCACGATAACATTTCGCGGCTCTCTGTCTCGTGGGTGTAAACTGGATGAATCATGACCATCAGTGAGGCCACAGTGCCTTTGATTCAAACTACCCGTGCATTTTAATGCCTTCAACATCTATATGACTGTCACCTGCTAGGACTGTTGAGATACACCATGAATCCAAATATTTGAAGGGGAGGCCTGTGCAATGTTTGTTGGTTAAACTTAACTAGTCAAATCAGCCTGCTCAAAGCGACAAAGTGACTGAACTGGGTTGAGTGTAGTTTTCTAAGTGCATTTGATATTTTCTTTCCCTTCTTTTGTCCTGACTGAATTGGAACAATGTTTGCCTTCAGATATAGCATGCAGTTTTATACACTCAGTTTGAAGATACTGTATCCTTCATGACGTCTTTAATGTCCAAAACTCTACAGGATTTTAAGGTCATCTCTCTTTTTGTCCCAGTGTCCCCAACAGTAAATTCAATAGAAGTTCCATCATTATTACTACAGGAAAACAAAGTTCACAACTACTGTCTTATTGCCATGATGACCTTTGAAAACAGCTAGGCAGCCCTTCATTACAGTTCACTAATTATGAAAGAGTTAATTAATGCTATGGCTAAGTGGATTTCATCAATCACTAAGTGATACAGTATGTTGAAGCAATTTCTCATTTTTGCATTCTTCCCACTTACAAATGTCTGTAATTCCCAGACATGTGTTTCTGTGACCAATGCCACTTCTCCTCTAGGTGCTTTTGGAAGTGAAAGGTCAGAACATCTGCCTCTGGAGATAATAAAAGTGTTTTGAGCAACCACTCCCCACCCCTCACACATGCTCAGTGGTGCAGAAACTGTATTTATGTTTATGCTTTATATAATTAACTATTGATTTAAGCCTTTGAAGCCCTCCCTCTTGCAGATGGAAAGAAGCAGAGTGAGACCCACTCCCAACATTATTTCTGTTTCTTTGGTGTCAGCCAGAGCTATAGCACTGTTCTTTGCTGTATTTTCTAAAGGTCTATGGGTCAATTGATTATGGTTTCTCTGGAGAATCTGTAAGGTTCAGGTTGACCTCTACTGACCACTACTCACCAGCTTGGCTCTCCAATTTGAAACACCCCCAAAAAATCATACGAGCAGGAGCAATTTTCAGGAGCTTTTTGAATTAAAGTGACATTTGGAAATGTATTTGTATCACAAGACCCTGTCTGACTCACTGTGCCAGTTAAAAGCCAGAGCACTAAAACTTTGAATTGTAGGTGTAGCACTCCAGTGATATCTGTGGAAATAAGAAATTACGGTACACCAATTCCCCCCCCCCCCCCTCCTCCTCCTAAAAATAAGGAATTTCATAGGAATTATTAGTATACATTCTGTCTGTCTAATTGTCAAAATAACACTATTGATAATAGCCCCATCTAGCAGTCCTGGCATGTTATCATTTGTTTTGAATCATCCACTTCAAGCATCGTACTTGTCTATACCAACACAATTAATTTCATTTCATCCCCCCTCCCTCCAAGGCTGTCTGCCCTGTCTGGCACAAAGAGGCACCAAACAATGCTAGCAGTGTAACGCTCGTCGAGCCAGAAAGCACTCTGCGGGCCAGTCTGTGCCCCCTCCCCCCTCCTCTCTCCCCAGACGCTGGGCCCGGGTGCGCTTGGCATCCGTCATCCTAACCCATAGCTGTTTCCATTTCCTCCTAGTGTGATTAATAGTCGGCCGGTGACTGAGCACGCTGCATCTCTTTGGTATTTTTCAGAGGCAACCTCTCTGCACTGTAACTCTATCTCAGAATGAGACCACGTGTTGTGTGAACATTTATACATTTTTATTGGGCCATATAGTCTACACCTTTATAGCTAACGCTTCACACATGTGTCGGCCTTGTGAATCATCAGGGCTGGTTGATAGGGAGCTCGAGGCAAGGGGGTGGTGCTGTGGAGGTAGTGGTGGCAGGAGTGGGTTGGTGGGCTGCATGTGTGTGTGTGTGTGTGTGTGTGTGTGTGTGTGTGT
>JAGFZM010001154.1:105705-153597 GCA_017657215.1 Limnothrissa miodon
ATATATATATATATATATATATATATATATATATATATATATATATAAAACTAAAACAACAAAAAATCATTTGCTGGTTATTGTGTCCGTTTTTGGGGGTTTACAACAAGAGTTATGAACAGAGCTGAGAGGGAGAGCTGCCACTTCACTTCACTGGGTGTAGCCTGACCCTTTGCCCCTTGATGCCCAAAGTGTCCTTTTGTCAATGTTTTTTTTTTTTTTTTTTTTTTTTGTAAATATGTGTGAGAGAAAACCTGTCTGTGGCCGTTCAAAAAAAACCCAGCAATGATAATTTCGGTACTCTCGCTACCCTCAATCACGTGATCCGCGTAAACGTGCCCTGGCCTGACCTGCCCAGAAGCTTGGCGCTGCAGCCCTGAAGACTTGAAGGAGTACGCCAAAAAGCGACCGCCAAAGACCGGTGAGTAGGTTCTGCAGCAGTATTCATAGTGCGCTGTACATATTGTTTGTATTATTGTAAGATGACAGACAGTGTCGTGAGAATACTGTGTGAGCTTTGCGAGCACGTATGTGCGTGTGCGTGTTATGGCATTGTTAAAATACTCTGTATGGTTGATTCCTGGACAATGCCTGTGCAACACTTAACGTTAAAAGTAGTAATGTAGCACTATAACTAGGCCTACCTCTACTTGCACTGCTCCACCACTATTGCCCCCACCATCTTGTGCCAATTGACTGTACACCAGTGCATTATCCTGTGCAATAGATATTTCGACCTATTTAAATTTTTTACTGTATCTGTTTATTGACTATACACTGTATTTATTTATGCAACCACCTGCAACAAGCAATATTCTTTATCCTTCACTCCATATCTTCATAGCCTTCTTGTATGAAATGCACATAGACTACAGCCTATAGTTGTTTTTTTCTCCCATGGGTACCTTTATTAATCCGTGCTTGTCTTGTGTAACTGTTTTTGCTGCTGTAACGAGTGAATTTCCCTGATGTGGGATAAATAAAGTTTATCTTATATTATCTTGATATGGTATGTTTTGATTCCATGTTGCATTCTTTATGAATATGGGTTGCAACAGTTCAGACTGTTATATTGTAAGGTATGTTGCTGTATGGTATTTCAAATTCTTGTTCCATGTGCCCTTTTTTATCTTTGAGCACCTGCCCCCCCAAAGGTCTCTGCACGGCCCTGGAGCAGTTGGTAAATATTTAGGTGAAGCCATACTTACCATGTTGATCATGCAGACTGCTGCAGGGATTCTTTTTTTCATAGCCTATTGTTGTGAATGATTGCTATGGTTATGGCAACACATAATGGCATCTGCCTGCAGATCCTTTTCTCAGCCTTACCTCTGCTTGTCATAGCTTTTAATTTTCTGTTTTTTTGTTTGGTTTGTAGTAAGGCTGCATCCGTTTGGAAAGTTTAGATTAGTTTGGCTCCACGTCTAGTCAAATCATGTGCTCCTATGGGTCTGTTTTCCTGTGAGACTCTACACAGCTCTGGCTCCAACAAGTATTCTATCTACTGTACAGAGATGCAGACACTATGGCCAGAGACCTATGCTGTGGCAGAGATGAAGCAGAAGGACAATGAACTAAAGCTTTGAAATGAAGGGGATGCTGGAATGTGGAGGAGAGGTGTCAGTGTCTTTGGATCGTTCAGCTATGGTTCAGAAGTCATGCCAAGGGATATGTTATAATGGCTAGGTTAGGTGGAAGAAGAAGATCCTGTCTGCCAATCGTTCTGGGTGTGTGGTGGTCTCCGATACTGGCTATAACTACTTAAGTGTGAGCCAGGTGATGCCATCTTCATAACCATCTTGACTGAAGATGGCTGACGATAGCCTATAAATATGCATGGACACAACATCCCTCCTCCACCTGTCTTCAAAGCTGCCATGTTCTCTGGATGATGCTGGACACAAACAGACAGACCTGGGTGTGTTGGCTACATGGATCCTGATAATAAACTAGACTTTTTCTCTTTTGTTTGAGATAATGCTACATTTATTTATATGGGTTACATTAATAACAAACTGAAAACCAGCTGTTCCGATATTTAGGCAGGGGTAGAACCAGCAAGGCATCTAAATGCTTCCATGTGGGATTGCGTCCTGGGCACATCACATTTATGTTGACTCATGAGTGTCCATCAGTCTAATGCCACCATTTCCCTAATATCTTCATAGCTACAGGACTGGTCTCCACAACACAGTACAACTCACCAATGCACTTATTTTGTGCAGACATACGCTGCCCCAATGTTTGCTGATCTTTTGTCTGTGAATTGATTCTACATAGCTCTGTACATCTCTCTCTACTAGCTTCTATGTACAACTGAAGACACCGATAACCATGCACGTAAGGCCTTGTCTGGATAGTTTATTGTATGATATCTGTCAGGTGAATTACTGGAATGTACCCCCCCACCCACCCCATTTTCAAAATGTAGGCACTAATATGATCCCATGAGGCCACAGAAATGCAGTTAAGCACCAAGAAGGGGGGAGGGGGGGGGATCTCAAATAAATAAATAAATAAAACAATGTGGAGTTGATGCAATTAGATGGTGTTCAGTAATGCTTATTTCCCACCGGGCCCAAAGGTAAGCCTGAGCTTGCATCATTTTAGTTATTACTCCCAAAAAATAAACGCAAGCCAGGAGCAACATATAAATATTGTTAATTGTTGTCTAAGTTCACTTACATTTCAAAGAGTCTTTTTACAAACATACGCTTTCTCAGATGGTGGAAAGTACACCCCAAGAAGCGAGGACATTATTGCTTTCTATTGATGTGTTTATTTCTTTAGTTGTTTACTCATTTATCTATCCATTGGCTGTCTTCAGAGTGAGATACAATGTTGACTATTTACGCTGCCTTTGAGGATAGTTCATGGACTCATTAAATGTTGTTTCTAATTATTATTGATCAAGAATGGGGGGAATCAATTTGAATCTACACGCACAATGGGACCAGAGCAGAGAAGACTGATGAGAACGCTAATGTGGGAGGGAAAATAACAATAAATGAATTCATTCAAATATGTAACATAAAGAAATATATAAAATAAGTGGTGAAGCCACAGACTGTGAAAACCAGAGGTAATTACGAGATGTGAATGCTGAGCTCTTCAAACCCCAATATATTACCTTTGAGATTCTGCTCGCAGTCTTTCAGTTTAGCAGGTCCTAAGGGTGATGTGTTACAGAGCGACACACTGAGCAATTTTGCAAAGACAATTGATTATCCAGCTCTTTCAGAAAATTGTTCAATGATTTGAGATCCAACTGATATTCTATTTGCACTTCCAACACACACAGCCATCATAATACTTGTTATTTGTTTGGAAAATGAAATATTGTAAAGCAATCACACCTTTATTAAGAGCACCACTTATTGAAAAGATGTCGAATGTATCATCAGGATTTCCATATAAGCACCTCACTTTCACATAAAAGGCTCTGTCTGAGTCCTCTGCTGAGTGGATCACTTAACTGACCTGCTCTGCTGGCACATTGTGACTCTTCATCATGAAAGTAGTCAGAAGTTTCAAGCTTTGGATTCAAGATATTTTACAATATAGAATGCAATAGCATTTCATCATAATTTAACAGTATAAAGCCTAGTTTCACGTGAATTTCATATTAGTTTTTTTCTCTTTTCTTTTTTGTTTGTAACATCCAGAATCTCAAACAACTAACAACAACAAAACATTGTGGGTTTTCAATCAACAGGTAAAAAAATATATTGGAATATCAACCATTCCTCACCCAACTGGAAATAGTTTATGAATCAGCTATTTATTGGAAGAGTTTTCATGAGATGCAAAAGAATGGGTCCCTATATTCTACATTATGCATGCACACAAACATATTAAAATGAAAGAAAATGTGTCAGTCTTTATCCAGTTTCACCCACACATGTAATGGCTCTTGGCCTCCCTCTGTGTGTTGCAGAGGTTTGTATTCTGTGATTTAAGACATCCAGCCCTTTATCTGCCCTGGCTTGACCACAGAAAATCAATAAAGCACTACCAGATAGCAATGAATGGATCTCAACTGCTGGCTATCACATCCAAATGCCTAGCTATTCTGTTAATACAGTTCCCTAACTCAGACAGTCATCATATGATGCAGAATCTTGGCAAAACACAAAGTTGCCCACCAACAAGCAATAGTGCTGCTACAGCCCTTTGAAAGGCCTTTACTTCAATGCATGTTGGCAAAGGTTTGTTAGACTTCTTGCTATTTTTTTTTATTTTAGCAATTTTCACTTGCGATGAAAAAGAACTGTATCATAACATAAAGTAGTTTTGGTGCCAGTGACAATATGGCAATATGTATGTGAGAAACTGTAAAGAAAGCTCTATTATAGTGTTTCATTGCACTGAATGGTGATTTGGTAGTTCTCCAAACACAACAGAGGTCAGTATACCAAAACAATGTTTACATTCATTCAGTCAACTGTGTATATTCACAGGAAATGACAACCAAGTGAAGCAAGAAATACCACCAACACATAGTCAGTGATGATGGAAAACAAAGCAATATAGGCAACAGCTCAGTTTCTTCACTCAATATCAGACTGCTAAGGGTGAGGTGGAGACTGTGTATAGGGAAATACAGCTGAGAAATTCAAAGAGGAAAAGGAAGTCCATTTAAGAAAGTGTATTTTCCCTACCTGTTGGTTGCTCATATTTCCAAACTTGAGAGCAGCTGCATAATAACTTATGCCATAGTTAAGTTTACTACCTTGAAGCATGATGATATGCAGCAATAGTCAGTAAGACTTGCTATGCGGCGGTGTGGCTTAAGTTATGACACGCCGTGAAATGACTCCTCTAGTTTTGAGTGAATGCTTTGATCCGCTGTTTTATTTGCCTGATATACAGGGCTCGCTGTTTATCCTGCGAGACGGCTTTTGGATGACAGGCATAAAAACTATGTTATTATGTCTGTGGCCCACGCCAGTAAAACATGCCTGCAAAAGGACATAACAACCAAAAAAATACATATTGTCGCTGTCAAGTGCAAAGCTATTATTTTTGGTTTACCTTCAGGATGAATAAACATGGTTTGCGTCAACTGCACTCCAGGTAAGCACAAGAGGACAAAGAATCATAGCCTGGCATGTTGAATAATTTTGCTCACAGTGTTCTGCTAGAAGTGATGAACATGAACTTGATTATTGATTATTGCTATGTTTGTATGTAATGTCTAATGTCAATGTAATGACAAATTTATAATTATATGCACAAAGATGATTTGTCCAATAGAGTGTGTATCAGCACAATGTGTGAAACATCAGTACATCTTCATACCTCCAAGTCATATGGCCTTTAAACACTGGCAAACAAGAACAAACGCTCTGGAAATAAAATCCAGGAAGTACCTTCTGATCAGAGTCAGGTTATCAGTAAACACACTAAGTAAACATGGCTGGGCTCAAAACAGCTCCAAAAGGCATGCACAGGCCTCTGCTATCTCAGACTAAAATCAGCAAGGGTGACGGTGGCTCGCATGTATTAATTGGCCGCTACGCTTGGGTAGATTCATTCTGAGGTGCTTGCGTGAACCTGGAAGGCACTTGTCTGTTCTGCTTGGTGGAGCCCAGGTAATCCCACATGACAAGCTTATCTATGTGCCTTCACATTTGCCTGGCCAGGGCAAACATGTTTTACTAGCTTTGTGTCTTGACCTTGGATGTGTAAACAGACTTTGATACGCTCTAGTTGTGTACAAGCAAGTCAACACAGAGCTAGACCTGAATCAGATGGCTGACATGCGAAGTGGCAGCTTTGGTACTCTACAGCTATGAAGTAACCTGTGCTCAAAAGAGCACTTACACTAAGACTAATAAGAACAAAACCTTAACAGAGAGGATCTCAGAGGTTGATGTATTGGACTAAAATCTGTTTCAGACGTTGTGAATCAGTATTTCTCAGAATATAAAAATATGTCACGTCTGGATTACTCTGGATTACGGCTGAGGACTGTATTTGATTAATAGTTGTGTTTGATTGTATAAGTGTGCACATCATTGATATGCAGTATATGTTGACATGTTTACTGTATGATACAAACAAATTTACTTTAAATACAGAGTAAACACACACTGTTAATCTTTTTTTCACTTTTTTTCTATTTGGAAAAAAAAGGACCAAAAATGTTAAGTTATGTGGGCATCTAGACAGGTAGATGGACAGACAAGCATACAAGGTGAAAAAAGCTCGACTGAAAAATGTGCCATTGCCCATTCTGCCTATTTCTGTCCGATCACGGTCTGAAAGTGTAAAAGGACAGCTGAGAGTCACAGGCCCCCATTAGTGTTTGAGAGACAGGCACTTTTCGAGAGTTTTCTCACAGTTAGGGTTGTTCTGATGTTACTGGGAGATAATGAGTGCAGCAGCCAGGCCAAGCAGCCCAACCCTGTCATTAAATGCAAATAAATTCACAGATACCACTTATTGTCCAAGGACCCTTCCATTCCCAACATCCTTGTTCTCTAATAAACTGGCTGCCATGTGAGTTTTAGGCTACTTTTCCTTTCCATTTCTTTAGAGGATACAATCAAAGTGAGATTGTTTGAGGCTCTGTTCCTATGTGTGTGTGTGTGTGTGTGTGTGTGTGTGTGTGTGTGTGTGTGTGTGTGTGTAGGAAAGAGAGAGAGAGGGAGAAAGAGTGTGTGTGCATGTGTTTATGTCTATGTGTTTGCCCTCATCTGCCCTCAGCTCCAGTAAGGACAGCAGTGACAGCATTTAAAAAGGAGGCAAAAAACAGAAGAAACAGAACAGACTTGTTTTGGTAGCAGCCATGCACCAAGGCCACATGCATATGGATGCTGGATGTACAACCAGATGGAGCGAAGGCAATGACATTGTCAAGGTAGGCGACACCTGCTCCCGATGTCCGCCACACCGATTAATGTATTCCGTCCCCCAACTTCAACGAACATGCGTGTCACTTTGGAACAATAATTAGACATCTGACGCACTGTACAGGAGAGCTTAAGACCATGAACTCTATAGAGTCCCCTAGGATGGGCAATTCATCATTATGCATTAAAAATCTTGAGGAAAAAAAAAGAGGCTTTTGGCGGAGACCATCTCCATTTTGATAATAAAATGGGGGCTGCCTGTAATGAAGAATGGACACACATAATGGAGAAAGAAAAGGTTTAAGTGAAGGCCACGGAGCTACACTATCTGAGCATGGCCAGCTGACTGCCAATAACTCACATTTACACAGTGCATTGCAAGGGGAAAAACTATTGGTTAAGGAAAAAAAGACCTTGACTTTAAAAAATGTATGTGAATGTGTATGATTTAAAACACAACTAAAGCATTTAATGGCATTTTGACATGCTGCAATGCAGTTTTCTCATCTGTCCGACATGAAAGGTGGCAGATAACATGAACTGTAATTGAATGTTTCACTTTGGACTGCAGGTAATTGTTTGATGTTAACAGAAAAAAGTTGATGCACACACAAACTTGTGCACCAAGTCAAACCTGGTGAGCATATCATCTGACAAAAAAAAAGAAATGAATGTGATTTATCACTGGCATCCAAATGTTGCATTGCAAGGAAGCAGGCCTGTCGTGCAATCCTAATTAGAACACCTTACTATTAATGAGAAGCACTCTGTGCCAAGCTCCTGATTATGCATTACTTCTTGTGTACACAAACCCACAGCTGCTTGATTAGATTGTTGTTGTCGGCGCACCCCATCTGTTTGTGGTGGTTCAAAAAAAGGAGAAATACTGTTTATGAGTGTAAAAGAATTCCTTTTGTGTCATATGGAAATGGTGTACACTAAGGTTGCGTGGGCCAAGGTACATTTCTGTAAAACAATAAGGTGCGAGGTTTGCCTCTGAATATTCAGATGTACTCCTTATCTGAAATACTGGTAGTACCATGGGCGGCGGGTGGTCCTGAGGTTTGGGGAGGCTGCCTGACCAACTTTTATAAACAGTGCAAGGGCGGAACTGCTGTCCATTAGATTATAATTAACCATTGGCAAGAGTCTCAGAAAGAATAATATCCGCAATTATAATGATCAATAGTAACCAAAACAAGACTTATTTCGAAATCATATTTAATTTTTTATCTTAGAACAATTCAAATTCAATTGAAATCAGTTAGCGGGCTGTCATCTGTCTCTCCTTCTGACTCTGTCTATCACCATGGTAACGCACACTCACTCCCAACTTGTCATAAATATACGGCACAGGTTGTAGAGAGAGGGCTGTTCGTTATCTTTCACTGAGATCACAAGGTTCTACCATCACTGGACGCAGCTTCTACTGCTGCGGCTGCTGCGTTCAAACAGAAATTATCTATAAAACTACTAGAATGGTTGAATGGGGTATTTATCCTCGTTCTGTGATGTGACAGGAAGACACGAAAAAAATGGTTGGGTCTGTAATGTCTTAGAAGCTTCCTAAAAACCTCTCTCAGAAAGCTATAAGGGTGGGGGATTTCAAACGCATAGTTTTGCACCTATTTGGCGTCCCTTTGGGCTTAACTGGCAACCTCATTATGAAATGCATGCACTTGACGCTGATTGACTGCCTTTGCTGCACTACGCAAAAGAGTGTAGGCCTAAACTTCGCCGGCTTCAGAACACGGACAGACCAAATTTTTACAGATATGGCCCATTCTCAGATTCAGCCTGATATGTTTGAGCCCTAATCCGAGAAGTACTCTGAATATGAGGAAGAAGAGCCAGTCCAGCAAATGCTGGATTTAAACGTTTCTGAATGGTAAGTTTATTTGGATGTTTTCTGTTTGTGTCAAGCGTAATACATTCCTGCCCAAAGTGTTGTAACGAAGAAATAGCACGGCTAACTATTTGGACATTAGCCTAATGATTTTACATCATTAAGTTGACAATAATTCTACTCTAGGCTGTTTGGATCTTGTGCTGACGGTAGCCCGAGCAGAATAAAAATAGAACCGTTTTGCCTAGACTGTAACACTGTAACAAAGTGAGGCATTTTACGTCATTTGTATCTGCATTTCAGATTGGGCCATTTTCTGGCGGACATTTCTAAAGGAGGAATTTCTATGAAATGGGAGTGTTAAGAATTTCTAGCACTTTTCCGTATGTTCTTGAATGTAGGTTGACTACCGTTAGCCTGTTCATCATCTAAGACCTCTGTCACCTTAATTTACTTAATTTAATATTAGCTGCACTGAATAAACAGCACAACTATTTCTTTATGTAAATCTGAAAAAAAAAAAAACCTTAAAATGACAAATTATATAGCAAAGTTTTGCTGGCCCACAACCTGGCACTACATTGCTAGTCTCTGACAGTTGGGGCGATTCCGGCTGGGCCATCGGCCCAGAAGTGGCCCAATATTGTAAAGCAGACTGTTATTAATTTCAGTGGCCCAATTCTGGCCCATATACTGTGAAATGACTCTCGTGGTTTCTGATGATTGTTGCCCATATCGGGCCAACTCAGAAAAAATGTAATTGTGCCTACCATTGCTTAACGACCTGAGGGGTATTCCATCAAAGTTGCTAATGATAGCGGCGCTGAACTGTTTAACCCCCGTTTGAACTAGCCTCAACATTAACATGCGGCTCAACCCATTCCACTAACACATGTCAGCCGCGCTAACTCCAACTCCGAGTTAACTCCAACCAGGCTTATCTAACCTTGCGTTACGCGCGTGCACCTTGTACATAGAAAGCCCAGAACAGGCGAAAGTCGAAAACGTGATCATATCGAAGATGGACAGTAAAAGTAGGGTTTATTTTTTCAACAGCTATGAACAAAACTTCTTTGTGGAGCTATACAAAGACTACGCAAGCGCTATTACAAGTAGAGGAAATACTTTAGCGATAGCCAATTCAAAAAATGACGCGTGGCAAACTTGGCATGGCAAATTGACAAGTTTTACATTTGATGTGAGATAGGGAGTCTAGCCCGTGGGGGAGAGGATAAGTTACAGTTATCCACTCAAGAGACCCGTGTTCGAGGCTATGCGTCTGCCCCAGTTGAAAGCAGTGTAATATGAAAGTTTCCCTCTTGTGAAAATGCATTTTTTAAGATAAAGATGTACTCCAAGTTTATTGATTAATAGTTGTCACATAAGGTCATTTTCTGAGCCAAGTAGCCTAATGTGTGGAAGAGATATAAAAAAGGTGTCAAAACTTGTGCACAAGGCATATGTCAATTGTAGGCGACCTATTTTAGGCTTATCTGATCTGTACCAGTCCATGATGATATGAATCATGAAGGGCTAAATTTCACACATGTAGGCCTAATGCTGCAAATGCAAGCTATAGGTTATTTAGTAAAAATTAAAAAATAATAGCCGCCGTTTTTCCTCTCATCAGAATGTGACTAGTCTTCACAATATGTGAACGTCGTACCCGGGACGCTTGCATGACAGTCTGATGATAAGACCATAACACCATCTCACCTATGCCATTTGCGGAATATGCAGTGATATTTCAAGAAGTCCTAAGAACAACAACTTTTTAAATACAATTTTAATTATTGGAAATTCAACTAAACTAAACATGAAGCTGATATACATTCATTTTTGCTGACACTGTCAACTTTCTTTGCGGACAACACTGATAACCAAGCGAGAAGAGTGAGGAACTTTTTGCTTGAGACTCTGTTTGCTGCAGGTGCGTATTCTCTGGGACACCGCTTAAAAAAAGCCTGAAAGTTAACCTGCCACGGACCAGGTTAGTTCAGAAGCATTCGTTACCCTAGCAACTCGGCCAAGATTAGCGTTAGCGAGAGTAATGGAACCGAACTCTCTCTAAATTTAGCGAGGTTTACCAAATTTAGCCGCGATTTACGGTTACCTCGCTTGATGGAATACCCCTCTGGCCTATTCCAGATAAACAGCGTTTCAGCTTACCCGGAACTCAGCCAACAGTGCCAGCACTCAGCCGTAATCGGAGGATAGCAAATTGGCCATCATGTATTAATCCCCCCCTTTAAAAATGTTGAGTTTGTCAAAGAAAACATTGTTGAACCGAAGTGGTTATTAGTGTTAGCATTATTAGCACTCAGCATTTCTGCTCTGCCTCTGGAAAGTTAAGCCTGAGAGTCAACCAGCTGCAGGCTGATAATATAATTTTATATATATAAAGTTTGTTGCCCCTTTTTAGATGAAACAAAATGCCACATGCTGTAGAGAATTATTAAAACTCAAACTCTTTTGTACATGTGAAAAGTTAATCACCTAGCTAAGCTTCCTCACAGTAAGTTAAATGTGTTGCAATGTCATTTGCAAGAAAACATCACAGATAAGAGAATTATACATTAAAATATCATGTAACATGTTGGCAATTGACCTGGATAAGCAGTCATGTGAGCATATATCCCCACTTAACAAAGTTGGCGTTAACTTCTTGACTGTACTTTTGTTAGCTGTGCTTAGCTACCCTGGATATTAATCACTTTCATTTACTTGAATAATTGCTTACAAGATTGTTTAGTCAGACTAGGGCAACCAGGCTATTTCCTGGACATGCCCTCTTTTTGAGACCTCAAATTAGGTCTGGGTGGGATAAAGCTCTGCTTCAAATACAGTATATAGGCTACATCAAATTTTTATTGCGTTTATCTGTTCATGCCCTTTGTATAGGCTTCTGTTTGCTTTGCATTGCGTGGAAGTGAGTAGGTGGTGTGGTGAAGTATTATCTGATGGTAGAGCAACAATCATTGGTCTAAAGCCTTTTCTGTAAACTTTTAGTTTTTCAGTCACCTTAGTATAAGCGTCTTGTTTACCATTTAAATGTATGTAAATGTAAATTCACAGAGAAATTAAGAAATTAATTCTCAAGTTCCCACCACATTTTTCACTGATTGTAAGTGGTCTTAAAGATATCTCTTGTTGTTTAATGATACTCTCTTTTGCAGTATCCTCAAGTGTTCTCTAATCAATTGACTGCTAATTTAAAAAGAATCATTCATCCATCTCTACTTGAAGTGGAGTTTTAGGCCAACTGATGCCATCTCCATTCTCATTCTCCCATAAGCAATGTCACTCTTCTGGCCAACATCAAAGCTGCCACTGTCTCTGGAGGTGCTAACCATGTTTTTCTCTCTTTTATTGGCCTAATACATCAATGCACATAGTGTCACTTCATGTCTTCTATTAAAGGAGTCCTAGAATTCAAAACCACATTTACGTTGTTCCTGTTGAATTTAGGCTCCGAGTGGTGTCTAAAGCTGGATTTATACTTCTGCGTTGCTACGTCGCAGACCTTCGCCGACACCAATCAGACCTTCGCCGACACTACGCATACACCTCTCGTGCGCATGAAAAAAATTCTGACTATGCGTCAAAGTGTCGCCGACACGGTACGCAGACCGACGCAGACGTAATGGATTGTGATTGGTCTGCTTTACATCAATTCCAGTTCTCCGCCTTTCCAGTGCGTTGTGTGTACAAGATCGGCATTTTTGAACTTACATAAATGGCCTTACAACTACCCATTCACCTGACAAAGACAGTTGACCATAGAAAGTAATGACCTACTAACTATGCTTATTAACCAGACAAAGCTTCCCATCAACGCATCCGACACAGTTTTGGAAGTTCCACAGTCTCCAGAAATCTCCGGCTATCGTTTCGCACAGGTTAGTTGACGGACAGGGCAAAAACTCGAGCAGTGTTGTTCACAACGCTTTGCAAACCTCTGACACAATAGATGACACTGTGGATGAGGCCAGCTTGTAGCACTAGCTTGCCGCTAGCTACAGCCTGTTGATTTGCACCAGAAGCCAATACTCACAACGCAACGACTGGAAAGCACACACGCAAAGGACCCAAACTCAATAACCCCCTAGCGTTGTGGCAGTAAACTGCCACGCGTAGCAATTACGCGGACGCAGAGGTATAAATCGACCACGGAAGTATAAATCAAAAACGTCGGCGAAGGTGTCTGCGACGGTGTCTGCGACAACGCGACGCAGAAGTATAAATCCATCTTAAGGACCACACCAAAAACTTCACCGCCTTCTCCCGCCTGCTTTCGTATGCAAATTCATAGCTAGAAATGGCCGTGTTGAAATGGACCAATCTGAACAGAGCTCATTTGCATGTTCCAGCCCACTGTAAGTTCGGTTAGCTATCGATGGATTTGGCTCTAGCTTCAGCCCGGTGGATTAGGCCAATCAGCTTTCAGGATATGTGGGCCAATCAGCCTTTGGGTAAACTGGCCAATCAGCACGCAGCTCATTTCATTATTAATGAACTTGCTGAGTGGGCCGGAAAAACAAAGTGTTTCATTGCAAGGCTTAATTATGACCTTGTATTAGGCTCTCTAGTAGTGCTCCTGGGGCGTTTTCAGCCCCATCAATTCCTAATGGTCAAAAAATGTGTTCTAGGACTCCTTTAATATATCAATGTATGTGACAAATAAACTCTTTCATCCTTGACAGTATTGTTTTTCAATGTTTTTTTGTGATGGAGAGATTGTGAAAAAGCTAAAACAGTATTCCTGTTAAATCAATATTCTGACTAACAGTAAACAGCCAAGAGCCACATTTTTACATTTGAGCAAAGACCTTGCCTTTGCTCTGATTATGAATACAGTCTGCATGAAGCAAATGAGGCTGGCCGATAGCTGTGTTTGTACACAGGCACTATGCCTGAGCGTATTTCTTCTATGTTCTAAAACAAATTAATTTACAACTAATATCTTAATCATAATGATAATAATAATAATAATAATAATAATACATTTTATTTGAAAGCGCCTTTCAAGAAACCCAAGGACGCTGTACAAAAAAAGCAATAACAGTGAAACAATAAAGACACCAACACAACGGTAAACAAACAAACAAAAAAAAAATAAGACAGGGAATAAGCATTCCGGAACAGGTGGGTTTTTAGTCTGGATTTGAAAGAGGGCAGACAGTCAGTTTCGGAGGTCGGGTGGGAGGGAGTTCCAGAGCTGAGGGGCAGAGCGGCTGAAGGCCCCGTCCCCCATGGTGACGAGGCGGGCAGGAGGGACAGTGAGATGGATGGAGGAGGAGGAGCCGAGGGAGTGAGTGGGGGTGTTGATGTGGAGGTCACTGAGGTAGGGAGGGGCCAGGTTATGGATGGACATGTAGGTAAACAGAAGGAGTTTGTACTGAATGCGGAATTGAACCGGAAGCCAGTGGAGGTCTTGTAGGATCGGGGTGATGCGGCAGTGGGTGGGAGTCCTGGTGATGATGGTGATGCATTTTGGACCAGTTGTAGTTTATGGAGGAACTTTTGGGGGAGGCCGTGAAGGATTGAGTTACAATAGTCCAGGTGGGAGGTGACGAGGCAGTGGACCAAGATGGCAGTTGTATGGGGGGTGAGGGAGGGGCGGAGGCGGTTTATGTTGCGGAGATGAAAGTAGGCAGTGCGGTTGATGTGGTTGATTTGTGCGGTGAAGGAGAAGGAGAGTGTAGTGTCGAGGATGACACCCAGACTCTTGACCTGGGGGAAGGGGGGGATGGGTGAGCTGTCGATGGTAAGTGAGAAGGAGGTTATTTTAGATAGGGTGGATTTGGTTCCCGAGGACAGAGCCCTGGGGGACGCCTGTGGTGACTGGGGAGGGAGAGGAGGTGAGGGATTTTAGTTGGATGAGCTGATGACCGGTGAGATAGGTATGAAACCAACTGAGGGGGGTGTGAGTGAGGGCAATGGAGGAGAGTGTATTGAGGAGGATGGGGTGTGAAATGGTGTCAAAGGCTGCACTCAGGTCAAGGAGGATGAGAATAGTGAGGGCACCAGAATCAGAGGCAGTGAGGAGGTCGTTGGTGATGCGTAGTAGTGCTGTTTCAGTGCTGTGATGGGGACGGAAACCAGATTGGAAAGGTTCGAATAGGGAATTGTGGGACAGGTGGGAGGTGGGATCTTGCATGGTGGATAACCTTGTTCCCCGTGCCTGTGCATTTGAATGCGTATGTGCACACACACACACACACACACACACACATACAAATTAAGACCTCAGATCCCTCCAAAGACATGTCCAGAGAATGTCTGTCTCAGTAGAAGTTGTGTCACTGCATAGGATTTTGGCACAGGTTGGAGGCATATGGGATGGGGGGTGGGAGTGCCTAGCAGGGGTTGGGGTTGGTTGAGGGGGTTTGGGGGGAGCGATGAGGCAAGTGCTGGGATCTGGCAGAACTCTGAACACTGACGACTGCAAACACTTTTTAATCCATCATTCGGCAGAAAATTCCGGGGCTGTTGACTCCTTCTGCTCCGCCACTAATCAACCCTCATTGGCCCAGAGCAGTCAGAGAGCCCCCACGGCTGATTTGTTTAATGAATCCCTGACGGATTTGGCGGGTTGCATTTTGTGTTTTTTTTTTTACCCCCCCCCCCCCCTTCCTCATTCTGTCTCCTCTTTAGCGGTGCCATTCAAATAGATTTGATACATTCTAAAAGTGCATTGTATCAAATCCTTGAATTGCTGCCATACGTCAGGGGGGGGCAGTGCATTCAAAGTCCTGTGTCTAATGAGGAGGCTGAGTGGTGGCTGTTAAAATACACCCTCCGATGTATCAACTCTCTCTTGTGCCAGGCTCTGATTAGGTCCACACACACAAAACAACATATAAAGCAGACAAGCGGAGAATCTTGTTAGAGTGTGACTTGAAATTAGTCTTTACAACCAGGGTAATAAAACTGGCTGACCTATATTTGACGCATGATTGCACTGATCAGAAATGTGAGTTCATTCAAAGTTTGAAATATATTTTTCCTGATTTGCCATATGTACTTATACAGACATATGTAAACTGATCATGTTGTTTTGTGTTATATATTTAGAAAAAAAAGGCATATATATAGTCATGGTCAAAAGTACAGGGCACCCCAGTCCCAAATGGGATCTTTGAAGGCCTGCCATTGCTATTTTTTGTTACCTAGAGGTACCTAGAGGACTAGTTGTCATTGTGAACAATGGGTCGAGTCAAGGATAAACAGTTTAATGGCCGATGACAAGCAGGCCTGCGGTGTAGTGGTTTTAGTTACAAAGGTGCAAATGAGTTATAATAGTACATTTCCCTTACCAATATGTAGTATTATTCATCGACATACTCATTGATTTTATTTATGGAAAATACTCAGGAATATGTTCCATGTCTAGACAAATTGAGTGCAGACGAATGAAATGGGAAACCTATTTAACATCAAGGGAAAAAAAGGGGATGGGTTCCAATACATTGGCGCTGAAAGGGTAAGTGTGTGTGTGCAGGTGTGAGGAACATTTTTATCTGTAACTTAAGGGAGGAAAAAATGAATAAAAGAAAACACCAGTTGACTACAAGAATCCATTTAGCCTAAAATGGCTTTGGATGCTTGAGACCAAAAACATGTCGAGGAAAATGCTGCATTTCATGTAAGAGAATGAAATATTTGAAGCTTGTGATGATTTCCCTAACTGGATTGATGTGCTCCAGCAGTTTGAGCTTATCACTATAAGCCACACTTTATTGCCAGACCTACCTCAAAGAAAATGAAAAGCACCTAGAGCCCTTTGATATTTCCATGGTCATTTAGTGAGAAACAGTGTTGCTCTTCCCAGAAACAACCTTGCTCCATCCCCATTGTATCTTGTCCTGTCTGTCTGAACACAGCTATTGGGTTAGGATGGCCAACAGACTAAATTGTATTTACAAATGTTTTATGAAAAATGAAACCACACATGCAACCATGATATGTGAATGTATACAGATGAAATGCTTTCGGCCAAATGAGTATTGTACTTGGTCTTAGAGAGCAGTTGATCATTCGAACAACAGGCTTCAGAAGGATCACAAAGGGTCCATAGAGCACTGATGTGATGGGCTGTGATAAACTACCAACTTCACACTTTGTGAATATTATTATTAATAATAATAATAATAATAATAATAATAATCATAATAAAAACATGACAAAAAGGGATTTTCCAGACAATGCATCTATATCAGTTTTGTCCTTACTAACATTAACTTTACAAGCAGTCTAGTAGAGGATGTCAGGAGCACGGTGCCTATAGCAAACTCTAGCAAGTGTAAAGCGATGGAAAGAAGCACTGATGCTGGGGCTCATTTCAAAGTGTAACCCCTCTCCTCTGAAATTAGGGGCAAAAAAGGGAAAGACTTCAAATTCTGGTCTATTTTGATCCATATCTGGCAGTGCATCCATCAGGAATATTATGATGCAACATTGTGGAAACTCTGAGCAACTACAACAGATTTCATAAGTAATATGTTGGCAGTTGATATTGGTTCAATCAGAGGCAGCGTGCCACTGTAGCAGAATGTCAGTTTTGCTCAATGCTATTTTGTTCAAGTCAAGGCGTAAATCAAACCCTTGTTTCTTTAAGACGATACTAGTGTGATCCAGCCTGTTTACTGAATGATTTCTCAATTTGGTCTTGCTTACATCAAATTAGATAGTCATCCTCCAAATTATCAGCATTATCTCACTGAATTCTGACCACGTCTGAAAAGCATAGTGTTTCTAAAGGTTTCTGGAAGTTTTGCGGCCATAAACCCAGAAAACAGACAAATGATTAAATTGTGGACTACATTAGTATGCCTAGGAGGGTGTATTATTGAGGGAATTATTAAACATTATTTCCTGTCTTTATTTAAGTACATAGATTTCCCAGTGATTTAAAATTCTGAGTTTTGGATATGTGAGAAGACAAAAAGTGTGCCAGGTTCATGGTAGGTTATAGCAGATGTACGCTGTATCCTGACTGCTCTGGCGTTGTACTGCACTAAAGCATACAGTAGGGCTGATGTACAGTGGTGGCGCTAACCTGGCCATAAAGTACCCTGACAAAGCTACTCATTATAAAATGATAACTGTTGTCATGGAATCCCTATAGCTTGTCAAAAGGGTGAATGACTTGTAAGGCATGTGATATATCTTATTAGCAATAATATCCATGCTTTACATTGACACAGGGTCTTCATAGCCTGCAGCCACCTAAAAAGCACAAGGTGTTCAGCTAAGATGAATGAAATGAATGATTGTGCTTTTTTTCAGTCAGGCTCCGTCAGCAGTAATGGTGCTCTACAATTTCATCAAATTTGTGTCAGGCAGCATGGGCTTTGTAACCCTCACTGAATGGTCCAAATAGAAATAAATCAATTCACCTGTAGATTGTTATAGATTACTTTTTACTGGACACTCCTGTTTCTGTATGCAAAGTCATGTACAGTGATCGCTGCTCTTAAAATCTAAAGTAGTTGTAGGCACTTTTCAGCCCAAGGCAGTATTGCTAACAATGTACTGTGCATGTATATTAAAATAGGCTTAAGGCAATTCTAGTCAGACTTGGATACATCTTGTTATATGTTTGCCTGCTCTAAAAGAGCCTAAGTTTTAAATTTCATAGCGTTTTTGAGTCAGGACCCAGCTGTCAGAGAGGCCTGAGAGACACTATTTTTGAATGCATATTTCCGGAACTTTTTGGCCTTTCTCGGCTGTCTCAATCATGTTTACCACATTATGCGCCAAAGATCAGATATTTGCTCCAGCCAAATCAAGAATTTATAACCTACTCTATGTTTTATTTACCACTTCATATAAAGACCACTGACAATAGCCAAGCGCTATACACAAGTGGTACAGTATGCTGAGAGTGGGGGAGAATAATAAAGATGGGGTAGCTTTTTTAAAAACCCCGTGGAGTCTTCCATGCCAGGGGACTGTATCCCTGAGTTTTACCTTGCTTTAACATTTTTAATGAATATTACCTCAGGTGGGATACTCAACAGGAGTTTAGAATATCCTCCTGGTGCATGAGGAATGTTTTAAAGGCAATGAGCAGGTATACTCCTTATATTGCACAGCTCCTCTGGAGACATTGCTTTCTACACATCAAAAGGTAGTTCAACCTGAAGCAACTCCTATTTTGAACAGGGGAGAATTAGGGATCTCAGCATAAGCCATAGGCAGTGATTATGCATATGATCATGGTTTAATATAGTCATTGCATCATCTATAGCTATTCTCACTTTAACAATCTATAAAAGTTATATCAGAACACTGCACATATTAGATATATTGGCCAATAACTGATCCACTGTAACAGGAGATTAACGTATTTCTATTTTGTGTTTCTCATGTTGTTTTTCCACATTTCAGCGGAGCACCGGGAGACTGTAGAAAATCTTGATGTAATGAAATGTTTCAATGTCGAGTAGGCATTGTGCTGCAGACAACAGCACTGCCCATCCATTTAATACAATGAAAGCTTTCTCCTCCGTGACTTGAAAGGGAAAAAAAAGAAGTTTGTGAGTGTTTTTTTGTGCAATCCTCGAAACAGTCACCAGGCCCAAAGTAATGTGGCAGGGTAGCATGGCATGGATTACAAAACCCTGGTGCAGAAAAACAGCCAGAGAATGTGAACTGTAAAGCAGCTTATGGAATTAGTGTGGGAATATACCAGCAAATTTTCCCTTCATAATAATCCCTTATAGGGGTGTGTGTGTGTATGTGTATGTGTGCATGTGGATATGGGAATATGTCAGTTCAATTTATTTATTCATTTCACTTATTTCCCCAGTCTGAATTTTGGGTATGATTTTTTTTACATATCAAGCACAACCCTGGACATAATTTTAGGCTTGGTCATTAATTAACTTGCATATAATAAATACTGTGATGAGTTGCCTTAGGTCCTCATTCCCTGAGCAACCTGCAGTGGTACAGTATGTAGCATGTTTGGGTATTTTCATCAAGCTTATTTTTCAGTACTTTTATTGACAACATTTTTATCATGCAGGTGTCATGTGCCTACGTGGCATTCCTGGTGTACAGTGCTTGCTGCTATTTTGCTTAGACCTGGTTTTGCTGTGCTGATAACATACCTGTATTAATCCCCCTTTCTCTCTTCTTCAGTCTCTCCGAGCTGAAAGTGGGGTGCAGCCCAGTCCCTTAATGTGGTGGCATTCCAATCCTGTGCACTGTGAGCATGAATGCTTGTCAAGTTGGATCTCTTTGCACTCACATGTGAGTAGGTGTCCACCCCCTAGGACCCCCCGACTGTAAGTCAAAAATGTGCCCTTCCCTCTGGTGAGCCTCCAGACATTTCTCCTCTCTCTTCTTTTCCCTCCTGTCTGAGGAGGTGCAACTAACTACTGGACAGTTTATACTTTATATTTTTATATATGCTTTTATGGGTAAAACAACCTTGTGTGCCTTTGCGAGTCCTGTTGTGAACTTGGTGAGATCTCAAGTTCATTTTGACTACCTAGTACCCCCTTCTGCAACATATATTCTTATTGACATTGAATTGAACCAAATGTATTTCTTGTTGCATGACAACATCAGGTTTGAGATCCAAACCAATAGTTAAACTGTTCTCACAAACATGAACTGATGGTTTTCATTGACATTCAACCTTTCTTGAGTTTCCTAATATTTTTGACGCTCACTCAACCACAGGAGGAGGTAACCTTTCCCAACGGGAAGGCAACCAGCACTCAAAAGGAGACCAATAATGGGAATGTTTTATTTAGCCAGTTTGGGCATTTTCCAGCTTGACACTGGCAGGTCTGGAACCCCCATGGTGGGGCTTATCTAGTTTTTCTAGCCCTGATTTGATATAAAAAGACTTTCTGTTGCATTTATTTTACTGTCATATAATTGCAGCTCTCTCTCTCTCTCCCTCTCACAAACATACACAACCCCCCCCCACACACACACACACACACACACATATGCACACAGGGTCAATTTACAGCAATCTCATGATTTTAACTTCCAATCAGGACTTATAAACATCATAATTTTAGTATAGTGTTATAATTGACTGTATATGATAGTTGTATAATACAATTACGTTTCACCAATACCACTAAAATCCTGATTGAACCAATTATAGAGTGGCTCTGCAGTGTCATTTGTAATGACCTTGAACGATCAACCTGCATGTCACAGGTGGCTAGACCCTTAGCTATCAAGCTGCTCTCACAAATGCTAATCTGCTTTTCAGCCCCATTTAGAATTTATTACAGTGAATTGACCATGACATTGAGGTTAGTGTGGACCTCCCAGAGATCAGTGGATACTGAGAAGTATAGAGTCTATTTCATGTGGCTGCTGGATACACATATTTAAGAAAAGAGAAAAATAAGAACCGGAACACACCAGACTGAATGTTAAAGCCACTATGTGTAGGATTTATCTTCAATTTATCTTCGTCTTTTATTAAAAATACATATTTTATTTTAAAAATATAATGTAAAATGATGGTAATTACCTCCATGAATAAATTGTAGTGTTCCCGTAAACTTGGTAATTTCCATTTATAAATAGATGTGGCTGGGTACCAAATGAGAATATCCATTTTGTGCCGCCATTTTCAAAATGAGTACCACTGGAAATGAGGACCGTGGGAAGGGAAGGGCTAATGCATTTCATTCAAACGTGTGCAGTATACCACTTCGCCGATAGATGGGAGAAATTCTCATACGCCAAAAATTAAACTTACACATAGTGGGTTTAAATGTAATGCACAAAATGTAGAATTTCAAATATGACACCCTTTAATTTTGTCTTAGACTGCTGTCTTGATGTTGTAAGTGCATATTAAGCTTTTGATCAATATGTGCGTGTCTGATTGAGCCATATTCCACTGCACACACCAAAGAAGGGATCACCAAGTGCTCTCAGAGTCAGCAGTCACCTGGCAGACAGACAGTTAGTCTCACCCCACGCGAGTGGAGCAGCGGAAGCGACTGGTGGCAGTGCTGACATCTGGAAACAAGGCCTTGTCACGTCAGCCGCAGGGGAGCGTGGGGACCTCAATCAAAGACAACTGACAGAAACCCATTTGGGGCTGCCTGACTGCAGGTAAGTCATCACGAGACCCCTCCCCCCCCTCTCCTCCTCTCTCTTTGCCATAGACACTACGGGGGCATGGCAAGTCATGCCAACCTTGCCAGCAAAACCTTAAAAGCAGGTTGAGGGGGTGGGGTGGGGGGGGGTAGGGTTGGTGAAATCTTTTTCCTCTAACTGCAAGGTTTTCCTTTTGTGTTTGACTATGAAATTTCAATGAGATTGTACAGAAGTAATCTAAGAATGACAGCGTGACTAAATGTAGAGTAGATTTGACAAGGAGCTGCCTCTGAGGCCTTGCCTCTTCATCTGGAACAAGGCTTTGTGTGTGTGTGTGTGTGTGTGTGTGTGTGTGTGTGTGCATGCATGTGTGTTTGGGTGTGTGTGGGATACAAAAAGAGAGACAAACGTCAGCATCTTAGAGGTTTTGCTCCATCACACATCTCTCACATCCCTCAAACTGTGTCTTTAGCAAACCCATGGCAAGAGATTAGCCTAAACTGACTGCATGGAAAAGAAAAAGACAGGCCCAGAGAGAGAGAGAAAGAGAGAGAGAGAGAGAGATTTCATTGTAAATGAATCCTGCCCCTGCACCCTGTGTCTGTGATTCTTCTTTTTCTCCCTGTTGTTCTTCTTCCTCCCTTTCTTTTACTCTCTCCTCGCACCCTTTTTCTTCTTTCTTTCCCCAACACAACCATCGTCAGCAGCCTGGAAGAGATCACAGGTGGAAGAGTAATGAGATACATTTGGTTTGCAGTGCTCCGGTCCCCGCCGCGCAGCGAGATGTAATTCATTATTGAGTCTACCCAGGAGGCTGTGCTAGAGACTGACAGTGTCACCTCAAGAGAGACAGAGAGAGAGAGAGAGAGAGAGAGAGAGAGAGAGAGAGAGAGAGAGAGAAAAATGTGGGTGAGTGAGGGGGATGGTAGGATTGAGAGAGAGGGTGACACAGACAGATAGAGAGATGTGGGAGAGGGTGACGGAGAGAAAGACGAGAGATAGAGAGAGAGAGAGAGAGGGAGGGCGGGGGTGCGTTGGCTCGAGGGCAGGCATCAATGACATCACAGCTGCATCTCACTTCCTGTGCCTCCTTTGAATACGTTATTCTGTAAAAAACAACTTGCCTCGCGTGACAGAAATGGCTTCCTCTTTATGGCTGGCGAAGCGGTTGTGTCGGCGTTTAGTGATTACTCCGTTGACCCAGCGCCACACGCACACCAACAAAGGTGAACAGCAATGTCAGCATCGCCTAGTGTGCGAGCAAGGGCGACTGCCCCCCCCACCCCCTTTTATTTTTTTATTTACTTACTTACTTATTTATTTATTTCTGTCTCTGCCTTGACTTTTTTACTCTCTCCTGAAAGACAGTGACATGGCAATGAAAATTTGTCACTGATAGGGCCCACAGAGGGCGAGAGAGAGAGAGAGAGGGAGGGTGAGAGAGAGGGGGAGGGAGGAGCATGTGTGAAAGAGGAGCATTTACTGGTCAGGAGAGGAGGCTGACAAGCGAGACAAGTTATGCATTCAAGACACTCGTCGTCCTTCTAGTGGCGTATTCATGAGATTGTATCTGCTCTTATAAACAGATCAAAGGACGGAATCAAAGGCATCAGCTCCACAGAGTCACCATGTTTGCCGAGCAACAGTCCAAGAGCCCATCTTATGCGTGTTATATGTGTTGCCATTTTGACAATTGACTACTAAAAGCATAAAGTACATACATGGCCTTAGAAAGGGGAAAAACGCAAGCAAGGGGGAGTATGTTCTGAAGGTAAATGTTCCGCGTCCAAAGACCAGCGAAGGACTAGAGGGAATGACGGGGAATGCTGTGTCAGTGTGGGATGACTCCAGACACGCTAATGTTGGCACATGGTGCTCCAGCCAGCTGGGTCCCATTACATTATTAAAAGGTGATCTGTCTTGCCCTATTATTTTCAGGAGAGTGCCAAAGAAATACACAGCTGAAGCACATATACTCTATCCTGATTAGAACACCATCACACAGAAAAAACATCCTTCGGTATTTGTGTGTGTGTGTTTGTGTGTGTGTGTGTTTGCAAAAGAATGAGGGAAATCTATTTCTCAAGTTTTTTTCTGTTTGTTTCTATTTTATGACCAATGCATGATGAATCGAGGGATTTTGTCTTCACACTTCACACAAGAGATATGGCACATTCTTCCGCCTAAAAATAGCTTCACTGCTTTTAGTTATGTTTTGGGAGATGCGGCTATCTCGGAGGCCCAAAATGTAATCAATAGTTTTCTTCTGGCTCTGAACCACTACGAGGACACTAGCAATGGGGTGACTGCAGAGCAGCTTGAGAATATAGCTGTGGAGAGGAGGGCTTAAAAAAAGAACTATATGAAAGTGTACACAGACTAGATAGACAGATAGAACAGCTGGTTGGTGGGAGTGTTGGGGGGGGGGGGGGGGGGGGGGGGGGAAAGTGAATAAAAAAAAAAAAAAAAAGAAAGGTTGGTGATACATCACACTGAGGAAGGTTCCAGAAGCCACCCACAGAGAGGGTGGTGGAGTAAGAATGGAGGGGAGTTCTGGACCAACTATGGCCCTGGTGTGGCTCTGAGCTGGTTTGTGGGAGGTCATACTGCAGAGAAGCAGTTGCTATACCATTGACCCATTAACAGTGAAAACAAACTGAGGTCCAGGCATACTGTTTGTATTCTCAAACATGGACACTTTCCTGCATGCCTCAAATATTGTTGACAGTCATCCAGTCATCTCCTTTCTTCTTTGTGTGTGTGTGTGTGTATGCACAGAAAGACAGAGAGAGTGTGTTTGTGTATATCGGGCCCTACATGGCAAGAGTGGGATGTGTGTGGATGCATGTGTTGTGGTGGTGGATGGGAGAACAAACAGACCGTCAGAGAAGGGGTTGAGTATGAGGGGGTGGGATGGTAGGAATGCTGTCAACTTACAGCTAGCATGTGCAAGATAGCACAGGGACAGCCATGACAGGATATAGAGGGGCATCATTAAGGACGATAGGAAGGAGGAGATATTACAAGCAGAGAAGAGCAAGAGAGAAAGATTGTACAAGATTGAGGAAGAAAAATAAAAAAGATTTCAGGCGTGCAGCTGGCAGACATGGCTGCAAGCTACGTCTGATCTCTTTGGGCTAGCCAAAGAATCGAACTGCGAGGCGTGTGTGTGTGTGCGCGTGCATGCACATGTGCCTGTGTGTGTGTTTGAAGACAAAAAAGAGAGAGACAGGAAAATGTAAGCTTCAGTCATGTAGCTGCCCTAAGTGTGCCTTTGAAAATGGGCTCCCCAGAGAGACACAGTGAGTCTGGGGATGCAGGGAAGACTCTGGGACATATCAAACCGATCAACAGCACGTGCTTCTGCCCACACACGGCTCACGCTTTACATTGGCCCTGCAAAAAAAGTCTCCACAACAAAGAGTTCGGATGGATGGAAGAATGCCAGTGGCTGAGCCTTTCTGTGCATGTGTGTACACACACAAGCTGAGAGAGAGAGAGAGAGAGAATGTGTGTGTGTAGGCTCAAGTCTGATGGGAGATTTTTATTATCACCTCCAAAATATTCCTGACAAGCGAACACAAGCTCTTTTTTAATGCCATCCTTGAGCAAGTATGCAAACCTCAATTTTTTGACATGTCACACGATTCAACAAATATGGGAAAATCTCTCAGTTTCCCTGCTGTTGCCGAGAAGGCAGCATTTGATGACTGTGAGCAGTGATCTCTGACAAATCTTGTTTACGTTCTAAATATCCACTTCCATGACTGGCAACAGGCTGGAGCTTTGAAAGCAGACAGGATCAAAAGACAAACAAAGGCATCCACAGCAGAGAAACAAAAAGAAAACAGTTTGGATTTCATTTGTTTGCATTCAGTGTTCTGAATGGTGTGGAAAACAAAAGAAATCTTCTGTATTTTGTTTGCGGTGCTGTCATTTGGACAGTGAATGTTACATGGAATGGGTGATTATCTGTAGACAAATCAGGAAATAAAATTAGTCAGTATCCATTTGGATGTTCAAATAATTAGCTCTCCACTGATGATTCTTTTTGCCATTTTTTGTTGTTGTTGTTGTTGTTCATTGACTCGTCTGTAGACGATGGCCAAGACAGATTCATCTGCACAGTTTTGGCCTTGAAATTGCATTATGCAATAGATAGAAACTTTAATACATGATCAGCACAGCCTTAGAGAGAAAATACAGGAGAGAGAAATACAGAGAGGAGAGAGAGAGAGACAGAGAGAGAGGTTGCAGTTGTTGTACGTCGTCTCCATTGGGTGACCCAAGAGAAAAGGGCATGTCTGCAGTAATTGTGATGACAATCAGCCAGGCCTGAAAAGCATCACTGTATATTGCTGATTGCCATTGTGGTGTGGAGGCAAGGGGGGCCGAAGACCAGCGGGAGACGAGTCCAGCTGTCAGTGGTCTACTCTTAACGATTACACAGTTTTCAGACAAGCAATCCCTACCCCACTCAGACCTCACCAACCTATACATTCCATCTTTCTTCTTCTCTGGCTCTCTCCTTCTGTCCATCTTCTCTCTCTGTTTCTCTCTCCCCCTCTTTCTCTTGATTTTCATTCATTGCCGTCTAGTCCACTTCCTCTTGGTTTCTTGCGCTTATGTAGCTATCTCTCCCTCTCTCTCTCTTTCTCCCTACTTACCTCCAGATATATTCTTCCTTTGTCTCTGTGCTTCCTCTATTTGTCTGAGGCTTTGCTCTGCCTAATGTCATCTCCAGTCATGCATTAGCATTACAGTAAATGTTTTGGGGGGATTACTGTAATTTGAAGCTGCAATACATCTTGAAAGACATATTGAGCACCAGGTGTATCGGCATGAGGGAGAATCTGGAGACGCCATAATGCAGGGTTGGAGAAGAGGCTGGGGTAATTATAGGCCATGCTTATAACCCGCTGCTTTATTTATTTATTTATTTTTTATAAATAAATGCTGTGTGTGTGTGTGTGTCTCTCTATGCATTGATGGAGGGTGGATTTTCTATAAGGATGTTTACATGACTGTTCACTAGAACATATTTGTAGGTGCCAGCATATGATGAATCATCCGTATGGACATAATAATAAGACATAATAAGAGAGTGGTACACTCATTAACACTAAGGCCTATACTACTGCCTGTCAGCTTTAACCAATTGACATGGGTTAAAAAAACAATCAAGCTGCCTGCCACCCAAATGAGTATGGACGGAATTGGAACTACTGTAGAAATTTGGTCTATAAATCTTAAGTGGGATAATTTATGGAAAACAGTCAATAATGCATAAGCATACATTAGCATATATCGCCAATGTTCAACCAAAGTAAAAAATAATCTAAAAAATGTGCTCTGTAAGTCAAAGTTAAAAATTAAAAGTTAAATATGCAGTTGGTTGTTGGATTCTAGATATGATATTAGAAGTCAATGAGAAGGAGTATTTTTTTTAATTATCATAGAGGTTACAAGCACATAAAACACTATTCCAAGTATAAAGCGATTGTTATATTCTCACCTATTAATTTACACCATATGGTAATTCTGCCCTTTAAGCAGTTGTAGTGAATGGCAGACAATTTCACCATATGTTACAGTAACACTAGTGTATTCCCAAGTGATCTTTTCTTCCAGCCATAGGAGTAGAGATCTGTGATCAGGGTTTGATCATTGTGGAAGACAACATTGTTCAGTTTCTCAGGCCTAAGATCAGTTTTGATGGACTCTGCTTCCCACCCTGCTCTATACTGTACCAGGTCTCATGTGCCGGCGGGGAGAGATAGATGTGTGTAAATGAAATGTGTGACATTTCCCCAAGGAGTACTGACTTAAAAGAGCAATCAATTTTTGTCCCTCAATCCACACAGGACAAACACAATGAAAGTGCTCGCTCGTTGTCTTTCAGCGTAATTAAGCAATCCATCACGTCCCTCCTGACAGACTGGAAATACTTTCCAACAGGGCTGGAAGTTACTTAAAAGAGGGCCTCAGTACCTGGTGGTATGGCTATGATTGAGAGACAGAGAAATCAGGAGAGAGAGTGGGAGGTGGGTGGGTCTGGGGGGTGACAGAGTAGAACACCATCTAAGTGTTGGAGGACTTCCTCTCCGTGTTGCTCCCAGGAGAATGGTGCCGTGTGAGATTGTGTTTTTCAGAGTGACACCCAACCTGAATCTGCCAGGGAAGAATCTTCGCTCCGTCACTTTCGACCTCCCCTTCCCTCTGTCACGTTCAGCCGTTTGCTTTTTTTCACTTGCAGTGTCTTTATGTTTCCCTGTGTGTGATGTGTGTGTGTTTGTGTAAGCGTGTGTTTGAGTGAGTGAGTAAGTGAGTGTGTGTGTGTGTGTGTTCGTACAGAGTCTACGACAGCAACGATATGGACTGTCACCTCTCCTCCTTGGCTCAGGAACACAAGTGACAAGCCATCATTTTGTACTGCAGACATGTTCCCATGGGACACAGTCTACCCTTGAACTCCCCTCCTGCTCCAGCCAAACAATACACCTGTTACATACACTATAGAATACCCACATTTGCTGCTTTTGCCGTTAATAGCATACATAGCAGAAATGTCATACGTGGAGACATTCCCTGCCTAAATGAGGTCACACACAAAATTCATTACTTCAAATTAATTCTCCCTGAAATAAAAAAATAGATTTGTTAAAGATCCTAAAAAGCATCCAGTGATGAAGGACATGTCATATGCAAAAAAGTTGCTTACATAAACTTAAAGGTATTAAAGAACATGTTTTTTGACCATCAGAAACTGTTCTTTGAGACTCAATAATAGCGTATGCAAATTTGTGCGTCTGAAAGTGACCCAGGAGCACTGCTTATACAGGCTCATTTAACAGGGTTAGAACGAAACGATTTGTATATCCCGCCCCCCTGGCAAATTCATGAAGCAACAGGGGATTGGACCAGAGACTGTTCCAAATAATATTTGGTTGGACGATGCAAATGAAGGAGGTGTATCTTAGCGAGGTGATGAATCCTCGTACCTCTTTTCAGATTGGCCCGTTTCAGCCGGGCCATTTCTAGTATGAAATATAGACATACAGGAGGAGGGAGACAGTGTTGAAGTTTTGGTATGGTCCACTGGATACCTTAAGCTACCTAAATTCAACAGTAACAAGGTAAATGAAGTTTTGCATTCTATAACCCCTTTAAGTAAAACATAATAAAATAATAAAGGTTATTATACTTAAGTAAACACTCTTTGTGTTTACACCTACTTGTGTAGCTGAGTGATCATATGGCAACTGCCAAGTGCTTTATATTCTGTCAGCGCAGCATGAAGTGGCCTCTTCCTTTGTGTCACAGTGTAAGCCTTGTCCTTGAGTGATATAGCCTCATAGGAGAATGGCACAGAGGAAATTAGCAGCATTGCCACAATGGTGTTCATACCCATCTGTATTCAATTTGTCTAATCACACATTGTAGCCTTGCCTTCAATTATAACGTTTCTATGTGTCATTGAACTCAGAGTGAGGCAGAATTTATAAGCGTAAAATTGTGGCGCATTTGGAGAATATGTCAAACTTTAAAAGCAGGAGATTTGCATATTTCTGTTTGAATAATGCATGCTTTTTACAGTACATGGCAAATGCAACTGACATTCTTCAGTAACTTCACTATTGTACAGTGCAATGATGTAATGTGTGCTAGTATGCAAACCACATAAAAAGGTACTCTGCTAGAAAATCCAACACACTTGTTGGAAAATAGACACTTTTGTCTTAATTCAGCCTCAGCCTGAGAGCAGACACTACAGTAAAAGCCCAAAAAAAAAACTGAATCTGTGCTTTCAGTTCCCATTGGTCCTCAAAGGAGAAAATCAATTAGCAATAACAATGAGCTTATTTCGTCCTCACTCTCTCTAAGGTGGCATAGACACTGAATATTTGATTTCCCCACAGGTTTTTGTGAATGTATGCAACGCTCTGGTGAAGTGTGCATGTGTGTGTGTGTGTGTGTGTGTGTGTGAGAGAGAGAGAGAGAGAGAGAGTTGGGGGTTGGGGGTTGAAAGCATATGCACATGTATCCAGCCCACCGCCTGCTTTAACTTGCCAGAGTGATCCCAGTCTCCCCGGCAGCGGGTTGTGCTATGGACCATCCTCCTCTGTTTAAAAGTCCACCCTCAGCAGAAATTACCCAGGCTCCCCCTCCATAAAAGGAGGGGGAAATGGTGGGCAGCCGTATAACTGTCCAGCCAGATCCTGGGCAGTGAGTTGGGGAAGGGGGTCGGAATAAAAACGAAAGAGCACTTCTCACGGCGGAAGGATTTTCTCATTTCTCTTTCATCGTTTTATCCTTTATTTTTCCCACAAGGCTGATGGAGGGGGAGGGGGTTTGGGACTTCTTTGGGTTCAATGGCACGTGACCATGGTCTGGGCTCCATACCAAACACCAAGAGTGGGTGGATGGGGGTGGAGGTTTGGGTGAGCGGAGGGTAGGAGGAAGTTTAAGGATCAGATGGGGATGCAGTGGCAGGGTCTGCGTGCGTGCGTAGTGGAGCCCCGGATCCTGGCACAGCACACTTCACTGGCCTGGATGGCTTGGTTGGAGAGAGAGAGAGAGAGAGAGAGAGGAGAGTACACTCAGAAAGGTTTCTGCTTCATGTGTTGGCATGGCCTTAGCTGCATGCATCCCCACCCTCTCCCCCAACCCATCCCACCTTCCACCCCCCCCTCTACCCCCCCCCCCCCCCCCCCCATGGCTTTCATCTGCTCCTCCACACCTGCCACCCCCCACCCCTGACTGACTGGCTTCCCGGCTGGCTCATCATGCCCATGGAGTGCAGCTCTGGCTACTACTCTGAAAACCCCCAGCAGTGCATTACACTACACCCAGGCGTCCATCTTGCGTCTGGTCTTGTCTTTTCATTTTCTGGCTTTTAGCACTAGTGCTAGTTTTGGTGTGATGGTGGTGGTAGAGAGTTTGTGTGTGTGTGTGTGAGGGGTGGTGTTAACCCTAGGTCTCTGATTCAAAAAAATGTTGTCTCTGAATACATTTTGCATGATAGAAAAATAAGTATAATCTCAAACATAATATAATCAGTAACTGTAGCCTACGTGTGTAAATGATTTATGTTTGATTTTTATCATGCTTTGGACCCATTTGCTAATTAGATACAGAAACTAACTTAAACACAATAACAATCCACTGGGTCTGCCTGTTGCCAGTTTGTTTGTCCATTCAAAATTACCATGAAAGGGAGATATTCTGATAACCAGTGACATGTTATTTCACTCAAAGGCTCTCTGTAATGTGATTAATGTTTATAAACTTTATTCCAGGCCCATGCATTAGGTTTACCTCAAAAGACCCCACCCCCCTTCGCCATCCCCCCCTTTTTGGCCTCTTGTCTGGATGGGCGATTCATCACCCACTTTCATCCACTATCTTGGTTTTTGCGCATTATCATTTTAAAGATGACCTCCTACCGATGGCAGTGGGCAATGCATGCTAAGCTGTCTGCCTCTGTGAGTCACTTTGTGAAGGGCAACCTTATTTCCATTTTCCTCCTGTATTAAAAGGCTTAAGTCAATGGAGCATTTTTGATCCCTATCCCTATCTATGTGCACGAAAAGAGAGAGAGACAGAGAGAGAGAGAGAGAGAGAGAGAGAGAACGAAAGAGAGGAGAGCCAAGCAGAAGAGAGGAACTAGAGTCTAGTCTGTGTGCATTGTCTGAGTGTCCTCAACATTTTAGCTGAAGGTCAAGCAGTAAAATGCTCGCCCATTCAGAGGGGCCGGCATGAAATTATTATAGCATCAATTGTCTGTTCTCCAGAGAGGATGAATGAGGCTGAGTGCACCAAGAAGAGCTCTTACAAGTGAGCCACAAATGGCTGCTGTTCTGCAATGAAGATTTCTTCTGATTATTATTTTTTAAGCTCTCCTTGTCCTAGACAGTTGAGTGAAGTAAGTGTGGGATTTGGGTTTCTGTGAAGTATAAGACTCTGTGTGTGTGACTCCTGGCCCTCTTTTTGACTTGTACTGCAGACTGGGCAGCTCCATTGTGGTTTCTGGATCTCAGTGCCTGCTCATGAACTTATTAGCCAGAATAGTGCATGTGTCTAATTAGGTGTGTGTGTGTGTGTGTGCATGTTTCTTGCAGGCATTTTGTTGTAACAATTTGACTGTGTGTGGCTTTCAAAGATGTGCTGGCCTGGTGCTGCATCTCTATTATTCCCTGAGAAACACATTTTTAAATGAGACATTTACGTGTGAAGCAACAGCACCTTCCTCCCCTGTCATGACAGTTGAAGCATGAGTCATTCGATGTCAAATTGTTTTATAAATGTCAAATTAGCATTATAATTTTTCATCCATATTTTTAAAGAGTGATAACTGTTTACTAACTATTTACAAATAATCTTTTTAATATGTAAAAAAACATTCTTAGTTAATTAAAAATCTAATGCCAGAATATATGAATCTATTTAATCTCTTCTCCAAAATCTATAAAAACATTGGACTGTGTGCTCTTGCTCCGGGTCTAGGCTGCTGTTTTGCACATTTGCACTATCAGTGGATCTCTACCCACGAGCCATATGCCCTTATCTGAAGTCAGGAGAACTGGTGAATCAATCATGTGCTTGATAATGAGGAATGTGCATTTGACAGAGACGTGTATCAGTCTGTTCTGTGAATGACTGCCAAACTAGAGAGGGAGATGGAGGTAGAGTGAAAGGGGGGAGGGGGTGGAGAACAGCCCTGCTCTTAGTCGGAGGTCTGTATGCTGGACTGCAATCCATTAGCAATCTGGCCTTGCCGGGACTTGCTTTAGTGGAGGATCTGAATAGATGAATGTGCATTCATTAACACTGCTGACTTTTTTCCGCTTTTTTGATGGAAGATCCTGAGCACAAGTGCCAAAACCCCCACCTCTCTGGCAGTCTGACTTCAGGCGAAAAAGGAAAAACATACATGGAAATAAAAGTAAATGTAGGAATTTGGTCACCAAAGGCACTGAGTCATGGTTATGATTTTCCCCTAGTGTTGCATTTAGCTAAAAGGAGGGATTCAAAAATGAGATATTGGTATTTAAGTTAACTTCTGCATACAGTCTTACAGCATTTGTAATGTACAAATATTTGGATTCTATATTTTTATAGCAGGCATATAGCCTATCCTTTCCAATCCAAAAATTATTTCAGACATTTATTAGGCATATGTGCAAAATACGATTTGGAGAAATAACAGACTATATTCTTTCTTTTTGGCTGCAAGCTACACTTGAAATTGTAAGTAGTATTATAATATTAATGTCTTGTATATATGATGTATATATGTCAAAGTTAATAATAATATACTATATATTAGTATATACAATACTGATACACATTAAATACATTAGCATGACAATGTGCCATTCGGCTTTTGCGCTGGCTGTCTCATCAATTCCAATGATCTTTCATTTAATAGCAGATATCTGTGGGTCAGAGCGAAGCCTGCTGGTGGAAGCCAATGGGCCCTAGAATATATGTTCCAGATTGCAAGGGCAAGCTGATTAGAACTGATATTTATCCACCAAGCTCAAAATAAAGATCTGATCCAAGGCTTTCCATAGAAATGTGTCAATCAAAAGGAAATGGGCCGTATCACTGTTTCTTTTTTCTCTTCCCTGTTCCCTCCCCCTGTTCTTTTTCTTTTTTTTCTCTCTCTCTCTCTTACTCTCTTTCCGTCTTTGAGCTGAAAGTGATGGAAAACGGGCTAATTAAATGTGGGGAAAAAACAGGCTCAAAATCAATCCTTCTCCCTTTGCCATGATCCTGAGGGAGTGGGAGACTGAAACCCCCGCGTCCTGGGCAGAAGTGAGGGGGCGGACTAATGAACCGTGTCTATCTCAAACACTGACTCCGTCTGTCTGAGGCCTTGATAAATCAGGTGAAAGTATATTACTGCCACAACCCTCCATTTCTCTTGCTTTTTATCTGCTCCATCCTGTGACATTCACACTTCTCAAACTTTTCAACAGTAGAGATCCTGGGCTTTCCTGACCATATCTGCTTTGATCTAGACTAGTAAAAGGAAGCATGAAATAGAATGGAGCATTATACCTTGTTTTAGAAAATATATAACATCAGATCAGGTGCAATTGTACAAGACCAATTAAAACTCATTGGGCTAAATAGCACAAGTAAACTAGTAAACAACTTGGACTTGGCCCTATTTGACATCACAGAGGCTGTGTTCTAATCCTCCCATGTTTTAGTTGCTATTTCTTTCTAAGTTCACAATTTCAATTTAAAGGATGGTTCTCTGGCCATGCACAACCTCTCCATCTACTGTAGGTCAAGGCAAAATTCCATGTCACCTTAGATTGATGAAGAACAATAAGCTATTTTGCTCATTTTAACAATGTGTTATACAGAACTTGTGTTATACAGAACTGTTTAGTACTTAAAGGGATAGTTCAGTTTTTAACACATTGAGCCCCTTTCACAGGTTGTCTAAAATGAAATAAAGTGGTTGACACCAAAATCTTGATGATTGCTCCTGTGTCGGCTATTTGGGAAATATAGAATCGCCTCTGCCTGCCTTTAAAATGGCTAGCAATGGGCATGTGTTGTTTCTATCCTTAAAACACTGGTTTTAAAAAAGTGCTACTCATGGAGTGATCAGTGGCGTTTGCTGATGTTCCAACCCAAGTATCGTAGCAAAATACAGTTTCTGTCATGTTTTATTTGCCATTTTGTAAGTCCCATAGGGATCTATTTGCTCCTTCATATAAACAAAGTGCCAAATAAAACATGACGGAAGCTTCATTTTGCTACGATACATGTTTTGGAACATCATTGAGCACCACTAACCACTTGGTGAGTAGCACTTTTTTAAAACCAGTGTTTTAAGGATGGAAACAACACATGCCCATTGCTAGCCATTTTGAAGGCAGCCAGAGGCGATTCCACATTTCCCAAATAGCCGAGATAGAAGCAATTGTCAAAATTTCGATGTCAACCACTTTATTGCATTTTAGACAACCTGTGAAAGGGGCTTAATCTGTGAAAAACCGAACTATCCCTTTAACTTTATGAAAGAAGGCCTGCATGAAACGCATGTCTGTCCAAAAATATATGATGCTGTGTAAAACCGATATTTTATCTAATCAGACACTGGCATGTTATAAACAATTTGTAAATGTATTATAAATGCCATAATTGCCAATACCATTTCCTAAAAAAATGTCAAAGCATTCATAGGGAGGATCTAGATAATAACAGGTAATAACTGAGAGAGAGAGGAGGTTTGAAAATCTGTGCATTCCAAAAAAAACTCTGAATGGCTGTCCATTACCCAGGCTTGCTTATCAGCCAGTGTGCCTAAATCTGGAATTATAGTTCTGCGTCCCAGCAACGCAGACACCTTCGCCGACACATTCACCGATTTAAACCTCTGCGTCGGAGACACAGCAAGTGTGGCAATTCACCGCCACAACAAAAAGGGGCGTTGGGTGTCGTTGCCATACTGCAGTTGCGAGATAACTAAAGCCATGCTGATAAATAAAGTTATTGTTAAACAGAATTTGAGTAGCAGCACCACACTACACCCTATAGGTAAGTTATAGACGTATAGAACAAAATGCGAAGAACAACTACGAACCTATAAAATACTGTTTGCACAAATTGTAAGCAAGGGGGGCCTTGTGTGTTTACAATGGAGTAGCTTGCTAGCTATCGCATGTAAACAAATACTTGTGAAAGTATGTGGAGATATTTGTCTTAAATCCTAAATTAGACTCCAAAATTATATCCAAAGTTTAGACACTGTCTCCCGATGTAAAGCGGACCAATAACAGCCCTCAACATCTTCGTTCTCTGTGTACTCTGTCTGTGTCGCATTGGCGCGTAATTACAATTTTGGTGAGGTGCATGAAAGGCAAAGGTACGCAGAGCTACTGCATCACTACTGCGCTGCTGTGACGCAGAAGTATAAATCCACCTTAACTCTCCAAAAATTACAATCTCTAAAGCCCAATAAAACTATTAGCAGCCCATAGATCTGTATCTATTTTGATGATCTGCATCTGCAGTAGTTACTAAGCCTGAGCTGACCAAGGGTTCTCAAAAATACCTTGTAAACTGAGCTTGTGGGCATATAGAGTTATACCCTCACAAAGAGGGTAAAAACAGCCTGCCTTGGTAAAATAACAGTTGTACAACAATAATACTGAAACTCAAAGAATAAAATACAATTATTTTTCAGTTGTCTTAAATTGTTGCTATAGCCAAGAACAAAAAGAATAAAAAAGAAATTAGGAATTACTTTCACATTCACAGGTGCATGACCAGATATAGAATGGCAGTACAGTGCAATATAGAAATATTGATGTGATATTAGGCTATGTTATGCTGATGTTATCAATAAGGGTTATTTCTACAATTACAATCAACTAAAATAAAGATTCAAAATGTGTAGATACAGAGGGATACAAAACAAATAACACAGGTGCATGAAAACAAACTATAATTGAGTTATATATGCATAAACAGGATGACAACAGTAATGTAAGTCCTATGTTGCAGTAACAGGTAAGGTTGAACAATCTTTCAAATGGAGCTTTATGGGGTAAGGGCAGTAAACACAGAAGAGGTTCATCCAAAAGCTCATCTTGATCTCTGCAAGTACCCATAGGATAAAAAACACAGTTATATCATATATTTTATTCCCTCTTTTCACAAAACTAACAAACAAGATATAAATAATTAATTAAATATGACTAAATGACTTCCAGTTGTGTAATCATGATACATTTTACAATAACAACAGTGATAATAATAAATAAAACTGCATGGGTTTGATTTTTTTCTGTTTCTGTTATCTGAAGAGGCTTGTGTTGGCCCTACTCATGAGAACGTGACTGGCAGGATTACAGGGGGAGAGGTTTGCATTGCATCCATGCTGACGGATGCTGTCAGTGAGATTTAGTGTTCAGCCCTTTGCAAGTGTGAGCGGATGGACGGGACACGATTGTCAGCTTTCAGCAGGCGCTGCTGGGATCAGGAGACCCCGCTAAATGTGCTAATTATCTCTTTTAGTCATTCCACGTCTGTGACAGAGGATCCAGACTTGAACGCCACAAGAAGAACATTACTCCAGCAGAAAGCGTTTCAGCATAGTTTTCAGGGAGCCCATTTCAAAGCCTGACTGACAGTAGCAGAGTGAGACTGAGAGAAAGAGAAAGAGAGAGAGAGAGAGCAAGTGAGAGGGTCTACTTGAGTGCTAGAGGTCAATTTCATTTTTTGTTTGTTTAGATGTTTTTTTTTTTTAAATGACTGAAAAAATCACATGAATCTAAATTGCACACTGTATTGGCATAATCACAAATCATTTCATGCTACTTTATATTCCCCACGGAAGGTCAGGTGCAGTGTACGTACAGGAACAAAATATGCAATAAACAAACAAACGTGACCATGGGAGAAAATAATGTAAAGCTATCATGACAGAACAAATAGCAGTCACTGCTTTTGCAATAGATTTTCCAAAAGTATAAACAATGCGACAGTAAGGGCCAATCCCATTTCTAATTTCTACCCCTACCCCTTCCCCTACCCCTTCCCCCTGCCCCTTGAAGCAGAGCAACAAGGGGTAGGGTTTGAAAGTCAACCCCTACGAATTGGGACACCCCTTCAACAATCGCATACATCATCAGTACTCTCCGGCAGCTATTACGTTGGCAACACTTTTTTAGCACGGACGCTCGCAATTCGTTCACAACTCAATGCTCCAACCGATCCCTCAAGTCACAAATAACGTTGCACTACTCATTGTATTAGTGATTTTTTTCCCGTGCATTTTATGGAGAAAAGGACCATTACACATTGGAATAACGTTAAACTTAAGACAATACAACGGTTATCAAACATTTTAAACCATCAATAGTGGAGAAAATACTAACATTTGTGAACTTTTCTGGAGATTCGCAAGGCATTCTGGGAAATTTCTCATACCCCTCCGTTCGGAGTGTGCCTCTGAAAAATCTCTGTTTGGAGGGGTATATAGCCCTACCACTTACCCCTACCCCTCTGTCTTAACGGAAATTGGTACACCCCTACCCCTACACGTGAACGCGCAAAACGGAGGGGTAGGGGAAAGGGGTAGAGCGAAGGGGTGAAATGGGATTGGGCCTAACTTTTTTTTAATTGTTGTTCGTCTGTGGTGCCAAGTGAAAACATGCAACGCCGAAAGGTCGTGTACCTACAGTTGCGAGCACACTTCTCTCAATAATTTGACTTTTTTCCTTTGCAAGTATACTCGGATAAAGGCTCGGAGCACTAGCTTATACTAGCTTGATTTTTGACATTCATGTAACCGTACTGGGTGAGAAGTTGAACCCCAGCAGAGGAACCCACGGCCAATTATCTCCCATTTCCAGTGGTTAGGATTCTGACACTGCAATAATCCATCTAAGCATTGCTAGACAGTTTGTGAAGACATCAATAAAAAAAGACAGAAAAAAATGGAAACATACCCCCTCACACACACACACACACACACACTCTCTCTCTCTCTCTGATACACACACACACACACTAAACAAATAAACACATAAACATAGAATACAATCAACAAAAACAAACACAGTTATAGACTCACCATGTGTCTATCCAACCCATCTAAAATTGGTTTTATTTTCACTGCCTTTGTCTGCCCTTCAGTGTCCACATTAAGACATCAGATAAAATAATAATAGTAATAGAAATGAAAATGAAAGGAAATTAGTTTTCTACCTCCCACTATGTCATTATCATTCAAAATCTATCTTATTTTTCTCTCCTTAGGTTTGTTTGGGAATGTCATAGGCTCTCTTTGTGTTCTACTGATCACTGAGAGAAAAGGATGGGGAAATGGTGAGAGAGAGAGAGAGAGAGACAGATTCTGATAAGGAAAAAATTGTTTTCTTCATTTAAAAAAAACAGAAAATATATCAAGTCAAAGTGCCATAAACCGCATAAATCTACACAGACACACACACACACACACACACACAATCTGTCTTATGAGAAAAACACACAACCATTTTATCACCTTATAATCAGAACTGACATTCCAGCAAATAAGAAAAAAAATACCCTTGATAAATCTTGACAGTGACAATGTCAACAGTTTCCAAAATTTCCACAATTTCCAAAGTTCCCAAATGGATTGTCTCAATCTTAGTATTACTGGACTCCATGTCTTTCATAAAATGGTCCCGTAGTTATGATTAAACAGGCATCTCTTCTAACATGTGAGAGTGTCTGGCATCTCAATAGAAGCCATTCTGATGTATTATTTTTAGAGGAAGTATTACATGTAATCATAATGTATTTTTGGACTAGTAAGTGATTAACTGTCACTATGGTTGGAATGACGTCAAATTCGTCTCAAGACACAGTAAAAACACTTGACGTCCTCCCGGAACTGATGTATCAATCTGTTTTTTTTTTCTTGGCAAGACATCACAATGCTGGGGGCGTGAGAAGTCAGTAATGCAGGAGCTGCCATTTATCAAATAGCAGGATTACTGCAGTTCCACGTCAGTAGGAGCTTGTTGTCTCGCTTGAACAAAAAACAAAACCAAACAAAATACACCTCTAATGGCTACAGCTGAGCGTGGTGACCTAGCCAGATCCCACTGTCCTCTCCTTCTGTCTGCCTCCTTCTGCCTTCCTTTCATCTCCCCCCTCTCTCTCTCTCTCTCTCTCTCTTTCTCTCTCTTTCACACACACACAGAAATAAAGACAAATATTTTGCATCTACAGGTAGATTCATACATGACTACATAGCACATACACAGTAACATTTGCATAAAAAAACAACGGAATTAGAGTTGGGAGGAACATGGGCAACCTGATGAAAAAACATACGTGTCCACAATCTGAGTTTGATTGGCTTTGTTCTCCAGTCCTTTCTTTGAAAACAGAAAGAAAGAAAGAGGCTGTGCATAAACAAGCTCTGGGGTTGACATCACATTGTGCAGGCCTATTCATTGGACTGCTCATCGGTACAGTCACTGTTTTAAACCCATCAACATGAAAATTAACACTTTTCTCCTCTCTCCTCGTTGTTTCTCCAACAGTGCTAGTGCAATATCCTAGCATGAAGGAAACAAAAAAAACGGTGTCTGAAACACTGTGACATAGAACAAAAGCAAGATAGCAATCAATCACTGAATTCAGTAAACAATTGTGACATATAATTTCATGGTGTAATCTTGCAGTTATAGAGTAGAACTTCAGTAAATGTTCTATCAATTTAACATTTTGATGCTTAGCCAATATGCTGGAATGTCAAAATTAGATAAATATCTTAGTTATGGTAGATACATTGGCAAAACATTTAACTTATTTGCCCATTGCAATATGCCCATTTCAATGTAGTACCACAATAGGTGCCTGCATCTAATAAACTATTCTCTTTCATTCATGCCCAGGGAGAACATATGAATATAACATACATGTATCCATAGGCTGTTAAGAGATAATCATGTCTTTAGAGAATTTGGTCATAAACATGCTTTGGATACAGCTGTTTTGGATTGCTTCTATTAAATCTGATAACTGAATATTTGGTAACACTTTATTTGAAAGGGTCTACATAAGGGTGACATGAGCCTGGCACAAACATGACATAACGCGTATCATAAACATTAATGACACTTCGTCCATGTTTAAGACTACTGTCATTAAGTGTCATTCAGTTTACATCCCAGTCTGCATTTCAAAAACCGAATGACACTTAATGACAACAGTCATGAACATGAATAAAGGATCATTAATAGTCATGATACGTGTCATGTCATGTTTATAACATACTTATGTCACCCTTATGTAGACCCCTTCAAATAAAGTGTTACCGAATAGTTCAAGATTTATATTGCAGTTTTTAACGCACAAAGGCTAAGGTCATATTGCATCATGGTTTCCATGGCTTTATAATCCATTCAAGACATATGGTATTTGGATAACTGCATACTTTCTTATTTCTTATCTTCTTTCAACCACCTATCAAGAAACCCATTTAAAATACCAAAACATTATAGGTTGATGCTGTAACTTTATAAGGTCAGTTCAGGTGTACATGACATGATCTCATCTCTCTGAACACACACACACACACACACACACACACACACTCTCTTAACATTATGGAGATTAGCCCATTTTATGAAGTCTTACATACAGCTAATATAAAAAATAAATATTAAGCACCTCACATATTTAATAATGATAGTTATCTAAAAATTAATACACTAAAATTATTTTTGTACCACTACCTCATTGCCAATCTAAAAAAAATTACAAAACATAATTTAGCATGTTTTGACATTAGACTGTGAATAAAATAGCATGAAAATCACACAGATTCCACACAGTCACAGTGTAGGTGAATGACAAAGGCGGCCCCAACCTGCGAAAGGGAACATTTTATCATTTCACATGCCTGGAGGACTTCCATTAAATATCATGATTAAACTAATCAACAGACTCATTGGTGCCTGTCAGATAGCATCTCTGCCTTCTCAATTAGCCAAATCTCCTTGAACTCAATTGCACACATCATGATCACCTAAGCATCTCCTCACTGGTCCCTCGTCTCTCTCCCCCTCCCCGGCCGTGGCAGCCCTCCTGAACAAGATAAGTGAAATAATCGAGGGGGAAATTAAACATTGTGCCCTTCTTTACAGACTCTCTCTCTGTCTCTCTCTCTCTTACATTCTCCTCCCTCTCTCGTTTCTTCCCCATGTGCTCACCTCCACCAGCCACCCCTCTCCACTGATTAAAAGCATTATTTGTGAGGTGAAAGCTACATGGAGAGCATGCTCCCACCTCAGCTTGCAATGCACCGTGGGTAATGCATTCATCCATTATCAAGCCCCCCAACTCCCATCACCATAGCTGGCAGTGGAGGTCAGGGTCATCCAAACACCAAAGTGTGATCCCAAAAGCAGAAAAGGGGCGGTGTGAACAAACAAACCAGAACACAAGCACATACTGTACACACACACACAGCCATTCTCAATTCAGACTTGCCTACATTCATTAGATCTAAGATCCTAATTCTAACTAATTTTAGAGAACAAACCACAAGCAATGGAAACCTGGAAAACCACAACTACAAACCCCATAACTATAAATTACATGAGAGAAATATCTTGCATCATGATTTATAGGAAACCCTTTACATTATTGAATACAGAGCAACATCACTATTTTTTTCACCTCGTGAAGGTCATGGAGCTTAGATGGAACATTTGATGTGTATCTGGTCATACCAATGCCAGTCAAAATGTATTAGTTACATACTCTTCAAATAAACAAAATATTTGGTTAATATTTTAAGTGCATCAAAACATATAACTGCAGTTGGTGAATGGAACTGAAACCACTAGTGGAGCCTAAGCAATACTGTGTTGGAAAAAAAGAGTCAATTAGCATCTAAATGGCTTTTTTGAACTCTGCCATTGGACATTTGCATATGAAGAAGAAGAAGCAAAATATTTATCAGCTGAATACCAAGGAGAAATCTATGGCAGCAGGTTAGCGCTGATTACTTAGGGGTTAACGGCATGGCACAGTGTTCACCTTGCTCAGTTAAGAGCTTAGAGCTCTTAGTCTCCAGAAAAAGAGGAGCCTAGAGTGTTTGCTGTTTTCCTTCAACCATGTAAACCACCATTATGCTACACTCGAAATAGGACCCTGGTGTGTTGAAACATGGAAAGTGCATAGCACATCTTTTTTTTTCCCCTTATCCAGGGGAGAGAGAGCGAGAGAGAAAGAGAGAGACTGGTCAAAGCACTATGTTTCAGGCTTTTGAACAAGGTCTCAGTGAGTAACAATGGAAGTCCAACCCGCACCTAAATGCAATTATCATGTCACTCTCAAATAGTGTTAGAAGTTAAACTGGAGGGTGTTTTTATGCTCAGTATCTGCTTGCAGAATTTGTCCATGCCAAATCTGCAGTCTGCTCATTTTCATGGCCCGAGGAAGAGAAACACTCCAAGCTCAATGCAGACTATTTCCCTGTGTCAATATCTCGGTTTAAAATTAGTTTTTTCAAGGTTTTCCATTCTCACAAATCAATTAGGAATAAAAAAATCTTTGCATGGTGGTAATAACTTAGTCATTGATTGCATAATTGAATCCTAACCGATTTAGCCTCACTGCGGCATTCCACTGTAGCTCTCCCTGAAAAATCATTATATTCAAACAATCCTTTTCATTTTCCAACAAAGATATATGAACCTGACATCATATTTATTGATGACATTAACATATTTTGGTCAATATAGTGCAATAAGTGCAAAGCAATCAAAATCATGAAAACAAGAAGGGATAGAGAATTGCGAATGCTTGTATAAAAATAGGTGTTACATTAAAATATCCGTATTACACAACATAATTATTACTTCAATTATTATTTATGAATTCTGATAACATATTAAAAATACATATTAAGAATGAATGCACATATTCATTTTTAATATATAATAATTTTCCTAATGGTAGCTGGGTAGACCCTAGGGTCCTCCTTTTCCAAAAAAGTGCAGAAAGCATACAAAGACACTTTTTTTTCCTCTTTTTTTTAAGATGATGCAAAAGTCTCTCTTTGACATTGGGGGGTGTGCCACAGTTAAAAGAAAGCCACTTGCACAATGCGCGCTACAATAAATGATTTGAAGTTACAAACATAAGCTTTACAGAAGAAAATGGACGATGGAACAGGTAATATTGATGATTAATTAAAGAGATTGGAAATACATGGCAGAGATTATACCAATAAATACAGTACTTACTTACAGACTAGAGCAGAGAACTGTCCTGCACAGGATGTACTGTACAGTTGATCTTGTTGAATGGTGGTGAACAATTTGTTGTATTTCACAATATATGTAAGGTTATATTCCTGAAAATGTATTTTGGGTAATTGCCTGTACACTTACATTGACGTGTATTCAATTCTGGACATAAAAAAATAGATTTTGCATCAGCAGTTTTGTCTCACCACCCATCAGTTTTGTTCCTCCACTCAAGTTCAGAGAGCATTGATTTATTTTGTTTACCTATTTATTTTTTTTATGTCATGTAGCTTTGAAAAAAATGTAATACAGTTGGGCACACCCCATTTCTGATCCTTTTTTTGTTGTTTTTCAAGTTGGTGAATGTTGTGCCAAGGCACCCTTCTCTTTGAGCGAGCACGCAATAAATTGGAAAAAAAAATGCTTGATATTTCTATAGACAAATGTTCAAAACTGGCTGAATGTTGTTTGTTTCTCAAGAACTTCGAGGTAGTCTGGCTCAACCTGAAGTTTAGCCTTCAGTTCCAAGTACTCATTTCTGTTGGGTTCCACATAAACAGTACTCGGTGTGGTTCCATACAGCATAGTTTCTCGTATTCTGTCAGGGTGCAAATACTGACGTCTAACGTCAAAGTTCGCATTGTATGTGTACGGGGCTGGGCCAGTGTACTTGTACTCGAAAGTGTTGCCCGGGGTCGCTGGCGGCTTGTCTGGCTCGAGTATTCCTCGGAAAAAATGCTCGGCATCCTGCACAGGGGATGGGTCCTCACGTGGCTCAATGGTGCTCACGCTATAACTAGGACTCCGCATGGTGCTGCTATCCCGTTCCTCATCCACTGTGCCCCGGTAGGTCCCTTTTAGCTCATGGAAGTCACGGTAGTCCTCCACGGCATTACCCTCCCGTGACCTGTAGATGGGGTTCTTGCACATGTGGCCCAAAGGCTGCGGGATGTATTCGTAGACGTGCCCGGCGGGTGCCTTGCCTTTGGGGACAGAGCGGTTGCTGTAGAGGCTGTACTGGAGGTTGAAGGAGCTGACATCTGAATTGTTGGTGCTAGTGCGGTCACTCTGGGACTTCTTGCGCCGTTTCATGACGACCACAAACAACCCTGCCGCCACAAACACAGACATGATGAAAACAAGTAGCAGGCTGAGGATGAGAACAGACAATGGGACAGTGCTGGAGGGTGGGTGGAAGGGCTGTGAGGGCTCAGCGGTAGTTGCTCGGCCTGCAAATGGCTCATCAGACGGGGCCACCGTGGACACAACAATGTCCGAGTAATCTGGACACAGCTGCTCTGCGAGTACAGAGCGCATTTCTTGGCCTGAGAGCCGTTTTGGGCTCTCGCAGACAACATCACTGACCACTGTGCCTGCATTGAGTTGTTCAAGCCAGATCTTCATCCCCACTGCATCGCACGAGCAATCCCATGGGTTCTCAAAAAGATCAATCTGCACCAGTGATTTAAGCTGATCCAATACGCCACTGACAGGCAGGTTCTGAAAGTGGTTGTTGCGCAAATTGAGACGGGAGATAGACAAACTGGAAAAGATGCCCCCTGGCAAAGTTTTCAGGAGGTTGTTGTTAAGAAACAGAAGCTGGAGGTTTGGCAAGAACCTAAACGTGCCCCCAACAATCTCTCTGATTTTGTTGTACTCTAAGTACAAATACTGCAGACTCTGGAGCCCAAAAAACATGTCTGCCGTAAGACGGTCGATTAAATTGCCATTCAAGTACAGCCTACGCAACTGAGTTAAATCCCCAAAAGCTCTGTCTTGTATGACTGCTATCCGATTGTTTCCCAGGTGAAGCAAATCCAATCCTGTGGCCTCCACGAAATCCGATCTACGCACAACAGGGATGTAATTCCCTGTGAGGTACATCTTTTTGGGATTGTATGGCTTGGGCTCAAGATCTGATATGCTCTCAATTTTCCGCTCTTGGCAGTTGACATTCAGCCCAAGGTCAGATATTTGCAGATTGCACGTGCACGCAGTGGGGCAGTCCAAAGGCACAGGGGCTTTGGTCTGAAAGGCGATGATGGGCCCATAGTTGTAAGGGTTTGATGGGATGCGGGAGGTGGGTTTGGACCGGGTTTTGTTTGGTGGCCTGGTGCCCTTGGTGGGCCTCGAAGAGGACCTAAAGACACCTGAGGAGGTGGCAGAGGTGGTAACAGCGGCTGGGGTGGTGTGGAAGAAGCTACCTGTGCTCAAGGGTGGTGGCGGGCGCATCTCATACTCAGAGATTGCCCGCCGGGGGCAAAGCTCCTGCTTGGAGACCTCATCCAGGTCTCGTCCGTGAAGGCGAAAGGGTGTCTCGCAGATCACTTCCCCAACTAGGGCCGTGTAGGCAATGCTTTCAAGCCAAGCCTTGAGGGCGATGAGCTCGCACGAGCAGTTCCATGGGTTCTCCTCCAGTTGTAATTCCACAACACTGCCCATATGTTCCAACAGACCCATGAAGGGGAACACTTTCAAACGGTTCCCCCTCAAATCCAGGTGAGTCAATGGTACGTTCCGGAAAATGTTAGGAGGCAAGATTGACAACAAGTTGTCATTCAAGATGAGTACAGTGAGATGGTGAAGTCTACTAAGAGCATTAGAATCTATGTTACTGATGTAATTATAATCAATCTGAAGGTACTCCAGACTCTCTAGCCCTGCAAACGTATCTTCCCTTAGGACGTCTATTTTGTTATTGTTCAGGTGCAACCTCTTGAGGCCCTGGAGTCCATTAAAAGCTCCAGTCTCAATCTCTGATATATCATTATTTCCTAAATGCAAAATGGTCACACCGGTGTAATTGATGAAGTCATTGAAGGCCAGTTTTTTCAGGAGATTTCCTGTCAACAGGAGATGGTATGGGGAGAAATGCACAGGGCTTATTTCCGTCAGTCTGACAATCCCTCTGTTCTCACAGCTGACAGATAAGATCCCTTCCTTCTCCTCACAAGTACACAGTTTTCTGCAGATCTCCCCATAATTGTCATACATCTCAACCAGACTCAGAGATGCCACAACTAAAAGGATTATTTTCAGTATCCAGAGATGCATTTTCATGGGAGAGAGTGGCCCAACTCACTGTAGTGCAGAAGGTGTCTGTGTTGTCATCTAGAAAAAGAAAGCAAGCATGCATCATCTGTAAATAAGTACACTTACACTTACACATTTCCATTACAAACTATAAGGGAAATAACATATTTTAGTACAGAAAGTAAATAAATAGGACACGAATGGCACTGTTTTTATAATCTGACATAAAAATATGATTAAAGAACAAGAGGTTTGTACTGAATTTACAGTCACATATTGCTGTAAAAATGAACTACAATGCATCCAATCCAGAAAACAGTCCATGTCCCTTATCTCAAGCAACATAATACGACCCCTTCACTACATAATTGTTAGAAATTAGATGCCACATTTATTATATTTAAGAGCCCAGTAGAAACAATAAATTACATTTAAAATGAAGACAGCTAGCCAACATACAACACAAGAACATTCTTGCTTCTTTGAAAGTCAAGCCTTAACCACAGATGTTTGCGTACTAAAACGCGTACATTTTTGCTGCGCAATGTTGCAGTATTAAAACCTAGGACACAACTTAAGCGGATGTATTGTTCAGAAACCACAGACAACCTAAATACCTCATCCTATCCGTTGCAAAGTGCTCATGGCCACGACTGCCAAGCGATGCTTCCTCTTGAACGGAGGCATATTTGTTGCCTCATTGAATAATTCATCCAAATGTCCTAAAACAGCTTTCAATGTCAAAGCAATAGCATCCCTTACGAACACCAACTAATAACAAGGAAAACACACTGGAGACTACTGACCCTGCATGTCCGATGATGGCAAGTTTTAAGGGATAACTCACGAATGCTGAGGTTTTCCCTTCGAGGGTAGCAACCTAGTGAGTAGGCAACATTAACGCTCAGTATATGCTCGAACCCAAGATAGCATCCAATGCCACTCTCACAGGCGTTAGAAACAGTGATTGAAAAAGAACAGCGAGACAATCGAAGCCCGTCATCCCTCAGGCAAAATAATATAATAAAAAGAAGAAGAAGAAGAAATAAAATCCCGACTTAATTAAAGAGGAAAATTCACTTAGTTGCGTCATCCATAATACACAAATGAAACTGCCAATATCAAAACAAAACAGTGTAGGCTGTATCCGACCATTATTAAACACGTAGCTTATCGAAAGGAGGATGACTTGATTCAGGCGCAAAAATCTCTCTCTCTCTCTCTCTCTCTCTCTCTCTCTCTCTCTCTCTCTCTCTCTCTCTCTCTCTCTCTC
>JAGFZM010001154.1:153607-190311 GCA_017657215.1 Limnothrissa miodon
CTCTCTCTCTCTCTCTCTCTCTCTCTCTCTCTCTCTCTCTCTCTCTCCAGTTGCGCACACACACATAGGCTACTGAGCGCACACCAAGATGAACACGAACTCTTTTGCGTCTATTTACTGTGCTATGTTCAAAAGCTGCAATTCATGCTTGGTTGTCGGGATAACTAACACACTGCTACAGTACTATATGCGCTTCTGCATAGTTATTAATTTGGCCTAATAAAGATAACAATGTGAAGTGATAAGTTGAATCTAGATGTGGCGCCCGACTCATCCAAATGACACTTAAAATGTAGTAATACAACCGACCTGAAATAAAACCTTAATCGAAGTTGAACCATCGACAAAATTTTAAGAAAGCAGACAAATGACATAAGGTATCTTGATAAAGATTGATTCGCAGGAAAATATTTTCTCTAGGAGGTATTTTGAAAATATTCTGCCTTGCTGCTCCCTCCTTTTAATTTAGTATACTACTTAACACCCGCAGTGCATCAGTGGAACATACATTTCAGTACCATAGACAGCTCCATGGAACCAACTATGGCTGCACATACATTTTCCAACTAATTCAGGAAGATAAAAAAAACATCTTACCGGGTTGGAATTTGAGAAAGCGAAAACATTTCTACCGTCAGGAATCTGTATTTCCCTTTATGATCACATTAGTCCCGCTTTCCCAACTGTAAAATCCTCAGAGTCGAAGGTCCTTATAGTCTCCAGCTTTGAATATCATGCACTGAATTGTACAAACTGTCTCTCTAAGCTGGCGATGTGACGGTCAAGAAGACGCCGTCAGACTATGGCTTTCTCACGAATGCTCATCAGCACATCGAAATCAAACAATTGAAAAAAATGTCCATTTCAAAGGAGAAAGAAATATTGCGAGAAATTCATATGCCACCACCATGTAGACATTCATCCCGATCGAGACCTCCCTCCCTCTGGAACGCACACCGGCGAAAACGGATGGGTAAAGCTCGCATCCCCCGGTCTGTTCTGAGTGGTATGGCTTATATCGCCCTCCTCATATGCTCTATCTTTCCAAGGTGTCCTTATGTTTTACTCAGGCGCTCATCTCATGATGGTTATGTCCAAACTCCGAGTTGCCATAGCTTTATTTCACAATTCTAAATCACCGGCATTATCAGCTTGATTTAAGGAAGGCTACAGCCGCACAGGCATAATTGTAAGAAAAAATTTAACCAGCGTCCGCTTCAACTAGTGGAACTTGGATTTCGATTGGCTCACTGTTGCTGTACCAGTCAGATCAAATGCAGATTTTTGGTCAGGCGGTACCAAATTACTGACATCAGATACAGGAAACAAAGAAGTGAATTTAAAGCGCGTTGGCGTGATCCAAATGTTCTATTGCATATTCTGAACTAAATCGCATATGGAGTGAGAGCTTGTGAGAAAGCAACTCTGCGTGTGTGTGTGTGTGTGTGTGTGTGTGTGTGTGTGTGTGTGTGAGAGGGAGAGAGAGAGAGAGAGAGAGGTGCCCATAGAGGGCAGCACAATGCGATAAAATATATGTTTGGAGTTTCTCCAGCATTTACAAGGCACACCTTGGTGGAAAGTGTGAGCTTCATTCCTTATTGATCTACTTAACTTTACGTAGGTTTATACAGACAGTTACATATAGTTTTATATTAAACTAAAATTACATGTTTTATGAAAACTTGCAACATGCCAAACGAATTTGGGTTGACCTTCTGTTCATTTAATACTACCATAGGCCTCGGCATTCTGCTAAACTATTTTACCAGTCTTAATACAACAAATACAGTATTTTTTTTTAATATCTTGCTGCTGGTCTGACAACTGTAACTTAATGTGGATAGTGAAAGAAAATTGTATTACTGACACGTCCATGGTGATTTCAGAACTTTCATTTCATCACAACTATTCTATGACATATTCAGAAACTCTTGGGCATTAAGACAGAGAAAGAATATCTAGGCTGGTCGATATGGGCTGCATAATCATACCACTAGCCACCCTATTAATCACTACTGCTGAGAATGAGCCCTGGAGATTTCTAAGACTACCATAGTGGTTATGTCAGATTTATTTATCAACACAAAGCTCAGAGGGGATTTGTCCCCTACACTGTATAATTACCTCATACCTAAGACATGGCATAATTGTTTCCAAAGAATTGGAAACAAAGATATTTTTCCTGAGGTCCTTCATTTTGGTAAAGTATTCACCTGCACAAATCATCACAAGACTGTCATGTTTGGTGTGTATGTGTGTGAGATGTAAGAGAGACAAATGTGGAAGACAATGAAAGGGAAATGATAATGTGCATACTTTATATTCTTTGATAGAAGAGCTCATTGGCTGTTATCTTATCTTGGGATTACTAATGGACTATTAGGATGCCTTATTAACACCATGGATTTAATGATGTGGGACTGTATCCCGGGACTATCATGATGCTATATCAACACAATGGATTTTGGAATTGCCATTTGAGAGGCTGCAAATTTGCAACCTTGCATGACCCTAGGCAGTTGTCTTAGCCCCTTGAGCTGTGCATCTGACCAAGGTTTCTTCCTAGACCACAAGAGATGTAAAATAATGAGTTTTTCATTTCCCCTGTTGCTCGAGGATGCTCTCTGCTGTGAAGTGTTATGAGACATGACTTTTGTATCATATGCTGAAAAAAAAATTAATTGAATTGAATGATTCTATATGTTAAAAACAGAAGGCAAGGTGAAATGAAAAATAAATGATTGTACATGTTAATGTGGCATTACAGATGTACATGCCAATATCTATCAGAAAACATACTACTCAGTTCTTTTTTGAAAGCACTAAATTTACAGTAATGTCTCAATGTATTTGGAATGTCCTTCAGAGGAATTAACACGGGGTGCATTCATAACTGGTTTGCAATGGTAAAGTGGATGTGTGACTCATCTCTCTCTCTCTCTCTCTCTCTCTCTCTCTCTCTCTCTCTCTCTCTCAGCAAAAAGATCCACTGGGGCTTAGCTTCAATTAGACCTTGAGAGCCATTGAGAGCACTAAGTGTAAATAGAATTAAATCTTGCATATGGGTGCTGGCATGTCCAATGGAATCTCCCCCTTTGTCACCATTGTATGCTAATTCAAGAGTCCACTCTAGCTGAGCTTGCGGGTACCCAGAATGTCAATAAACACCAGTGACATCCCCAACATGGCATCCAAATTAACCATGGAGATGCATTAAATTATCGTAAAAGTCTCCGTCCGGATAATCGCATTAACGGGCTGCGTGAACAACAGGAAGTTCCCTGTAGTGAAGGACAAATCCCTCACCGCATCCCCGGCAGGAGAGGGACAAAGCCGACAGGGAGCCACCCGGCCCAACAGCTCGATCATTCCAAAGGGAGGCCCTCCTGGCTCTCAGCCCTTGGGATTGCTTGCCCCTGTTGGATTGACAGTCATAATTCATTAGCTGGCCTCATTATTGGATTTTGCGATGGGAGAGATAAGAGAAGGGATGTGGACGTGTTTTTCTGCGGAGGTGACTGCGTTTTAAACCTGCAATTATGGGGGCATAATTACATTGGGTGCTCTTTGTTGCCGGAGTCTATATGCGATTCCCCAAATGTTAATGTGCTGGCGAAATGCAGTGCATGGAGTATCATCAAACCGGAATGGTGGCCTAATGGCCAAAAGAATAACTAAATGGGATGATGGATAGATCTGTGCTTAAACTTTCAAACTGACAAGAGCATGACAAAGTCAAATCACAGTGACTAACTGGTACTGTCAGCCTAAGGGTGGCTTTAGATAGTTGGCTAAATGATTTTGACTTGAGTCACATGTCACCTCTGTGATGGTATAGAAATCATAGGTGAACATATTCTCTTGTGAACACACACACTCTCTCTCTCTCTCTGACAAAGCCCATCCCATATGAGGCCTTGGTTGAAGGTTAGGGAAGGTTAAACAGAGTCCTAGGCAATCTTTATTTATGACCAATTTTGTTGAACACTTTGTCAGAGCTGGCAGTGTTGTCGTTTGACATGGAAATTCTCATGATGATTGCAACATAAATTACTGGCAGGATCCTCCCATTATTTCGCATTCACTCAGCTGTCCTTTCAGCAACAGACAGGCAGTGCCCAAAGCAATTAAAATTGATGATGCATTTACTACCGAAAAAGGCAACATGTCCTGTTGTCAGTGTTGCCTCATCACACACACATACACACACACACTCAACTATCCCTCCAGCAGCGCATTTTATATGCTATAGCTCCGGACAGTGTTGAAAACCAATCCAGTTGAACCGTAAAAGTATCCCCACTTAGGCAATAGTGACTTTGTGCTCGGTGTTTAGTGCTTGGTGAAGCACTCAGCAGGAGATGCACGTTCATATGCGCTGGACATCTGTCTGCTTATTGCCTTAAACCTCTACCATATTATTCCTAGTCGCCTTCGCCATGCTTAACAATACCTGCCCCTGTGACAAGGCCATCTAATCAGGCGTGCCAATCCCAAACATTTCTCTGGACTCCAGCATGATGTAAAGCTCCAGCGAGGGTGCCCAGTTGAAGGCAGCCATGATTGCAGTGTTTGACAGAGGAGATTGATTGTCACAGCCAGCACAACTTACACAGAGGGGGCTTCCTCTTTTCTTCTCCCCCTGTGATAGATTGGGCAGGTTATTTAAAATGTCTCTGTGCCATGACGATTTAAAATAAATAATAAAAAAATAAAATATTTATAATGTATATAATTTATATTATTTTATATTATATTATACCCTGTATCAGGTCAGTGCTTTTTAGAATATCTAGGAGAATGCAAACTGGCTAGATACTATTTTAGAAGGACAATTCAATGTATTGTTCACTCATTTTCAACATTTTAGAGTCACTCAATGCATTTAGCAATGCAGTGTTCATAAAGTAGATTAGATCTTACACCTGGTATATTGGGTTACAATTTTGATTTATTTTCTCTGTCAGAGCGAACTAGCATCACTTGTGAGCAAGGAGTGTACATAAAGCAGAAAGAAGATGTATAAAGGGGCCACGACATGGCAGATGTATAAAGGGGCCATGACATGGCAGATTCCCTTTTACAGCTCCTAATTTCTGTGTCACCTGCAGAGCAGGACAGAGTGTTAGTCCTCAGCATCAATAGGAGCGTCTCTAGAGTGGGTGCTAATCAGTAATCACTGGTCTGTTCTAGCGCTATATGAAAGCAAGGGAAGGCACTTCTTGTAATAGTAGACTTTAAATACAGGCATTTAAAGACAGTTCGATGCCAAACTAACACTGATAAATAATAAAGGAAATGGAGATTGTGACTAGAACTCCTGGTGTTGCACATGGCTGTCATGGGAAGGAGCTGATGTTTGTCATTGGTTTGACTGAAATTGGTACTGACTTAGTACTACATACATAGGTAATCAGCATGCACATTTGAATACCATAGTTTAGAGTTGTGTATTGATGCATCCTTGTACTGTATTAACTACATTTTGTAGTGATATGAGTAGAATCCGTAATTAGGAGGGATGAAGGGAAATACAAGCGTTTTCAAGTATGACTTTCCCCCATGTATTAAGCTCATAGCTGAAGAGTTGCTTTGAAAAAATAAAAACCTGCCCCATTCACATTAATATTTAACGGAAATGGGTATTAATTATGCAGTTAATAGAAAATATAAGGGGCCAAAGAACTGTACCTGATCAACAACATTACACCATGCCCTATCAAGTATTCGGGGCATGCTTTAAGGATCATAGACTCTTCACTCTTCATAAGGTGGGAGTTTAAAATAAACAAAAGGTGTCTTAGCAGTGAGCTAAATATTGAGTGTCTTAACAACAACAACAACAACTAATTTACTCAACCAATTTAAACAATGAGACAGCCTGTAGACAATGCCTCGAAAATACATACTAAATATTTACATCAAAGTTGAATGAATTTAGCCTGAACTAACAGATTATCTCTATGTGACATTGAGTTTGATCTGAATACATCATCTCCCCTCATCTCTCACTTCTCTAGGGTAGTACTATATCAACTGGTGTTTTACTAATTGGCAAAACCTACCATACCAATCAGAATCATGATTCCAATGTTTGCAGAGAGGAGAGGAGGAGTGCATATTACCTGAACACGATGACCACCATGACCTGGATGAATGAGAATCTTCACAGACACAAAGCATGTTGTTTCATAATTTAAAGATGAATCAAGTCTCGTTCAACTACACCCATGTAAACATACTAAACATTACTTTGCTCTTGTGTTGTGTTCAGATTCCTCACCATTTTGGGGTGTTTAGGAGAAATGAACCCATGCAGGGATGTCACTATTGCAAGGCAGGGAGGGCTCCCCTGGATGGAGCTATGAATGTCATGTTTTTGGCTGTTTAGGGGAGACATCAGAGTCAATCAATCCAAGGGCCAATTAACAAGGAAATGTGATGCAACATATGCAATACTGAATCTAAGCTTGCACTGAGCTTGAATGGGATACAATAACTTAATTTTGGTTTGCCCTGTTCATTAGTATAAACAAGATGACAGTGAATGTGTGTATCAGGGATTTCAACTTTGAAAATGAAAATGCACACAATTATAGCTCAACTTAATTGGTCAGATGAATCCACAGCGGAAGCCATTCTCACTCTTTTCTCAGTGTTTCTAGCCGCTCCAATAGAAGGCTGTGTGAACCCTAAACCATTCTGCTAAGAGCTTATTCTATTGGATTGTTATGGTTTGCTTTGCCTGCTTGGAATGAGATTACTTTAGTAGATTGCTATTGGACTCACCTACTCGCTTGCTATGAGGTCCTTCTTCTACTGCCTTGTGATGTTTGTTTCACTGTGTATTCAGGTGAATTTCTGAAGAACCTAAATATACAGGGGCGTGATGGGATGAAAATGTTCTAAAATAATCAAGACAAATTAGTGGGTCAATGGCTCAACCAAACAATGTTTAGTGACACATTATGAATAAGATCATATTAGAAAGTAGCGGTAAAACATCTATCTATCTATCTATCCATCTAAAACATTGTGACAAAGGACCTTAGGCCTTATCTCTCAAATGGATGTTGAACAGGACAGAAACATATATTAGTGGTAAATATTAGACAATACAAGTAATCTGACTAAATAAAATTAATAGTTGACGTATGAGAAGAGATATGAACTGGTGGAATAATGACTGGTTAATTAGCCACCAATAGCAGTTAAACTGACATAAAATGACCCCAAAAGAAGAAAATAACAAAATAAAACAAAGTAAAAAGAAAGAGGGACACAGCACAGCTAGAAGAAAGCCAAGAGAGAGAACACAGGGGAACATTGCATTTATCTCCATGCGTTCTATTCACACAAGCCAATGATGCTTCATCTAAGCTGTAATTGGTCAGCTGGCTGAGGCCAATGCAGAGGTTAGCTATATGTGTTTTGAATTGCCACAAAGGTGTGATCAGACTGCTGCTCACATTTCAAGGATCCGTTCGAGAACAAACATGACAGAAAAACACACCTGGAAAAACACAACCTAACTGTCTTTATTGAGGGGCTGGCTGGGGCGGGGGTGGGGCTGCCTTTGGATCAGATTTTTGACAAATACTGATAACATTGTGTAAAAGCTTATCTCTAATAACGTTAACCATATATACTTAATCCATAAAACATTTTATGCTTCCTATTCCTATATACTGAGGATCTGAATGTATAAAATTTCAAAGATATTACACATTGTGTAAGTTTGATACAGCAGCACAGATCCACTCTAACAAAGGCAACTCAGATGCCCTTCGTGTTAGAAGAGGACAGTCAGGTTAGAAGTTGAAATGGCCACAGTTGACTCCTTCCTCACAAAGTGAGAATGACTCATGTCTCTGCCAAGAGCCCCAGAGGTGAAATATATACAGCAGATTCAGCACAAACATTCACTCATGCCAGACACAAACGAGCACAATATTGTGTGGATGATGTCTGACGTCCAGGCAAAACTTCACTCTTCTCTTCTCTGTATGTGACTCCGGCTTCTAGAGTGAGCTTCTGCTCGTGTGATTTTCTGTCCCCCTCTGCTGCCACTGGCTACTTGCATGTTAGAGTTTTAGATCTGTACGTTTTTTTAAATGAGTTAACTCAACAGACTGTCTAGAACTAGCTGACAGTAGCCAATTCCAGCCCTCCCTTTTGGAGACAGAAAGAGAAGATGACTCTCTCTTTCTTTCTCTCTTTTCCCTCACTTCACGTAAGTGAATCCAATGCAGCCGGTTCTTGAGAGCTGAATACCACTATGCACAAGGGCCTCAGGAGGCGGATAAGCTGACAATGGGGCCTATTTGGGGGAGAATTGTTGGCATGCCACTTTGTCAGCAATCTAACAAGCAAAGTGGCAGCTGCCGTTAACCTCCCCCTGAGCAAAACAAATTGCCATAATGCAAGTTCCCTTTGAAGGCAATGTACAGTGCAGGTGGATGTCAAAAAGGAGAAAATAAAAGTACATCCTCCCTAGTAATTTGTTTACTGCCCTTGCATTCCTGTCAAGGTATTCATTTGGCATGTAAATTTATACCAACATGTAGTGCATTAATAATTGTAATTATCATAACATAATTGGACAAAAAGTATATTTATTTATTTATTTTTTAAAAACTTGTTGTTCTGCACTTGTTTTCTTGGCAGTGGCAACCCAACAGGCATTAGAGTACGTGTCAGAGAGAGTGAGTGGGGGTGAGGGTGTGTGTGTGTGTAGAGCCACGGTTGGTGGGGGGTAGTTTGGAGATTGGGGGGTGGAGGGGTGGGGGGGGGGGGGGGGGGGGTGGCAAAGCCAATTAGTCAACACTAGTAATGAATTTCCCCAAATCACAAGAGGAACTAATCAACCTCTAATTTAGTCTGAATAATTACAGTCAGTTGGAGACACAGATGAGGACATTGCCATCTACAAATAATTCCTCTCCTGCAGATAATGCTGCAAACTTGCCCCTACACACATGCTGGTTGGATAGGTGGATTAATCTAGTTGGGTTGCAGTTATAGATTGCGGTGATCAGATTACTGCTGGTATTTGGTCATTATCATCAAACTATTTACCTTGGGAACACCATTGAGAGTACTGTCCTCTAATGGAGGCGGGGTTAGTGTGACCACCAATCAAACTAATAAAACGGGGACACTTGTGTCTGCAAGTGAGGTCAGATGGTCATAAATGAGAGCACTCCTTATCCCTTACACTCCATTTCCCTTACAACCCAGCTTGAGTGCTGTTTTAGAAGAAACCCTTGAATAACCACTGGTTTATTTCAGACATTAATATGTATTAGCCCACAATAGTGCAGACATTGCAGTGATAAAAAACAATTTATAGATTAACAACCTGGAAACAAGCATAGTTAACCTGAAAAAAAAAACTAATTTCCAAAACAGTTTAGGACATTCATCTGCGCCAACTGATGTCCCCTGTTGTGCTCAGAATGCAGAAGCTCTAATCGCTACTAACAAAAATACTTTGCTATTCCTGACAGAGGGCGGTTAAACTGTGTCTATTCAAAATCCTGATGAATGGCCACCCCTACGTGGGGTACAGGAAGAAGTTATTCAACGACAGGATTTTAAGTGATTGACACTTTATACATGTTTTACTTAAATCTGTTTGGTGCTTTGTTCCCTGTAACCGCTGCAATACTGCCTTGCACTTATTTAAAAAAAAAAAAAAAAAAAAAATTTTTTGAATAGGGGTGGTCCCTCCTCTTTCTCTGAGTGGCCAAAATGGCGTCCAGTGAGGACCAGAAGTGTCCATCATGCACACACATTTGGACCATCTGGGAATTTGCAGCACACTGCTTTATGATAGTGTGAATGCATTATGCCCTTAACTGTAACATTCTGATGTGCTGATGTGCGCAGTTTGGAAAACACTGAATGTCTTTCCTGACAAACTTACTGTATTTATGGTGGCAGCCATTACTGTCCACTTTGTGCCCATTAGTTCAGTGTTGTTGGACTAATTTGACAATACATTTTGACACTTTCAAAACAATGAATCTACTTTTTGTAAGGACAGGTTCTAGTATCAATGACATGCCTATTTATGCAGATCAGAACTGATCCCCATCTGCTCCTTTACATATGAAATAGCATGGAGACTCTTGCCTTGTCAACCATCTAGCCAACTGAACTAGCCACCTGCTCCCTGAGGGTTGTGGCAGACAGAACACTGCGGTGGCTGTACAGAGGCAAGCTGTGGCTGCCATATTTGCACTGTTGCACCAAGCAGCAGTAGATTTCCTGTTCACTGATTTTGTGCTTGGTGTGTAGATCATCGATTCCCCCCTTAAGACATTACATTTCTGCCTTTCTGATTTTGATGGCTGACTTGAGAAGAGCCAATAATGAAGCCTAGACACAAATTCAACCAAAAAAAAGAGAAGAACCAATTTATTGGCAAATAACTGTTATGTTCTAATCAAATTAAAGTGCTAAATGGTGTGATTAAGTTCCTAAGGCCCAGCAGCTGTAGCACCTGCAGCACTCACATACATGCCAATTCTAATAGCATCTATTAGTGCTTCCTAATAAATATATTCAGTATACATTCAGTATTCAGACTGTATGAATGGACGCCGAAATGGGAAGGATGCAGTGGAAGGTTAAAGGGGGTCCACTCTCAGTGCTACATAGGATTACTCTCAGACTTGTGGTGCATAGAGATTTAGCCATTGCATTTCTGATTGAAGCTTACTGTCAGACATGGAGGAGAAATTCTCAGAGAGTAAGCAAGTAACCACTGGTGGATATATTAGAGAGAGCAGGATAGGAAGAAGGAATAGAGAGAGAGAGAAAGAGAGAGAGAGTAATGAAACTTGCTGGCATTAGAGGTAGCTGCTTGAGTTCATTCACCTCATGTTATGAGGTTACACTTAACACAGAGGTTTGATGGCGAGTTCAACCATTTTTGTCATAGCTAAAAGGGAAGGGCGGACATCTCCTTCTTCCCAAGTCTGCAGACCCAGGCGTTAATCCCTGATAGAACCTGTCAGACAGGTCGCAAGGATGTCAGAAAGGTGCACTGGGCTTCTTTTTTTCAACTTCACTCTGGCTGTGATTTGAAAATACTAGAAAGGTGACAGGGGCCTGCACTGGGCTGGGGTAGTGATGTTGCCTTGCGTAAAAAAAAAAAAAGAAAGAAAAAACACACCGCCACTTCTAGCTCCCATCTGAAATTGTCAGACCTGGAGTCACACTATTTTAACCCATACAAAAACAAAAACCAGATTCGGAAATTCAGCTAAAATAATCTGCTTAACGCTAGAGAAGTATTATACATATTCATTCTGACTTTATGCTGCTGTGAATTCTACACACTTGTGCTCATAGCTGCAGACACTGTGAGGGATGAAAGTCACTCCCTAAAATGTAAGTGTGTGAACTTCGGCCATAGCCTCGCCCTCGCCAGCCCCACCCTGTACTTTCATTTTAATTTTACATTTGGCAAGTGTAAGTGTAGTGCATTATTTAAACCTGATAGCACAAGTGGTTACTGTTTGGAGTTGGAGAAAAGTGTATTTATTTCAGGTCAGGCAGCTACCAGTTACCAGTGTTGGGGAAGTTACTCAAAAAGTAACTTGTTACTTTACTTTAGATACTGCTTTAATTTGTTACTAAATTAAGTTACTCGTTACTCCTTTTAAACAGTAGCTTACTACACTACTCGTTACTTTACTTTTTTTCTCCCTACACATTCAGATTCTAGGCAGAAGCACAAACTATTTGTTCCACTCATGGTTATAGCCTGGACACGTTATCTACCTAGCTTTTGATTAGCCAATAATCTACACTTATTATTATCATAATGACTGACATCAATACTGTGGGATTTCGGAGTTTCACAACAAACATATAGATCAATGCGCAAAATAGACTGAATGAATCGCTATAGACATGACGTGAGTCATACTAGTAGCTTTACAGTATGTGTTCAGGAGAATAACATTAGGCTACGAACAAAATATAGCCTATCAAAATTTTTTGCAAGTGTCAGACCTTACCATAGGCATAACCTTACTAACTAACTTTATCCGAATGGGCTAATTGAATCGGCGCACAAAACGTCATTGGATACATCTTGCATTTCAGTGGTTCTCTTTCGTTTCGAAGCCGAAACGTACGAGTGGATGATGCCTATCATCTCCTGCTTTTCTGAAGTCATCTTTAACCAACCCTTTGAAAAAAGGGCAGTAAGCGCACTGACGCGCGCAGGCAACTACACAGACAGCCCTGCGTGACGTCAGAAAGTCTATATAAAGACTGCGCTTACGCTTCAGGTCCTCTTTGCCTCTTTCACCTCGCCTACTGCGTGTGTTTCTGAGTCGCCTTTTCCTTTGCTCTTGCAAATATTCTATATGCTCTGGCAAATATTCGCGTTCAGCTGACTTTTTTGAAAGCCCACCACAAAAGCTTTTTTCAAAGCTCTCCGAGGGATTCCGTCTTGCTCCAAGTGCTCACGCCGGTCCCTAACTTCTGGTACCCCGAGACGCAAGATGGCTACTCGTCGTTGCACCGACTGTGACCGTCCCATGGCGATCTCCGACCGCCATGCTATCTGTTTTATCTGCATGGGGAGTGAGCATGCTATGCTCGCCTTTTCGCGGCCAGATCTTTGCCAACAGAGCGGCAACAGAGCGGCATTCTTTGTGGGTTCCACTGGTGTTTCAGGGGCGGGCGCTCCCCCGCTGGCACTAGTACTCTCGCTACCCGCCAGTCTATCGATTTTCCCCCGGCGTCCCCGCACCCGGTTGGGCTAATCGATCGGTCTTCAGTGGCTACTCGGCCGTCGGTTAGCTACTCAGCGGCTAGCTTGCTACCAGCTAGCCAGCTAACCGCGGCCCACCACGCTAGCCCTGCTAGCTCCATCGACGCTACCTTTGCCCGCGCGGCTACCACGCCACCTCAGGGCGACGATGACGACCCAGTTATCGAAGCTGTGGATGAGGAGGAGCTTTCTTCCTTCCTCTCTGCTAAAGGCGCTACTGTCGAAGACCTGCCACCTATAGTGAAGACCCACGCCGCCCAGTTAGCTTCTGAGCTAGCTTTGTTGGCTACACAGGCGGCTAGCAGGCTAGGCCTGCCTCCGCCTCAGCGCTATCCGGAAGGGCGTTTCGACCCCTTTTCCGGCGCGCTTCCCTCTCCGGACGCTCTCCCTCTCTCTGCTCACCCCACGGTTGTGGCCGACGCGCAGGGCTCCTGGGAGGCTCCCTACGCCGCCATTGCCCCTATCCAGGGGCACGCGGCGTTCTACGCGATGGACGGAGCGGGCGCCATTGGCCTCTTACAGCTTCCTCGCGTTGAAGATGCGGTAGCTGGCTGTTTAGCACCAGCCTCTGCCACCACCTGGACATCGCCTCCCGAGCTCCCCTCCAAGCCGTGTCAGCGCACGGAGAAGCTCGCCTCCAAGGCCTTCATCTGTACAGGCCAGGCGATAAGGGCGATGAATACCGCCTTTCTCCTCTCCTCTTTGGCTGAGGAGCTGGTGGCAGATCTGGCTGCGCAGCACTCGGACTTAATCGTCCATCAGCTGCGCAGAATCACCGCTCTCACTTCACTGGCTATCCGGTCGGCCATTAAAGCCGACGGGCGCTCCCTTGGCTCTTTGGTCGTCCTTGACAGGCATCTCTGGCTGAACCTCTCTTCCATGCCAGAGAAGGAGAAGAAGCATCTCCTGAATGCTCCCATCTCCGCTGATGCTCTGTTTGGCCAGGCGCTGGAACTACAGCGCGACCGATTAGAGAAGACGAAGTCGGCGGCTCAGGCCCTGCAACCCGTGCTTCCTAAGCGTGCTCCGCCTCAGTCGGCCGCTCCTGCTGCTCCTCAGACGCGTGCTCGTACGCCTCAACGGACGCAACAGAAAAAGAAGGCGGACGTGCCCAAAGCCGCACCACAGCCGGCTACTGGGTCGCAATCTACTTGGCAGCACTCCCGCTCACGCGGGCGCCCAGCTCCCGCCAACCGTCCAGCTAGCCAGGAGCGGCGTAAGAGGCCACAGCGATCCTGATGCGATCACGTGTGCGCGGCAGAGCATGTCATGCGATCGCCATCCATTGACTGCTATGCCTCTGTGTGCTCTCAAAGGCACGGGTCTTCGCTCTGCAGTCCCCAGCTCGGAGCGTTCCCCCTGGATCTCACCCCCTTACGGGGCGCTGAGTTTGCCTTGTTCACAAGCACTCCGCACACACACTTTCGCCCCTCTGGGGCAATGTTTCACAATGAGCCCCGGCCCAGGCCGGTGGACACTCTCTGTTCTGTCAGCGCTATCGCGCACTGGGGCACCGATGCGGTCTCTGGCGCGCGTTCAGCTGACACACGCCCCGCGCTATGCGCCCTTCAGAGGTGTCATGGAGTCAGTGGTGCCCCCCTCCAGGGCCCCTGCTCTCAGACAAGAGCTTTGCGATCTTCTGAGAAAGGGCGCTATTCAGCGCGTAGATCCAACGCTTGCGCGCGCAGGTCGCTACAGTACGTACTTCCTGGTGCCCAAGAAGTCGGGCGCTTTTCGCCCTATTCTAGACCTCTCACCTTTCGCATGCTCACGGGGCGCATGGTGGCGGAGTCAGTCCGCCAGGGGGATTACATGGTCACCATAGACCTTCAGGACGCCTATTTTCACATAGGTATAGTCCCAAGGCACAGGCGTTTTCTACGCTTCGCCTTCGAGGGCAGGGCTTACGAGTACGCAGCCCTTCCCTTCGGTCTATCTCTAGCACCTCGGTGCTTCACCAAGTGCATGGAGGCGGCGATCGCTCCTCTACGCGCTCAGGGGATCAGACTCCTCAATTACTTGCAATTACTCAATTACGCAGGCGGCGCTGTCCCACTCGGCTTCCTACACTTACGCCCGCTGCAGCTTGCCTTAGCGGAACTAGGTGTATCCTCCAGGTCGAACCCCGCCCATCGGGTCTGACCACCGATGCGTCCAAGAGCGGCTGGGGGACATGGGGCACAGCCTCCAGGAGATTACACATCAATGTGTTAGAACTTCTTGCTGTCTTCTGCGCTCTGAAGGAGTTTCTCCCTCTTCTCAGAGGAGAACACCTTCTTGTGCGTACAGACAACACCACTGTTGTGGCGTATATCAATCGCCAGGGCGGCACGCGCTCTCTGGACCTGTTTCGCCTGGCGTACAAGCTGCTCACCTGGGCCTCCCGCCACTTCCTGTCGATCAGGGCGGCGCACTTGCCAGGTGTTCGCAACACAGGCGCGGACCTCCTCTCCAGGGGTGTTCCGCGTGCAACCGACTGGCGCCTCTGCCCAGCCGTGGTGCACAGCCTCTGGTCCCGCTTCGGGCGGGCACGAGTCGATCTTTTCGCCTCGAGAGAGACTGCCCAGCGTGGTTTTCGCTGGAACAAGATGCGCCGCTAGGGTCAGACGCGCTGGCACACCCGTGGCCGCGCGGTCTGCTCTACGCTTTTCCCCCCCTTTCTCTGATGCGTCAGGTATTGGCCAGGATCAGAGCGGGGGCTCACAGGGTGATTCTGATTGCCCCCAATTGGCCATCTCAGAGCTGGTTCTCAGATCTGGTCTCACTGTTGGACGGCCAGCCGTGGACCCTCCCTCTGAGGAGGGACCTCCTATCGCAGGCTTACGGGTCGCTGTGGCACCCCAAGCCGGAAGCGTGGAGACTGACGGCTTGGCCCCTGAACGGGCGCGTCTCCTAGAGAGCGGCCTGTCAGACGCAGTGATAGAGACCGTTCAGGCTGCTAGAGCTATGTCCACTAGGTCGTTATATACACTGAAGTGGCGTGTTTTCAGCATGTGGTGCAGAGACAGAGGCTGTGATCCTCTGGTCTGCCCTATTGGCGAGGTGCTTGCGTTTTTGCAACACCTGTTTGATCAGGGTCGTACACCCTCTACTTTGAAGGTGTACCTCGCAGCTATCTCAGCATGCCATGTTGGCTATGCTGGCGTTTCCCCAGGCGCTCACCCCCTTGCATCGCGCTTCATGAAGGGTGTCAGGCGGCTTCGCCCCTCTTCCTCTCCTTCGGTCCCTACTTGGGACCTGGCCACTGTCCTACGCGGACTGGCCCTTACGCCCTTTGACCCTCTGTCGAGTGCCAGTCTAAAGATGCTTTCCCTTAAGACTGCGCTTCTGCTCACTCTGGTCTCGGTGAAGCGTGTCAGCGATCTGACTGCCTTGTCGGTCAGTCCTGACTGTCTTGAGTTCACGCAAGGTGACACGCCGGTAACTCTGCGACCTAATCCCTTTTCTCGCCCGAAAGTGCTGTCTACTGACCCTCGTTCGAGGGTCATTGAGCTCTCAGCCCTTCCTGAGACGGGTAGTTCTGTGCCCGTCACTCTGTGCCCGGTCAGAGCGCTTCGTGCCTAATTGATGCGTACGCAGAGCATCAGGAAGACGAACCAGTTGTTCGTCTGCCATGGCGAGCGTGCCAGGGGTCAGGCCTTGTCTACCCAACACATGTCGCATTGGCTTACGGAAGCCATACGTCTGGCATATGAGGCGGCGGGTGTTCCTCCGCCTGCTCATGTCAGGGCGCACTCCACCCGTGAGGTGACGGCTTCTTGGGCCTTCTGGAAAGGCGTCCCTATGAAGGATATCTGTTTGAGCGCTTTGTGGGCCTCAGGCAACACCTTCGCGTGTTTTTATGCATTGGACGTCACCAGGCCAGGTGTAGCAGAGTGTTCTCTCTGGGCCCGGCGGTGGTCCCATGGATCTTCCCACCTCGGGCTCCTTGGTGTAGGGCTCTTGAGGCTTGGTTGTAGTGATCCACTCGTACGTTTCGGCTTCGAAACGAAAGAGAACGTTACGGATACTAACCAAGGCTAACTAACGTTTCGGCTTCTCACTCAGAGAACCGAGGATACGTTAGTATCCGTAACATTTTGTTGCGTTGTCTATGCTTGTGCTTTTGGCAGTGTCTTCTCTCTCCTTCAGCTAGACATGCTGCAGGCATGATCCACTAACTGAACAATTGCGTTAACCACGCATAAAGATCAGTTAATTAGGCTAACAGGTCATAAATAGTTTTACTGCACAAAATGTTAGTAACGCAGAAAAAGTCTGTTACTATAGATATTAACTTTAATGAATTACTGATATTTTAAATGTAACTTGTTACGTTATTTCGTTCCTGCAAAATGTAACAAAATTACAGTAACACGTTCCTTTGGTTGCTATGGTGATGGCGCTGTACGATGGCTGCCGTTAGCCGTACCTCCACTTCATTTTTCGCCCTCTCTGGGCTTTTTATGTTTTTCTTTTTCGTTTCTGGCTCTGTGCTGTGCCCTGCAGGTGGCCTTGAATGTGGTTGTCGCTTTGTTTGGTTCGGCGGAGTTGGAGGAGCTTGTTGGTGTTGGACTTTTTTTTTTTTTTTTTTTTTTGTGTGTGTGTTTGCTTTGAATGATGCGTTCCGACCGGCCGTCGTTCTCTCTGTCTGCCCTGCCATCTTTGTCTGCGGAGCTTGGAGGAGGTCAGGCGGAGACCCGTCGTGAGTGTTGGATGTGGAGAGCTGCGGAGGTTGCCTGTGGAGTGGAGGACGGGAACTCACGGGAGGCCAGTGTTTGGAGGAGGGCAGCGCTGCCTGCAGATTGGCTGCTGTCCAGTGGTCTCCGACGCGATGTCGTCCCCCACTTGGTGTCGCTCCTGTGTCCCGGCTTCGGCTGTGAATCCACGACCTCAAAGTCATCTCAGCTCGCCTTCTGCATGGATCCTGAGTCCTGTTTGTTTGTATGGACTGTTTATGTACAGTGGCTAAATGGCAATGGCTATTTATTTTGTTTTCTTCTTTCCCTTTATTTAATCTTCTCTTCAATGCAATTTCACTGCATGTTTTGCGTTAGTGACTCATGTATGTGACAAATAAACTCCTTGAATCCTTGAATCCTTTGTAACGCATTATCCCCAACACTGCCAGTTACTACATACAGTACTTGTTAGCAAGCTCTAGCGAACCAGCCAAAGTAATCTTTTAAAAGGGTATTTCACTAAATGACAAACAGATGGATAACATTATTGACATTTATTATTTTAAGTGGATAAAGCACAACTTCACAGCAGTTGGACCACACCCACTTCACATAGTACCACTTCGTACCTGGGCTAGTGGAAAAGCACACCAGGCCGGTTCCTAAACCGAGGCGAGTAGAGCCGGGTAGAGAAGGGATGTAGTGAAAAAGCATAAATGTTGTTAGCCGTCTTTAAGACTAGTTTTTGGCTCTAGTATAAAATAATGCTCCACTTGATGCATAACAACATTGGTCATGGTTAACATTAACATGAGTTAGCAATAGTAAAGGCAGACAGAGGTGGTTGCTTAAGCATCATTGCACGAGTGGGAGTGGTGTTGTTGGCTGGCGGACCACAGCCGTGACGATATTGGCCAACAACACCCGACCACAAGTGCGATAATGCTTTTATACAGTTAAACAGTTCTCCCATTAAGACTCAGAGAAGGAAATGATGGACAAGTATTTAATTGGAACAGATATGGTTACAAATATATTTAATAACAGAGTAATTGGCGTAGGCCCCATCCATGGTCCAGGACATCGTATATCTTGGCCCGGCAGATCCTGCTTGGTGCGAGCCAGCAGGGGGCGGAGCCTACCCCCTGGACAAAGGACAGGGACCCATCTGGCGGTGGTGGGGAAGGAGGAGGAGATTTTGTGGCGCGGTACCTGGAACAGCAAGAGCGAACATGTTAGGCGGAACTATAAAGCAGATGGCACGATTTGATTGGACGAGCAGTTGGTGACGAAGCTCTCGAGTCTTCCTGGTAGAACTTGCGCTCAGAGCTTTCATTTCCATTGCCAACAAAAAAAAGGTACCAGAGTGCATTTTTAGGAAGGATAATTTATTATTTGCCATTGTTTTTTTTTAGCCCAGTTTCTCCGCTATGCGAAATCGGCCTAACCCAGAACGCGTGTGGTTGCTATGCAACAAATAGTTACTCTTAATTTGCAAGATGAGGCTGCCTCACTGCATTGCTTTCGGGTCGGCTCATTCATATTTTAGATCGAAAGTTATATTAAATATGTCGTTGGACATTTTGCTTGTTTGTAGCCTCTGCTTTCAATGCGCGTGAATAGAATGTTGGTTTAAACTGCTAAATCAAAGAACATGGAATGCCATTGGCGGAGTGATTATTAGCTGTGAAGAGTCACCAGTGGTGATATTGTGTGTCATCCAATCAGATATTGCTAAATCGTTCGACCTAACTGTTGTATAATGATGCTAAACATACGTTTAAGGGTTGGTATTCAAAGTAATTAACAGAAAGTTTTCTAATGACCATTTAGTGGCTAGTTGTCACATTGACGTTTAGTTCCTAATCAGCCCCGATGGAACCAGGCAGAAGAAGGGACAAAAAATCAAGTTGTATAGGACAGAGTAGGAAAAGTGGAAAAGTGGCCTTTCTTGTTTGCACACTTTTTGAGCCCCTTTGTACAAATTCCCTAAACATTGTCATGGAATGTAAACGGAATTGTGTTTGCAATGTGAATTAAACTCTCTATTGTTGCAGGTGGTGTCCCAATCAGGCAAATAGTAGGGTGACCATTCAGGCATACCTGGGTATTTTGATAAACTAATATTTTCTTCCCTCCATTTTCCAAAATAATTCCTTGCATACACCATCGTTTTCAAAAAGGTTTCCGTTTATTAAGCTGCATAAATATGCTGCCGAGAGCCGTCATACCTACGCTAAGCCTATGGGCCGCACTGTAGGAAGAAGGAGAAAGCCATACAAGCCAATCAGAAGCCTCACGCCATTCCTCCGGGTTCTCCCACCAGACAGCAGTCCGCCCATGTCGGACCCAAAACCTGCCTAAAATTTTATATGTTTTTCGCAGTTTACACACAAACGTGAAAATGGAGTTTTCCAAAATCTCCACTTTTGCCGGAGTTTTCAGAAATAATCATTTTCAGAGGCGACATCTCAGTTTGTGTGTAAATAAAAGGCACAAACGAAGGGAAAAGTGTGCGTTTTTAAGAGAAAACGTATATGTGTAAATGGGGTCTCACACCCTTGAGGACTCCAGAGTGAATCAATCTGTAGTCCGTATACTTTTTGATACTTTGATACTTTAGATAAATGTTCATATAGCTGCCTTATCTATAAAGTTCGACATGGCCTGGCGCCTCCCCCCTTACAAGAATTCATTAAATATCATCAGACTCAGGTCACACGAGCAGTGGTCGTGCACTTCTATTAAAGGTCGTGCACTGTGGAATACTATTCCCCTATCTATAAGGGAGTCTCCCTCCTTAGGCACTTCTAAGTATCATCTTAACTAAATAAGTTTAAATAAACAATTAATTGTACTTTGCTATTGCTTAGATGATACATTTAGAATTATTTGAGTTTAGTTCAACATTTGTTATTAATTTCTGGTATTATGTGTCGCCACAAATGTCGCCTCACCGTCTCACATTTGCATTAGTAAAAGTTTCTGTCTTTTTCTGGATATTTTTTTTTTTAAACTTCACCAAACAGCCATCTGCCCCTCCTCCCCTCACTGTTAATTGTTGAATGTGAAGAGCCCCCCAAGGGAAATCATTTTCATAAATGCAAGCCCAAATTTACAATTGCATGATTGAAGAGGACACACACTCATTAAGAAGAGTGTGAAATGTTTGCAAATTATGAGCCAATAGGCTTCTTAATTCTCACAGACACACAAATGTCACTGTTGTAATGTGTTTACTGTCATTATTGTTACTATTTTGCAGTTGAACTATATTAGTCATTTGTTACAAACTCTTTAACTTAAACATTGAAGCATTTACAGTATTTGTGTAGTTAGATGAATCACCTTTATTAGGAACTCTTCTGTTTGTCATCCATGTTTCATTTGGACTACCATAGAGTTTGAACGGAACTTTGAAAACTGTTAAAGGAGACCACAGGACACTGCTAAGATTTGTTTGAGACATACTCAGGTTGCATTTAACAATGAAATATACAAGGACCTTTTACTTCAGTTGCACATTGATCTGTACAATTCTGTATCCAGTGTTTGACAAATTATGCAACTGAAACAAATGACAGTAATAGTTTTGGGTGTGTTTTGATGTGTAAAACAGGCAGTGCAATCTAAGTGCTTCTCAGGCATGGTTTTGGCTCCAAACACAAAAAAGGCACATCACTCTTGAGGACAAATTGGGCTCTGGGGTTTATGAGGGTACAAGGTAGAAAGACTTGACTGATTTGCATACTCATTTCATACCTCTGTCATAAACAGATTTATTTTAGTGTGCACTAGACAAACACATGCACACACACACAAACACCTATACACGCACACACAAAATCAACATCCTAAAGCAATCTTTTAAAGGCATTAACTAGCACAGACCATTAACCAAGCAACAGACCATTCTTAGGCCCTGTCCGCACGAAGTCGTAAACGGACCTATCCGCACAAATATTTGTCCTAAAACACCTCTTGTCCACACGAAGCGGATGAAAATGCATCTGTAAACGGCAAGATTTGAAAACTGGTTAGGCATTTTCGTGTGGATGGGCTAAACCAGATAATTTTTTTGGTGGATTGCGTCATTGCCCGTCTTAAATAGTTGCTCATAGTTTAATCACAACAACAATGGCACCGTACATGTTCCGCATGACTTGTACACGCATGCGCGCTATAAGTACTTCCTGTGCAGAAGCGTTTACAGTTGTTTTTGTGTAGACGCAGCTACATTCTGAGCTCCATCTTTACGCAAAACGTTTTGAAAATTATCGCCGTGTACGGCTTCGTGTGGGCGTAGCCTTAAGCTGGATTTATACTTCTGCCTTGCGTCGTCGCAGACCTTTGCCGACACCAATCAGACCTTTGCCGACACTACGCATACACCTTTTGTGCGAGGGGGTTTTGAAAGGGTGTTGAGGAGGTTTTGGGGGTGTTGAGAGGGGGTTGGGGGCAGTGGCGCCAGCAGAATATTTTTCTAGGGGTGGCTAGTGGGGGCCAGAGCAAATCTTAGGGTGGCATAACAAACTAAAGTCCATCATAAAATGTAATGCTATAGATTCTGATAATGTAGTGATGTATACAAGATATTAGGTGCAGGTCAGTATTCAATGACTTTTGTTATTATCTTTTGAATATAGCACTCAAAAATACAATCCTGTTTATGATATGTCCCGTTTTCTTTTCATCATCACCTACAGATTCACATAGCCATTTCGCATTAGTTAGCTATGGTAGACTAACATTCCCGCTTAGCAAAGCTAGAATGAAAAACGTAATTAATAACGTTAATTTCAGTGACATAATATGCAAAACTCGTGGGCATATGCATATTCATGTATTACTGTACTACTGAAAATTGCCATTGTGTGACATCAGGCGCGTAGGAAGCAGTTTGACATTGAGGGGGACGGAATCTGCACGAGTTCGGTGGCGCTATGGAGCGGAAAATTCACGGCACAACTTTGCTCACGCATCATCTCTTGTTGCAGGGTATACACATGCATCTTAATTTTCTCTCATTAAAAATATTGTTCTGCGATTCTTATAGCACACATTTTGGCTAGACCTAATGTGAGTTAAAGTTAGCCTACAGGCTAATAGTCCATATTCACTGAAATGCAAGATTAAAAGCGCCATTGTCAAGTAGGCCTGCACTCAACAAGGGCGTGCCTTCTAAACAACAGCCCAATGGAACGAATGAGAAGCCTAATTTTGTTTAAGTTTTTTGCCATTAGGTGGCAGACAGGTCATACTTCCCTGGATTACAAAAAGTCGACCATAGTATATACGAAAAAGGCCACTGCAGGGCTGATGACGGCACATAGGGTAATAATTGAACGTTACCCTACTATTTAAACAAAACCTGTTAAGCCAACCAGTTGCAATAATAAAATAAACCAGCGCGTTTACCTATTCTGATCCTCATCTCAGCAAACTGATGTTGGTAGGCTACTAATTTAGCAGCCTGAATATCCAGTTAGTTCCAATGCCCTATTCAAAGTGTACGTGACATTCCATCTTAAAAGGTGCACATTCCTGCGTTATATTTGATGTTTTTGATCGTCTTTTTGGATTATGATTGTGTGTATGTGGACAAGATCCAACAAGGTAGGCAAATCTGTTTTCTAATCATGGCTGTATCTGGAACGAGATTGGCAGCGACTGAACATTAAGTCAGATCTATCAGTAGACTGGTTTAAGAAACCAAATCAAAATTATGCCGTCTCAACAACGTTGATAACTGCCACTGACCTCACTCCACGCTGGGCTGCTGCTGACAAAGTTGGTTTCGAATGCAGCACATAGCCTAAGTAATGAAGTCCCTATGACTTAACATTCTATAAAACCGTACTTATAACTAACATGTCATTCACTGTGTGCATTGTTTAATCAGAGCATTGTTTCACCATAAAAGCAATTTTCTCTCCGGCCACACAATTAACGTAGCTTCACACTTGTTTCCTTGCCTGCATACTGTAACGTTGATGATATCTGTAAGCTCTGAGAAACGGCAGCAAATTAAGGTTTCCGATGGTCCAGAGCTACTGATAGTTGTTTTTTTGTTTTAAATGGCGGGAACCCTGCACTAACATTATTGACAAAAAAGGAGCGAATATCTCACTTTTTTTTCCGGTGGACGTCTATGATGGCTGGTAGTTGATCTCGCAAGGAGCAGACGTTGCATGGGTGGTGGGGGAGGGGGGTTGTTATGTGAAGTTTGCGAGGATGGCAAAAGCAGCGCTGCTGTTTGTATCTCCTCCCATTTCAATATTGTTTTTACATCGTGGATAATATAATCTAGTCTGCATTATATTTTCAGAAATATGCATTATTAAAATTTTCTTAGGGGTGGCAAAGGGGTGGCTGAGGATAATTCTGGGGTGGCTGTAGCCACCCCTAGCCACCCCCTGGTGGCGCCACTGGTTGGGGGGTGGTGTTGGGGTGGGGAGTGGAGAGGCAGGGTTGGTGGGAGGGTGTTGGGGGGTGAGGGTTGTGGAAAGTCCACCTTGCGGTTTCTGCCGAGAAAATGCAGTCTAGTTGTTTTTATTCTCCATCCTTGAAAAGTACATTGTTTAATGGTCAGAAATAGGGTGTGAACCAGCTCTATGTCTCTGTTGGTGCCAAAAACTTTCTGTACTAACACCGCTATGTTCTAAAGTGGTCCATACTGCTTGGTGGAAACAAGCAATAATATGATTGACTGTATATATGAAATGCAGTGTCCTGCTTTACTAAATTGAAGAACAAAAAATGATGCCTTTAAAGTCAGTTCTTTGAGAGGATATTCTCTTCCACCCCCAATAAATAAATAAATAAATAAATAAATACACAAACAGCTAGGCAGCCAATAAATAACCCAGCAGGGAAGTCACTTCAAGCAACAGCAATTATTGTGCTGGATACCTGGGGCATTTATCTACATTTGCACACACAAACGAAGGACTGGAAAACAGGATCAACTTGCATAACTGTTCTCAGTACAGCACACTAAACTCAAGCAGTCAGAGTGGCGGTCTGTGGTACCATTCACCTGCAGAAACAATTGCAACATGAGTAGGGATGTAATCAGAATAAGTTGTATTGCCCTGTGTATATACAGAGTTGGAAAACAAAATAGGAAGCAGATGCCAGACTGCATGTAGGGGGTGTAGATGAGATAAAGGACTTAAAGTGGTGAGTCACACATAGTGCTGTGGGCCATCACTGGTCATTCAGTCCAAACCATCCTCAGAAGCATCTGCCCAATTCTTCATGTGGAGCATCTATGTTATACATGCAATGGTAAACACGGTTTAATACAAAGAAACAACATACATGTATGCACTGGAAATGTATGCACACTATGTGTCCATACTCATTTGCAACAGTCAACATGACACAGATAATGTTGCACTTTTAAGAAAAAGGTAAATGGGTTTTGTGCTATCCATATATATTTTTTTATTCCACAAGAAAAACTAATGGAGTGAAAACAATTGAACATGTTTGAATTGTTTAAATGTATAATACTGTAATCTTATCTTAAGTGTAGAATTGAACCTTATACTCAGACTTTTACAAATCTATTAAGCACAACAGCTGACATGAACAGTGTGTTTTATTTACTTAAAATCTCTTGTATCTCTTTTTACTCAATTTTGGTCTTGTGCTTACTTCAATCACATATTAATGGCATAATGTTTAGGGTATGGTGCCCGGTAACATTTAATGGGTAAACAGAGATACTTTTCCCAATCCCTTGGTGGAGAGGGAGAAGCTGGAGTCTACAGCTGAGTGTGGGATATTTTCTGTTTGGACAGACTATAAACAAAATTATGCTACAGGGTGTGCTTTGGACAAGACGCAATCAAGCCTACACCAGACGAGATTTTTTGGAAGCAAGACTGGTGGGGTTGTTGATGATGCCTGGAATGGTACAGTATGATTATGTTTGTGTTTAAACACAAAAGGAATTCTGGAAGTGTATTTTCCCCCTATACTTCAAAGAAAGACATCCATTTAAAGGAGCCATAGAACACATTTTTGACCATCATAAATTGTACTTTGAGCCTCAGTAACACCGTATGCAAATTTGTGCGGCTGAAAGTGACCCAGGAGCACTGCTAGCGCATTGTTTACAGGATTATTTAAAAGGCTTAGAACGAAAATATCCGTAATTCCCGCCTCCTCTGGCAAATTCATGAAGAAACGGGATTTTACCAGAGACGTTTCCAAATGATCTGTGGTTGGACCATGCAAATATAGGAGGTGTAGAACAAGGCGGTAGACAGCGGTTGTTTTGCTATGGTCTATTGGATACCTTAAGCTACCTAAATTCAACAATAGGGAACCTAACTCTCCACCCCTTCCGGTCGGCCCATGGGACCTAACACCGAAAAAAAAAGAATGGTAGTCAATGGAGAGATAAAAATTCTTTTCTAATCCACTTTACCTTATGTCCTGTATCACACATATGATGTACCCCGAATTTAAATAATAACTAATGGTGTGACTTTCGACTGTTTTTGTTATGTAATTTGTGAATTATTTGCTTGTAAAAAAACATAATTATTTGGACTACAATTCGCCAGTCGCAAATCGGACATCACAGCACAATTTCTCCCTTCACACTTTAAGACCCCGTTTACACATATACGTTTTCTCTTAAAAACTGACACTTTCCCCTTCGTTTGCGCCTTTCATTTACACACAAACGGAGATGTCGCCTCTGAAAACGATTCTTTCTAAAAAACTAAAAAAAAAGTGGAGATTTTGGAAAACGCCGTATTCACGTTTGCGTGTAAACTGCGAAAAACAGATAAAACATAGTTTTTGGGTCCAACCTGGGCGGACTGATGTCTGGTGGGAGAACTTTGAAAATGAGGTAGGTGTCCCGGAGGAATGGCGTGAGGCTTCTGATTGGCTTGTATGGCTTTCTCCTTCTTTCCACGGGGGTTACGAGGGTCATGACCCCCCCCCAATAATCAGATCCAGCCAATATAACTCTTCCAATATAATTCCCAATATAATTCAGTCAGTACAGTTAATAAAATTATGAATTGTTTTTGTTCAATTTTCTTTAATTATTTCAATTATTGTCTGCAGAATACATGTAGTTGCAGCATGTTTAATAACCTTGTAATGTAACCCCCCCTCCCCACACCAATTACTTGGTATTACCCAGCCCGCATTAAAAAAAAAAAAAAACGTTCACGCTGTTTGTACTTTGAAAGTGCAGTACCCGGTGCTAACTGAATGCTTGACTGCTTGTCATCTGAACTGTTATGGAGTTACATCCCTATCTTTAATCAAGAGCGCGATCTTTCAGTTTGAGAGCGTTATTTGTTCATTTCACATTCACGTTTTCTCTCAAAACTTGCCCTCTCTCTCAAAAAGACCCTGCTTGCGTGGGAATTTCACCTGTTCAAACGATTTCTCCTCTTGCTCAAAACATTTCTCCTCTCGCTCAACTTCACTCTTGCGTGCGCTCAACATTTCACTTGCTCTTGCTCAAAATTTTGTGGAGATAATTTCCCATTGGCTGATAATAAAGTCTAGGGCGGGTTGAAATCCTGCTCCTGATGAAAGCCTATTGGCTGATGAAATCCAGGGAGGCGGTAGCAATGTGTTCATGGTTCAATCGGATCTTTAGACTGTAGGGATCGGAACTGGCATAGCCTATAGATATTCCTAATTCCCTTTGCTGGAAAACATATTAATGACTAAGTATTTTACTGTATTTGTTGCAATTATTATGTCTCCGTTGTAGTATAATGTTTTTATTAACAACACGGTTACAGCTGATATGCATCCCTTCCGCCTGCTGCCTGAGGAACTTCCGCATAGCAACGTCCCCCCAATGTTCAGCACAAAGTTACGCCCTATTATCTTGCCCCCCCAATGTTCAGCACAAAGTTACGCACTTGTTCTTCCTACACTGCGCCCCATAGGTATGACTGCTCTCGACAGCATATTTATGCAGCTTAATGTAAACTTTTTTGACTCAAAATACCCAGGTATGTGTAAACGTAGCCTTAATCACTGTTAGTTTCCCCATCAAAATGTCAATAAGTCTTAACGTTATCAAAGTGTTACCACAACACCAGTGCTGGTTGCTCTTTCTCCCGATTTCCAGTTGACAAGAAAATTAGAAGAAAAGTGGATAAAACTTCACGGGAGTGGTGGCTAAGGTAAACGTTAGCTAACATTAGCTGACACCTATACCTTTAAACAGGATAATGTTACTATGGTGACGTAAATGTTATGAGACAAGCGCAATAATCCGCTACGTGGTCTAACGCAAAACCTAAAGTAACCTTTGCTGCAGTTCGAAATTTAGTGCTGTCTCAATGTCAATGTGTATCTTTAAAATTCACAGACACTATATGCGACATCCATAGCACATTTCAAACGGGATCGGAAAATTTCTTTTATCTCTCCATTGACCGTCATTCATATTTTTTGACATCTTAGGTCCCATGCTGCAGAAGTAGATGGGCGTGACTTCGGCTCCCTATAACAAGGTAAATGTGGTTTAACATTCAATGGGCCCTTTAAAAGAGCCTCAATACAACTGGGTTGGATTATTATAATTATTATTATTATACAATTAAAGTTAATTTCAAGGTAGGCTATTTATTATCAAAATATAATGATCATCATTGTCATCCACAAATGGAATTTTGTAATGCTGTGCTTTATAAAATGTGAATATACTGTAAACATAAATGTGAATAGATATCTTTCTTCAACACTGTCAACACTGACAACACATGTCAAAAAATGCCATCCTCACATGGAGGACAATTGAGAGAAGAACAATTGGAAACAGACCTTGTAATTCTTCATGCATGCTTTGAATAACCATGCATTTTAAATGTCTTTCTAAACACAAAAACATCACCAGGAAGTCCTGTGCTATGTCTAAAAGGTCTTCAAATGATGTCCTTGGCGATATTATATCTTGTGAAGGTCCATAGACAATAGAGCCACTTTCTAAGCTTTGTGTAGACCACTTTCTGTAAGGCAAGAATTTAATTAGCATTCTTCTCTCTCTCTCTCTCTCTCTCTCTCTCACACACACACACGACTGTGACAGGTAAAATTAAAAAGTATTTGTTTCATAATGAAAATTACTTGCACAGACTCGCACCAAGTTTTGCAGTAAAGATTGGCAAGGGTATTTGACTATAATTTGCTGAGTGGTTTGTGCCAGTGCTTACATACATAAAAATGTTAATCTGTATTTTGTGAAAGACTGGACTGTTTTTTTGTTTTGTTTTGTAACACTCGTAATAGCTTGTTAAAATTGGCTTGCTGCAAGGATTCCAACGGTAACTTCTTTAATAAAAATGGATCTACGGTCTAAAAGTTATGTTCTTGGATGGAATTCCAGATTTCATCTAATGTTAGAGCTAGAGCCCTTGACTAGAAGGGCTTATGTTTATAAAAAGGTTAGCTCAGTCATTGCTTGATGTATGACACAACTATCACATAGAGAATGACCCACTGTTACGCCCCCAGTCTAGGGGTTAAGGACGTGAACAGAAAGAAGGCACAACAACGTGAGCATTTAAATTTAACGGGTTTATTAAAGTGCAAAAATTACAATAATAAAGGTATCAGGTAAAGTGCAAAAAGTAAAAAGAAAATAAACGAAGGCCTCACGCATGCGTCCTCTTATATAGGGTTTTGCAATCCCGCCACGGGAGTGTCTGAAAAGAGACAAAACACAGAACACACAAAAAACAGAACAGAGACGAAAAGAAACCATAGAGGGACGTAACACACCCACCACCAAAAATCAACCTCCAATGCTGATTACATACTCACTGGTAGGAGCGTGACAAAGTGTCAGCCAAAATGTTCTCACTTCCCTTTTTGTACCTCATATCAAGATTAAATCCTTGAAGATACAGGGACCAGCGCATTATGCGCTGATTGGTGTTCTTCATCCTGCTGAGGAAAATAAGGGGGTTATGATCAGTGAATACTACAACGGTGTTCCAGAGGAACCTATGTAAACCTCGAAGTGTTGCAAGGCCAACAACAGAGCAAGCACCTCCTTTTCTATAGTGCTATAGTTTATCTGATGTTTTAACAAACTTTTTGGAGAAATAACAGATGGGGTGATCAAGTCCATCTGCACCCTCTTGGAGAAGGACCGTACCAGCTCCAGTGGCACTAGCATCCACCTCAAGCTTAAAAGGTAGGTCAAAATTAGGCGCAGCAAGCACCGGAGAACTGATGAGCAACACCTTGGCGTTTTGAAAAGCAACACCACAGTCATGAGACCACACAAAATCAGAATGACTACGAAGCGAGTTCGTAAGAGGCAACACAACGTCTGAGAAATTGCGGCTAAAGCCGCGGTAATAACCAGCCATGCCCAAGAATCGGCGCAACTCACGCTTCGTCTTGGGAGTGGGGAAATCTGAGATGGCCAAGATCGTGGCCTCTAACGGACAAACCTCTCCCTGACCCAAGGGCGTAGATTTGGTATGGACGAATGGGACGTGTCCCCACCAATATCACGCAATTATTGTCATGTCCCCACCAATATTATTTGGTCACTTCCAAATATTACCGATAGGTAAACGTCTCATTCATCTAGCAGCGCAGAAAGGGTTAAATCACGTTCATTACTGAAGCGCTGACACATACAACCAACGTGATTGGCTGTGCCTTTCCCTTCTTTCACGTGAGACTCTGAAGTTATTTGGTTGCTAGGAGCGCCAAAAACTGGAAGGTGAAGCGAGTGAGGATGGCAGCGAAAAAGCAAAAACTAGACATAAGGAGCTATTTCTCAAAGAAAGCTGTAAGTCACACTATCGCTAATGAAATAAGTCTGAACGTTATAACGTCAATGACAATCTTTTGGAAAACAGCACGTTAGCAGAGGGAAATGGTCTGTAAGTTATCTATAGCACAACTCACTTCCAGTTAAGAATATTATTATTACAGTGGCTGTTAAATTGACATATCAACGTTAGATGTTTTGTGACACAATAATAGCACATATTGGATGATATAGATGTAAACCAAATATGCCAGCAGTTTATCTCAGTTAATGAGAGGCGAAGGCATGTGTTTGGCTCCTTCATATAGGTTATGTTATGTGGTACTAGCAGTCCATGGTGGTGGGGGTGGTGGTGATGATTAGGTCCCCACCAATGCCAAGACCAAACCTACGCCCTTGCCCTGACCCACCTGTTTACCAAATACGTGACAGTGGCGTTGCCAAATTCACACTTGGCCAGGTTTAAAGTCAAGGAGGCACCACGTAAACGACGGAACACTGTGTACAGGAGTTCAAGATGATCAGAACATGATGGTGAATGAAGGACTATATCATCTAAATAAACCTCACAGTTCTGTACGGCAGTGAGAACCCTACACATAAGGCGTTGAAAACAAGCAGGAGCATTGTGAAGGCCATGACAGAATACTGCATGAACGAGTCAGGGGTAACGTATGCTGAGATTTCAGCTGCACGAGGTGTAAGGGAAACTTGCCAGTAGCCCTTTAGCAAATCCAGTTTACTGACAAACCGTGCTGAGCCAACTCTGTCCACACAATCTTCCATGCGTGGGAGGGGATATGAGTCAGGCTTGGTCACAGCATTTACCTTCCTGTAATCTGTACAGAACCAAAAGGTTCCATCAGGCTTTGGGACTAACAAACATGGGGAACGCCATACACTGGAACTTGGCTCAGCCAAGCCATGGTCAACAAGGTATCTTACCTCAGACTTCAAGGCGGCTCTTTTAGTGGGATTAACATGATATGCGTGTTGTTTTATGGGACAGTGGTCACCCACATCAACATCATGGCTGACGACATACAGTAAGAACGAGAGGGCACGTCTGAAAACAACTCTGGAAAAGATGCAATCAACCTCTGTACATCATTAGCATGAGGGTCCGACAAATAAGACAGAAAAGTGCTCAGATTTTCCAACTTCTCTGAATTCTTAAGTCGGGGCGAAGACACTGGAACATCACGAAAACTGAGACCATCTTCCTCTGGAGAATAAACAGGAAGCCCAGGAGCAACAGGACCAACAGCAACAGGACACTCACTCACCTCACTAACCTCACTCTCCCTGGAGATGTACCGCTTTAGCATGTTCACATGACACACACGCACCTTAAGCCTCCTGTCTTGAGTGTGAATAACATAATCAGTGTCATTAAGCTGAGACTCAACTTCATACGGTCCTGAAAACTTTGCTTGCAAAGCAGAGCCATCTACAGGTAGCAAAATATTTTTTTTTTCACCAGGCTGAAAAGATCACGCCACAAACTTACAATCAAAAGAGCCTTCATCTTTGTCTGAGACAACTTCAAAGCTTCTTGAGCGCATGCACAGGCACTATGCAGGCATTCACGAAAATAACTAAGATAGTCCAGAATGTTCTGCGGAGGGCCTGTGGGTTCTGAGTCCCACTTTTCACGCAGCAACTTTGATCCCTGATCCGTTTGTATGACTCTCGGGAGTCCAAAGACTGAAAAGAAACAAAGGAGTGCCTTCACTATAGGCTTTGCCTTCATTGAGCGCAACAGGATAGCTTCTGAGTAACGGGTGGCAGCACACATAATGGTCAATATGAAAATGATGCCCAGATTTTGTTTTTGGCAAAGGCCCTACACAATCTGTATTCCAGCCCAAATCTTGCCGCTGTGGTGGAGCCCACTTTCTCATTAAAAGCCCATTTTCCCAGTAGTATGCCACAGACTTATTCACTACATCACTCTTTCCAGCAGCAGCATGACAATTAGCCAGAGATTAATCTTTATGTTGTTCACGCATGATTAGCTGCTTGTCAATTGACAATGATAGTGGAGAGTTTGGAACTTCAGCACCACCATGCGTGAACAGCAGACTAGGTGCGTCCTGAACTTCAGCACCACTGGGTGTGAACAGCGACCACAGGGCGCGTTTACTAGAAAGGGGATTTCCAAATGACATAAAAGTATCACACAAGTCTGCACTCTGTGACTTGCGTGTCTGAGATCGCTTGATGGCACACCGGGAAAAACGTCAACAAGGCTGGAGTCAACATCAGTGTTCTCCATTAGAGATGTGGAAAAAACCTCAGGGATAGGGAAAACTCATCCGCCTCTTGGTCATTTCCCAAAAGGAAGGAAACTCCCTCCATCGACAACTGTGAACAAACAGCCACTCTAAAAACCCCAGAAACCAGCGAACCTTTCACAGGCACTGTGTGCAAAGGAACTTTCAAATGACCAAGCTTGAAGCCTTGAACAAGCACGTCAGAGCCACAGTACATTTTGTCAAAAAAAGGCAAAACAGAGTAAGAAGAAAACTCTGAACTGAACCCATGTCGCACTGAACCCATGTCAAGTTAGTCACATTTTGACAGGATCCGAGTCTTCCTCATGCCCCGTGAGTGAGACAGATCCCTCCAAAATGAACGGTTCATACTCGGGATCCAAGCTCCTTATCGATTTGTTTTTCTTTTACAGCCCTACCCTCACGGTCTGCACAAATTCTTGCAGCTTCCAACTGCAACTTACGCTCCTCAAAACTGATTTCTTTCATTTTACGTTGTTGTCACTGCAGAAGACAAAAAGATGGGTGGGGAAACAGAGACAGGCGGCAAAACAGGGCCTTCCGCTTTGGCCTGCAAGATCTGTTTCTCCACCAACCCGGAATTAACAGCTTTAAACAGCGAATCTTTCAGCTTCTTGTCATCAGTTGTAAGCGATGCTGTTTCACGTCACTTCTTGTTGACGTTCGAAGTATTGTCAAACAAAACGGAGGATAGCTCCAGAGAGGGTTCAAACGTTATAAGTTATAGCTCACTCCTCCCCCTCCCTCCCATGCCTCCTGAAAGACTCATGAACGTGCATTTCCTTCTTGTCGTTTATTGGCTGGAACACTGTTATGCTTCGTTTTCGTTTGTTATGCTAGGTTTGCCCACTGTGTTTTGTTACCGTTTGTGGAGCCTGGGCTGTCTAGAGAGACCGCGTTTTTTACAGTGTGTTCAGGGGACAGGCAGCTAGCAGATTGTGAGGAGATGTTTGCTGTATGTAATAACACATGTTTTAGTCCTAAAAACGCGTCACATCGCTTAGAGCACCTTTAACTGGTCTTTTCTGCAGCTTTCCAACAGTTCATCGGACGGATCTTTAATGAATACTTCCAAAAGAGACGTTTTAACTACCGAATAATTTACGGAAAAAACAAGTCACAGTAGATAATGCCAATGCATCAGGCAACAAATCTATTTATTTCTTCTCCCCCTCTGCCCCTAAAAATTAAGGCCGACAATTAAACAAAGAAAGAGAAGAAAAAGCGCAACAACTTAATTTAGCTCTCACCAAATGCCACAAAAACACACACACAAGACACTTGCCAAATGCCGTTGTGCCCAAAAAACTGCACCAAAAAGCACTAAAAAAATACAGCTTACAAAACTAAGTGTCCAAAACTAAACCGAAGCACAGTGTTCTGGACCCTGAATATTCCCCGAAACTAACTCAACCTCAAATATCTTCAAGGTGTACCAATTGAAAGTTTGTGAGAACTTCCCCCAAGGATTGCCTCCACAAAGCCCACCAAATCAAAGAAATAAACAAAAGACTAACTTACCAGAGCCTCCAAAGACATACACTCGCTTCAATCGAAAATATCACAAATCAAGACGCATTCAAAGACGCATCAAATAGACAATATAATTTTTTACAAAATGCACAAAAAGTAAGCCCCCCAAAAAAAGCAGTAACAAAAATAATTGGGTTTAAGAAAAACGGACGAGCTCCCAATTTCTGTTACGTTCTGTCTAGGGGTTAAGGACGTGAACAGAAAGAAGGCACAACAACGTAAGCATTTAAATTTAACGGGTTTATTAAAGTGCAAAAATTATAATAATAAAGGTATCAGGTAAAATGCAAAAAAGAAATCAAACTAAAGAAAAACCAAGGCCTCAAGCAGGCCTCCCACAAAACCTCAGGTCTCCTCTCAGGCTCTCACCCTGAGAGTGAGGAGAAGTGAGGCTACGGGCTAGTCGGAAGCGCCGGGCGTTGGCCCACACAGCGCATAGGAACAGAGTGGCTGCGGTGGTGAGGAGGAGTGACAAAAAGAAAGTGCGTCTGTCCGAGCATGCACGCTCTTATATAGGGCACGGCAATTACGCCACAGGAGTGTCTGAAAAGAGACAAAACACAGAACACATGGAAAACAGAACACAGATGAAAAGAAACCACAGAGGGACGTAACACCCACAAATCACTAAGTCTAGAATGTGACATTGCCACTTATCGATCAGGTACTTTACTAAAAAGCAGATTCAACATGTGCAAGTTCATTCAGTTCACTAATAATTATCCAGGTGAATCACTAGTTGTTCAAGATTGCATTTAACTTTTTAATGAATTGCTCTCATAAAGGCTATTGAAAATCTGTGTTTTAATACCTTGCAGTTAGTTTATGTGTTATCTGTTTTTTCCAAACCAGAATAGCTGAGTATTTTTCCATATTAGAACTGATATCCAATCCAAATAGCCTCACAATTTTGCTGTCCACAGTCCATTGTTCAAGTATAATTTGTCGGCTAGTTACATTAGCTCACATCATACAATGTAAATGAGTATTTCGTTCTTACAGCCCTGAGAAACTGGAAATTTAAAGATGTCTGAACACATAGTTTGCTAGAGTTCCTTCATTTGCTTTTAAGGGTAGCCTATAACTTTTCATTTACTTGACCTTCAAACCATTTTTGAAAGTGTTCCGTTTTTTGCCTTGCCTGCCTTGACCTGACTGGAGTTTTCTCTAGTACTCCGTTGCTCATCTGTACCCATGAACCTTTTTGTTCCTGTGGGAAACCTGATAAGATGAGATCGTCTACAGGAGGAAAGATGTCTAAAGATGTAATAACTCCAAGTGTACAAATACTACATTCTCCTAATGGACTGGCTTCATTATACAGGGAAGAGCACTTTCTTTTCAGATGCTCAGAGACTTTTTAGAACACAGTTTTGTATATAACTTAATATTTGAAGTTTATTTGCATGTGGAAAACAGTGCTGGTATGCATCTGGCTTGCACAATTGCAGGTTCTGATGAAGTGTTCTGACTAAAGTATTGTCTGTGCATTACACCATGGTCATTAAATTTGATTATCACTACCCAGATAGTTTGAATCAGTTTGTTTTTACTTAGTTTGTTAGTTTGACCCTTTAAGCGTTGGCTTTTCAGACAAGCATTTTCATCCCAGTGAGTTTCAAATTCAAAAACGAACCTGAGTCTGACTTTGCCTTGACACTTTTTTCACTTTTGACTCCTGATAACTTACCATACCACTAGTACTTTAAAGGGGTTAAACTGTGGACCTTCAGAAAAGTGATTTGTAAAGAAAAAAAGAAAAGAAAGAAAGCACAAATACAATTGAATGTATGTGTACTTTCCCCACCTTTCATGTTGGGGTCAATGTCGTGCAATGTGCTGTGGTCAAGGCTATGTTTAATTGGCTCCCATCATGTGCACCGTTAGCCTTTAGTGATGGAGGGCCTGGGAAAGCATTGAGTCGTATAATCCTATTACGCTGCCGGCGCTCCCAGTGTCCACAGGCGCTGCCCGGTGAGTGCCGTCACTCACTTGGCCTAATAATGCACCCAAACAACAGGCCCTTCCCCACTCCTGACAGGAGAGGGATTAGGAGTACACGTCTCATGGCCCTCTGCCGCCACGTACAATAGAGGAAACGGACCGTATTCCTTCCAAATAAGCCTTGGGCCAGACACTCCCTTATAACTTATTAACAGGAAGCTGCTATATTCCCACTTTATACCCCCTCCCCCTCCACACACACGCACACACACACATACACACACACACACATACTCACAGCAGACCCCTACACACTCACATTCAGCCATGCAACCTCAGTGTAACGTAGAGAAAACAGAGAAACACACAAACAGCAACAAACAAGTGTTTTCTAAACATGATATCTGAGCCAGCTCTCAAAAGCCAGATGGCTCTGTTTACATAGCTGGGTGGCATTATAAAAATGGACTTAGCAGAACGAGAGAGAGAGAGAGAGAAATGTAATCTTACTGGAGTGCATACATGTAAGCACGGCCACATGTGTTACCATGTAGTTATTCCTCTCAGCTCTATATGCTGAAATGGATCCAGAAATGAGTAAATCACACACACGGCTACATTAAGTGTTGGCTGAACCAGAAGGCAGTATGTGTGTGTGTGTGTGTGTGTGTGTGTGTGTGTGTGTG
>JAGFZM010001154.1:190321-211128 GCA_017657215.1 Limnothrissa miodon
CTGACTGGGTGTGATTGATGGATGTCAGTGGTGCTGTGGGGAAGTATGAGGAGATTAAGTGGGGGGCATTGGGAGATTAAGTCTGATGCTGAAGTTGAAGTGCTCCACGAGATTGTGGCGCTGGATGGATTTATGCCGGTTCATGTACCACCCTTCATGTCATGTTCCCCACCACCTAACAGCATGACAAGTACTGTTACTCAGGTAGAACTAAATATAGAATGGCAAAAATCTGGGACACTATTAGTCTTGGATTTGGAGTCCATAAATGCATTGGAGTTGTATGAAAAGTGCATAACTGTAGCACTGATGTGTATGCGTGCGTAAGCGTAAACATCCTTGCAAATCAGACTATTCTATTATATACATAAACACTGATATACTGTTAGCTCAAAGGCCTTAATAACTAAAGCTTTACTAATTTAAACGTCCTGCTCTTTCACGACTTCTTTGGGCTCAGTGGTGCTCCACTGAAATGATAGACACTGTATAACTGTCACTATTTTCTGATCCCACTAAAAAAACAAAACAAATCACTCTATATGGATGTCTTAGGTATTGTGGTTTGGTTGTTAGCAGTACAAAATATTATTATTATTATTTTTTTTTTTTTTTTTTTGGTTGGGGGGATCCCAAACTGAATGATACATGTGTTGAAGCCTCAGCAAATATTACTAAGCACTTTAAGGTTTGATTTAAGGGCAAAATTTGCTAGCCATTCCGAAAAGTGATTCTAAATCAGCCAAATAGGTACGACAGGATACTGTATTGAACAAGCAGGCATAACTTTATTTGGTTTGTGATTGTTATGTTATTATGCTATCTATGTTATACAATTTTTAACACTAATGTATAAATCTCAAACATCCTACACATTTTTACCTCTCAGTGGGGTGGACTGTCCTAACTAAACGTCTATATTTTCTTTTTTCCCTTCTTCATGGGGTAGAGTAGAACTACTCTTCATGTTACCAGATCCCACCATTAGCACTGTAGTGTTAATGATGTGCTGGCCTCAGGCACGCCTGTAGCATATCAGTATCAAAGATAAGATTATCTGCCTGGTTATGCTTAAAAAAAAAAATCCCAGAGTGCTACAAAAATCACATAACATGAGCCAATCCTCATGGGATTTAGCAGCCTACAGAAGCCGTCTGAAGAGATCAAATTTCCACAACTCTTTTAAAGACTCCACACAAAAGCCCTGTGAATGCTGAATCCCCCCAAAATAAACAAACATCAGCAGTGAATACCTTGCTAATGACATTAAATGTGTCTGTGGAGGCTTTCAAAGGGCAGCAAAAATGGAAACGGCGTGACTTTTTTTTGCAACACTCCTTTAAAAAAAAAAAAAAAAAAAAAAAAAGGGGGTGCTCACAGGATGCACCTTTAAACCTAGATGGAGCGCATTCAGAGTAAACAGCAGGCCCATCAACATGTTCAAACAGCCCTGCATATGCAGCCTGTACCCTCTGGCAGATGGCTCAGTAGAAGGGGAGAAATATGAAAGGAGATCTTAATGGTGTCCTCGCAGATCATGCAGGCACATGTTTCTCCCAAAGGTGCAGAGGAGAGGCTTCTGCAGGGGCTGCGATGCTGTGGTACCAAAGGCAAGGAGTGTTGAATTGGTTACATTGCCAAAACTCTCATGCTCTCACTCTCTCTCTCCTGAGGCCTGCTTTTTTCATGTTATTATGAAACCAGTCATTCAGTCATTTATATTCAACTGTGCAACTTCTGGTTAAAGCACATACTGTAGTTTTTCACAAATTACATTTTTTTTTTCTTTTTTTTTGTTGTTGTTGTTCCCATGCCTGTCTGCCAGACTGAATGTGTTTGGATCTGAAAGGGAGGGAGGGAGAGAGAGAGAGACTGAAGAATCCAGGTAGCATTTAAAGCTGCTTTGTGCTAAATGGTTACCAGTGTCATGTGGGATTAAAACTATGTCAATATGTTAATAATGGTAGCCTGAAAAGGCAACTATGCACATTAAGAAAAAATATATTAAAAATATATTTGTATCAATGCTGAATTATACCTCAATTGAGACATCCTTCCCTGTGTAGCCTAATTCTGTCAAGCTGATTTTGATAAGTTGTTGCTTGTGCAATGCCATTTCCTCTCCCCTTAACCCTTGTCTGTTGAGAACTCTAAAATAAGAAATCCCTTCTCAACTAATATAATTAATCACAGTGGGAGAACAAGCCATGTAATTATTTGGGTTACCTTAGAAAGCTTAAAGACCCCCCCCCCCCCCCAATCAATGGTTTGGTCTGCATTCTGGAAATGTCAATGGATCTTCACATTATCACATTCACATTTGCGTATCCATGACAACCTACAGTAGCCCTTAATACATTTAAACATTGGGCAACACTGCTGAGCTCTGCCAATGGAATGATTTCTGTGTCTCTCTATCTGCCTTTGTTTAATTTATAGATCCAGTGCATCAAATAGAATTCCTTAGATACCTGTCAGACATTTGAAATAGTACTGCAATTAAAATGGAAAATCCATTTCATGAAAAAGCCATACATCAAAGTGGAACATTTTCAACACAGCGACTGTCTTCCACAGGACACACAAGCAAGTAGCAAAACTAGGGGATCGTAAACCTTACTTCGCCAATTATGGATTCTTCCCATTTAGCCGATAAGGGGTTCAACATCAGTTCAGTGAAAGATTATTCCAACGTAATGAACACATCCACTGGAGCGTTCCTGACCGATTCAGAATTAGCACGATTAGAGGTGCCAGTCGAAAATCCGGGCTAGCGAGTGAAGGGAGGAAAGTTTGTATTGTGCAGCGTCAGCTGGACCCAGTGTGCACAGTGAGCTTTGCCAATCAGACAGAGACCACATCCATGTGAGAAATGAGAAGCCTGACACTGTTAAGGCAGATATTCTAGTCCAGGCAATTGCCTCCCTCTACATAAATGCTGTCTGGTCTTCACCGGACACTAAGGTTAAAGGGGTCACAAAAACATGAAAAGTGCCTTAAGAGTGACAAGTGTCAGCACAGCTGAAGAATAGGCCATGACTGACTGACTGAGTTTGGAAATGTAGCTATGGAGTCAGATGCTTAGAGTGATTCTGAAGATTTTGAGAACCTCATTAATAGTTTGGTCATGGTTGAATGCTGCAATCATTTTGAATGAACTAATCAGAAACAGGAGATTACTGGATTTTTTTTATTTTATTTTAGTGTTATTGGATGACAGAGCTGCTAGAAAGCAAACGCAGTATAGAAATCAATTAAGTTATTGGTTTGACAAAAAAAACAACTGATGTTGGAACGCATGTTGGATTGTTTATGTTATAATTCAGTCAAACTAAAATGTATTGGCAGTGAAAATATTTACACCTGAAATGAAAAATGTTATCTCCACATTCCAGTTGAGTTGTGTTATAGGATAACGTGATATTTCATATTCAGTATCATGACATATTTCAAGGGCTGTCTGTTACAATCCTGCTCTCATGCTATGATCCAGTGCTAGGGTTTGCCTAGCTGCTGGGTGCTGTGACTTCATGTACCTCACTTATTCCTTAGTTTTGCTTTGTCCAGTGTCCCATCACTTCACTGCCTCTCTGGTTTGCTGGACCTTGTTGCTGGATTTGTTGGATTTCGCTGGATTTGTCTTGCTGGATTTTAACCACAAATTCACACATCTACTTTGTTCAGTCTTGGCATGTCAGGTCATGTCTTGTGTCCTGTGTTTGGAAGTCAAGCCAAGTCAGTGTTTATATCTGTTCAACTCTTCATGAAGATGAGTTCTTTGTGCTTGTGTATCTCAAAGCTCAGTTCTGTGATGAAATTTGAATTTTGATTACAAATGATTGTTCTTCAACATAAACTTGTTTCAACCTCTAAGTGGTCTTGACTTCCAGTTTGCCTTCTTTGGACACTAAATCTTCTGAACTCGTTCAATGGCTCGCATTAAGTGACCAAGTGACATTCACAGTAAAGTGGTATTTTGTTCTCATTGTCTGCATTCAGGTCATCCAATACCTTTTGTCCTATGGGCTGTCAGACTGTCTTCATAAAGTAGTCAGGGAAATCACAGCCTTTACTTTCTGCAATGATCAAGGTTTCCTAGAACAGAGATTCTCATTTGATGTGTCTCATGTAACATTCAATATCCCAGCTCCTATGACTCAAATTTCAACAGTGCATTGACTAATTGTGTTCAAGGACAGCTCAACTCAGAGTCCATGCAGCACTGGGATGACTGGTTGTAGACAAGCTGTAGCTGCAAATGAGAAATTGTAAGATATGCTGTAATCGATATCTACTGTGTCCTGATTTGTTTAAGGAAAATAAAGTAAATTTTGTTTTCAATTTAGAAGTTGATATTTCATTGCTTTGCACTGAGGATGGAGAGGTATAAAGCTGTAATCTTTGCCATCTAGAGGTGATCTTTGCCATCTAGAGGTTCTCTAGCCTCTAGCTTGGGTATGTTCTATGGAAACAAGATGCCAAGGAACTTCCAACCCCTAAAACAAGTTACAGTATAAAATCATCAGATAAAGACGTTTATTATCTAAATAGCTGTCAAATATTAACATGTCTTAAGAGAATGACCAGCATTTGTGCTGTATTCACATAATCTAAAGAGATGTGTGCCCGAACAAGCAAGGCAACAACTTCTGGGCTTAAACGTTCAAGGAGAGTAATTGTATTGTGTCATATGCATGCAAAGCTTGATATTCATACACTGTAGAAAAAATACACACTTTCAACTTCAAAAAGTTAGCGTCCGGGCTGTTTAACTATTGTTTAACTACAGTTGACCAAACTTGAGATAATGAGTTGTGAGTCATTTGAGCCTTCATAGCAGTAGAAAAGTGCTGTATAAATCCTCTATAAGTCCATTACCAATTTCAAATGCCTGTCTTAAGCCCAGTCCACACACAACGCTTCTCAGGCCACCACTCGCCGAGACACTCGTTTGGCTGTTTTCGAATGGTCATGTTCAGTAGAGCACTCTGTTCATTTCACCTGTCAATAATCTGCATCCAACATTATGACTGGTAATTGCTTAGGCCTACTCACCTATTGTGCGAAAGTTAAAATAGTTTTATCTCGGAATCTGCCCACATCGCATCACTTGTACTCTCCTCGCCTGTCTAGGGATTCCATCGTTGGAACACATTCACAGTCTATTGACTTTTGTGGACCGGGCTTTACACTTGTTCTGTTGATGTGCTATCATAGATTTCAGCTATACGTTAAAAAGAATAGTGAAAAGTTTTTTTAACCTCATTAGTGAAATTTTAATTTTTTAATTTTTTTATTTAATTTTAATTTCAGTGTTGTTTCATTGTTCTGACTAAATCAGTTGCCTTTTTTTCCTGAGCTAATCAACACTTTCAACTGTCTAATGAAAACAAAGTGAATTCTTCAAAACTGCTGTATGTGCATGTACTTCATGTACAGTATGACAGGGTATGTACACAGAACTCAGGTCATTTCTGAAACAAGGAAGCTTTTAATATGAAATATGCAAACAGATGGACTGCTGTCCAGAATGATATATGCAAATGTGTCATACAGGAGCTCTGATGCCATGATGTGTGTATTATGCTGGAAGCAATGCATTCTGTAAACCTTTAACCATTTTTTTTTTTTGCTTAATGCTAATGGCATTTAATGACACACCATACCATATGTTACAGTATGTTTGTCATTCCCTGTATTGGAACGGTGGGTTGCAGGTTGCCGTTAAATGTGAGAGGGTATTGTATTGTGGCAAGTGCTTATTAGGAGCTGTGGGACGGTGAGCAGAAGGGAATTAAGAGAGTCAGTGACCAATAGCCACTGACATCAAAAAACGGCTGTGCTTGGCTATTTGTCCTTGTTGGTGGGGTGGGGGGCTCAGATACTGACAGACCCTGTGCTGCGGTTTTAATGGCTAAGCCACACCTACTGTGACTCAGGATAGATACTTTTTTGCTAAAATGACAGCTGTTTGGACATACTCACTGACTTAAGGGACTATGATAAATCCTATTCAGTATTGTATTTGTGTGTGGGTGTGAGAGTGTGTCTGTGTGTGTGCGTGTGTGTGTGTGTGTGTGTGTACATAGTCATTCATGTGAATCACTGTTTCTATACAGTAACCTATATGCATGAACACACTTGGAATACTGAACACACAGACAGACATACAGATACACACATACACACACACACACACACACACACACACATTGTAGGTACTTTGCATGCCAAGAGCATGGTAAAGCTGAACAATGCCCAGAATGATTTGTGATTATACTTGGGATGTCATATAAGGACGGCTCATCAGAGGACTTGTGTCTGATGTTCTCACAGCAGGAGTCTTGGGTTACACACTGAGCCAGCAAACCCTGTAAAATGCTATCTGGGGAAATAGGTCATACCACCCATTGTCAAGAAGACAAGAGGCCAGTTGGTGTAAGCATCCTGTCACCCAGACACACTTGATGGCTCTTACATGTAAAACAGTTTGTAAATATGAATGCAACATTCACATTTAGTTATGAATAATCATTGCGACATGTGTAATTTGAATAGGTCCTTGGGATACCATTGATGTGTCTGATTGCTGGCTTAATAAGCTTTTGAGGAATATTTAAGAGAAAAAAGATATACATACTGTATATAGTACCACTGGATTCTATATTTACTTTACAAATTATAGTAGTATAGTATAGGACAACTTAGAAGGGCAACCAGAACACCGTCACCACCAAACCTCTTTTCTCTTTCATATCCCTTTTAACTAGCCTGGGCCCGCCCATACTTCCTGTGACGCTACATGCAATTTCACGAGCAAGTCAGTCTGGCCATCGTGCCGATTTAGAAGAATTATTTATCCCAAATCTGTGGGCACCAATGAGAAACGAGCTTACGCATACGTCATCGGAATGAGTGATCTGATTGGTTGTAGATTCGTCAAGTAGTATACAGAGGCATCTGATGGACGCAGGTTAAGCCCGCCTCCCAGAAGATGTTTAGTAATGTAGAATGGCCAGACTGAGCTCGTATGAGGTTTGTCGCGGAAGCCAGGCTACCTTTTAACAGCATACTTCATAAATCTCTCTCTCTCTCTCTCTCTCTCTCTCTCTCCTTTTAATCAGTATCTAACCGGGTTTATTGTTCATTGCAAGTGCCCAACATCTATTCATTTAGGATTGTTAATTGTGCAAAAATAACTTTTCATTTAATAATTCCGTATAGCATTTTTTAGTCATGTCTTTAATTAAGCAATACTTTATATGTGCATATTACAATACATGTTAATAGACTTAAATTGATTGAATGTAGTAATCAGAGGTGGTGATTATCCAATGTACAAAGTTATGGTAATATTTACCATCTTTACACACATTCCCAACACAGTGTAGACTCTAATGAATGATTGAAATGATTAAGCCATCATTTCAAAGTTCTTTAATTATAAATTGATCCTTCTAATATACTTCCTGAAATTAATTTTTGCCTAAAGCAATAAAAAGAAAGTAGTGAGGGCATTAAGGCTCTTCTACCAGACTGTTATGTGACTTCAGGCTGCACCAAGTGCACCAGACGGATTTGTACCCCTGGGAGGCCTCACAAGTAGTGACACTGACTTAAGCATAGTTCACACTATTACTTTCAGGTTCCAGTTTTCCAGTCCCTTATACTTTTACATTAAACACATCAATCTTTCCCCTGTGCTGTATAATTAATGCGGCCTCCAGACCCAAGGAATCACAGAATCCAGTCATGAAAAATGTTTTTTTTTTTTTACATAAATGCGGAATCACACAGAATTTGTTCAATTGACATTTTTAAACAAACGTTTTCAGATTTACTATTATAAAACCCTATTCAACAAGCCATAATCTGGTCAAATTGATGTGCTCTAGCTTGGAGCCATCACAAATATCCACCTTCTATACATATATCCACCAGATTATGGCTTCTATGCCTACCTGTTCTGAAGGAATTAAGCATAACTTAATCATAATTTATTATGCCAGCCACGCACACACACGCACACACGTGTGTGTGTGTATGCATAGATGACTTCACTGGCCCACTCAGTTCATGTACCAGGCTCTTTTTGTGCCTTTATCTTATTTAGTAATTTAGTAACATTCCAGTAATAGTAATAGTAATATTATTTAGTAATTTATTAATATTCAACTGACTTCCTAGATTGTAATTTCTTACGCTATTGTTTATTAATATTTCCTTCTGTCCTAAGTTCAAACACAGGCATTTACAAAAGGCCCATTGTCATACAGCAAACACACACACATACACACACACACAGAACTTGCATTGTTGTGAAATAAAATATTGCTTTGCTTTGCTGAGGTATTTTGTGCTAAAACCCCATTGTGGCCCTGAGAAGACACAAAGAGCCTTGGCATGGATGCTTGCCCATAGAGCTCTCTGCGGTCGACTGTTTTGGCTCACCTGGGCCTGCCTCTCCCAGACGCCATTGTCCTGCCCAAATGCCTGGCTGTAAACAGCCTCTGCCCAATTGTTTGCTGGTCTGGCCTTCCTCCAAGCCGGCATGCAGGTGACATTCAATTCCCTCCCACCACTATTATGAGTGTTTAGATTCGGCTTGAGCAACTGGTCCTACACCGGTTGCCTCACCAAAACACTCAGTGCTGGGTGAGCAATACCAATGTGCAGTGATGAGAATAACGGTGTTACTAACGGCATTATATTTTCTAGTAACGAGTAATCTAACTAATTACTGTTCTTATTATTATAACGCCGTTCCCATTACTGACCATGAATTGCCAGGCGTTACTTTATTGAAGCGGTTTTCATTTTATGGCTCAGATTTCTGTGTGGACATACTGTAGGTGATGCTTGGTCCAATAAAATTGAATGGCCAACCCCATTAGATTTTGGAATTGCCTACGTAGGCTACAAGCCAGGCCTCCGTGCAGTTTATGTACACACCACACACAGCAATGGCAAGTTTAGAACAACCAAAGATAGCCAAAGTCAAAGTCAGTTTTATTTGTCAATTCCTTCACATGTACTTACTTGACATACAAAGGAATCGAAATTACGTTTCACACTTGTCCCATGCGTAGATGTTGACAACAATAAAGTGCAGATGCACATCAAAACAGTTCTAAACAATAAGGTAATTGTAAAAAAGGTAAAGGTAAGGTAATAAGGTAAAAAAGTGCAAGTAGGCTTAGGGCATTATACTTAGATAACATACAGGATATAACAAGACAAGACATAACATATAGTAAGTGTTCCAACAGTGTTGTTTTTGTTGTTTTTAGTGCAACATAAGATTGTAGCAGCAGTAGTAGTAATATAAATAGTGGTAAAAAAGAATACTAAAATATATAGCAGCAGGTGTGTGCAATTTGCAATGCAGAGGTAGTTGTTTTCAGTCAAGAGTGTTGCTTTTAGTTCTTTATGTTTGTTTCCTTGTTGGGGAGTGTGTGTAGGTTGGGGGGGGTGGTGGTGAATAGAGTCCAATCTGTCTTCCTATACTCCTGCCAGTCTGGTGGTTCTGCTGGCTGGTAGCCGGGAGGGGAGAGAGTTCAGCGTTTTCAAACTTGAAATATAAGCACCATTTCACTCTTAATGACATTAATGACAAGTATGTTTATGTGGAGTGCACATCATGTCCAGGAACAAACCGTTTATTCATGTCAGTTGTGAGAGACTCCAATCTTTTGAAGCACCTCACATCATATCCCATGCCAGGGCAAGATGGGTCCGTCCATCAATGCATGGAGACATTGGCTAATTTATTATTATTTATTGTAGAGAAAAATCTAAATAACTGCAAACCATATCGCTATATTTTCTACTCATGTTACTCGACTGTTTAGAACAGTTTGCATGATCCAAGTTGATGCACAATTGAGATAACATATATGCTCAGGTAACACCTCTACTCAAGAAACCCTCTCTTGCTCCCGACCAGGTGGGAAACTACAGGCCGGTCTCTCTCCTTCCGTTCCTTGCAAAAACTATTGAAAGGGCGGTATTCAAACAGGTTACTGAATTCTTGAACCAACAGAATCTACTCGACCACAACCAATCTGGCTTTAAGAGCGGCCACTCCACTGAAACAGCTCTACTATCTGTGGTTGAAGCCTTAAAAGAAGCCAGAGCGGAATCAAGGTCATCTGTACTCATCCTGCTTGACCTGTCAGCTGCGTTTGATACGGTAAACCACAGTATTCTATTGTCTATACTGTCAAACATGGGCATCAAGGGTGATGCATACTGCTGGTTCGAATCCTACTTCACTGGGCGACTGTTCAAAGTGTCCTGACTAGGACACACCTCTGCGCCTTACCACCTTGCTACTGGAGTACCCCAAGGATCTGTGTTGGGTCCCCTTCTTTTCTCCATCTATACCACTTCCTTGGGCCAAATCATCCGCCAGCACGACTTCTCCTACCACTGCTATGCCGATGATACCCAGCTCTATCTGTCATTCTCACCCGATGACCCAACCATCCAAACGCGAATCTCGGATTGCCTCTCTGACATCTCTGCATGGATGCAAGACCATCATCTCCAGCTGAACCTCTCAAAAACCGAGCTGCTGGTCCTCCCAGCTAAACCAACTTTTCACCACAACATTTGCATCAACTCTGGCTCCTTGTCTCTTGCTCCCTCACGGGTAGCCAGGAACCTAGGTGTTATGATTGACGACCAGCTAACCATGTTGCTTCTGTTGCCCGGGCCTGCCGCTTCGCACTATTCAATATCAAAAAGATCAGACCATACCTAACTCAACAAGCCTCCCAATTGCTGGTTCAAACTATGGTCCTCTCACACCTTGACTACTGCAGTGCCCTTCTGGCAGGACTTCCTGCCTGTGCCGTCAAGCCACTTCAGATGATCCAAAATGCTGCGGCGCGTCTCATCTTCAATCAGCCGAAGAGGACGCATGTCACCCCTCTGCTAATTGAACTCCACTGGTTACCTCTGGCGGCTCGCATCAAATTCAAATCACTGATGCTGACTTACAAAGTGCTTAGAGGATCTGCCCCTTTTTATCTAAGCGCTCTCATAAAAGCTCAGGCTACCCCCCGACAACTCCGGTCCTCCAATGACTGTCGACTGGCAGTCCCGGCACCTCGCCCAAGGCAATCCAGACTCTTCTCATGTGTCGTCCCACGCTGGTGGAATGACCTACCAAAAACAATCAGAACAGGGCCATCTCTGGAGGCCTTCAAAAAGCTTTTAAAGACCCAGCTATTCAGAGAACATCTTCTATCCTAGCACTAAAATGAACTGAAGCACTATCCCCTAGCACTATGCTCCTTAAGGTTTCTGCTATGTAGCTTGATTGTTATCCTCGTTTTGTAAGTCGCTTTGGATAAAAGCGTCTGCTAAATGCATAAATGTAATGTAAATGTAATGTAAATAACATAATCAGCTAACATAATCAGCTAGCATAATCAGCGCTCCTTTATGTGCCACTCACGACACAAATTTAAATGAACGTGAGCTGGACGTCAACATGGGATAAGTCAGGGGTTGAGTCAACTATTACAGAGAAATTGGGCCTACCTGACATCACGCAATTCCTTCAGTTTGCCTTGTTTTCTGTCTCATGAGTTCTATGAAGTTAGACTGCTGTAGCAAAATTAGCAAAAGCTGCCACGGCCACGGCCCTTCTGCCGTAACTTTCAGATGTGCCCTGCCAAGAGTCAAACTGCATCAACAATTCTCAAGTGCCCAAGTAATTCCCATTGTGGGGTGAGCCTATAGTTCATCTTGACTCTAAAATGCCTTTCTCCTCCAAGAAAAAAAAGTAATTTCTCCGACAAGAACTTTACGAAGACCATTCTCTTGAGCACCTCCAATGATCTCTGCCCATCATCACCTCTACGGTAGCCTTTGCTGACCGATGATGCAATGTGATCAGACTTCTCCAAGATGTTTTGCACTTCTCTAGATCGTTATTTTATTTTATTTATTTTCTCCGGACTGCAATCATTTTTTTGGTCTGTTGTAGCTTGTTTAAGTTAAATAAATAAACAGGCTCAACATTTCTAAAACATCAGTGTTTTATTTTTCTATATTATGTTATATGTGTTTTATTTTTCTATATTATATGTTATATGTTATATTATATGTTGTTACCAATTATACTATATTGGTAACAACAATTAGCTACAAAACTATATACAAATTTATTGTCTCACACAAAAATATGAAATTAGTGTAGACCTATATTGGTGTGCAATGTTAATATGTAATTCTGTTATGTGTGCATGTCATAGGCTAATACACATTTAACATTCACTTTTACTATGAGTAACTGAACATACTTTTGAATTTACAGGGGAGAGTAATGCAAAAAGTAACGCAATAGTTACTTTACCTGGTAATTAGTTACTTTAGTAATACAGCAACGGAGTTACTAACTCAGTTACTTTTTGCAAGAAGTAACTAGTAACTATAACTAATTACTTTTTAAAAGTAACTTGCCCAACACTGTCAATGTGTCCAAGCTGGGGCTTGCTTGGGAAAAAATCTATCACACTGTCCACCTGAAATAAACAAATATAAATGGTTGACATACAAATCAGTAGAGGAGTCTGCTGTGTCCCAATAAATATATGCATCTACACTGAGGGAAGGTTCCAGAATAACTTCTGTTAATTCCGCTACCACATCACGTGGAAAAAAATCTGAATAAATAGCAACTTAGTGTGTTAAATGCAAACAACCAATAATATAATCTCTTCTGTAACACATATCATGCCATGTAGTCTCAGTGGTTTTGCCCTCTTAAGATTCCATCAAACCACTTGCAGATGCTGAAATGGAGAGTGAATAGATTAAATGTCACTGTGAGATTCTATTTGTTTCCTGGAAATGGGTGACCTTTGATGCTGGCAGGATCAGATCAGATAAGGACAATAACCTATTAGGAGGTTAAAAGGCTAGGTTGTCTTTGCCATTACAACTGCTGACCAAATGGCAAGACTCCCACTACCCCACACACATGGACTACATCTTTAAAACACACATGGACTACATCTTTAAAACAGATAAAGCCATAAATTGACATGGCAGCCTATCCAATGAATATCAAAACACAATAGATTAAACATTTCATATTACAATTTCAGTTCTAATTATGAACATGATCATTATATTGAATTGAGAAATAGATTGCTATTTAGACTTCGTGAGGAATCCTCTCACCAGACATCTTTGTAATGTCATCTTTTTGCCTTTTTCCTCCCCTAGGTCCCCTGTTGAGACATATCTAGCTTGTAGCGTCCCAGCCTTGAGCATCGCCAATGGCAAAAAAAGTAATTGCCCTGCAAAAACAAGGAAGATGAAGGTTTTCAGCAAAGTTTGAACACTTTTAATCTTGTACACACCGCAGTTTAAACATGCTGACTTCCGATATGAATGTATTTACAGTCTAGTCATTGTAAAAGATTTATTGCTTTAAAGTGGGAAAATAATAGGATGAAACTGACTGAGACTTAACCCTTCAAATGAGTTCAAATGAAAGCAGAGTTCCCATGGAACTTTTTTTGGAGTAGGGTGTTTCAACCTTGCTGACATCCTCAGCCTGGTTCATTCAGCCTGGTCTGGGCCTGTCTGCTTAACGGCCCAATCTTTTTTTTTAATATATTTTTTGGGGCTTTTGCCTTTTACTTGGATAGTGATAGTGGAGAGTCAGACAGGAAATGAATGGGAGGGAGAGATGGGGCAGGATCGGCAAAGTACCACAGGTCAGGTTCGAACCTGGGTCGCCGGAGTCATGGCACGACGCCTCCGCCATTTGACAATCTTTTTCATAAAGATCGTGTGAAGACATTTCACTTTGATGGTACTGACAGTTTCATTCACATGAATACTTGCTTTTGAGGAATGGATTATCAATTTTGAGCAAGTGACGTGCTTTTGCAGGCTATCCACTTGGTTTGAGAAATGCACTGATGTGCTAATGTTAATAGTGATGTGAGAAACACACCAAAGCAACTGAGAAAAACTGTAATATGCTGAAATCTGAGTGTAAAGGCCAGTATATAGGCCAGTTCTTAGCCAATGAAAAGTGAATTTTGCTGTGATTCATATGTAAATCCCTTCCCCTGAATCTCCTACATCAGTAGTTTGTTTCCGACAGTTATCTGCACAGGCGAACAAGTGGCTTGAAGTGGTGTGAATCTTCCCTATAGGTAGACACATATGATAAGTATTCACCATCTTATCAGTCCCTTGACAGACTATGAAGCTTCCTCACATATCCATTTAGTATTTTCAGTTTTTGTTTTTCTATATGAAACACCTGCGTTGGATGTGATTTAATCTCTGTTTTGAACGTATAAACAACACCTCTCAATAAAGCCCTCAGGTGCTGCAAGAAAAGACAGCTTTGCATCCAGTGAAATGTGTGAGTCTCACAATAAAGCAAAGCAAAGAAAAATAAATCCCCACATTCCAGGGCAGACCAGCGCACCCACTGTGAGTTTTCACCGAGGCCGTCTTGAAATGTACACATCCATAAAGCTGGAGTGATGAGGAATGCTGTGTAAACTCTTTCCAAATGGCCACTGATGGAGCTGCAGGTGTTTGGAAAGCTTTTTAGCACATCTCGATAAACCTTTTCAAGTGTTGCTCATGCTGCTAAGGCACACATTTCCTTTTTTTTTCTCTTTCTCTCTTTCTCCCTCTCTATCTCCCTCTCGTTTTCCCCCATTCACAGGCAGCAAGCCTCTGTCACATTTGCAAAGGCAGCGATATCTCAGAGCCCCACAATGATGATGTCTTTTTCTTTTCAGAATGCCTTTACATTCATGAAGAAGCAGTTTGTAATAAGAGATGTGTGTATACCTCTAGTCCCCTGGAGAATGGAGGGGAAAGAAATGTGCTCAATCATCTTTCTACACTATGAAAATAGCTGAAAATTACATTCATCTGATCAAATAAAGATAATACAAAGACTTGTGATTGCATCAGACATAGGGGTGTATGTGTCAACCTATTTATAAGTTACTTTTAATATTTTGTGTGCATGGATGTTTATGACAGCATACATATGGGACCCTTAACTGTTCCAAGTTTGCATGAACATGGGAAAGTATATGCATGTGAAATGTAATGTCAGATTTAACTTCTAACAGGTTGCTTGTTAGAAGTTAAATCTGACATTACATTTCACATGCATATACTTTCCCGTGTTACAGTAACAAATTGAAATATCTGAAAGCATTGCGTTATAATGTTGCACTGGGCTTTGAAGCAGGATATAGTGATGTGTTCATTTGTAATAGTTACCTCTACAATGTTTTTACAATTGTTTTGAAAAATATGTTTAGCTTTGAGGTTACATAATAGTGCATGCAAATAGCATGCAATTCCACGAATCTGTTTTATGATCACAACAAAAGTACTTGTTTAGTATGGTTACTCTAGAATAAACAAGCATGGCAAGAACCACACATTTCTCACTGAGTATGAGAGGACCCTTACAACAACTGCAGCAGCCAATTTTCGAGCGTTCCTTGGCCAATCTAACCTTATCATTCTTATATGCTTACTGGCATACTGCCTGGATGTGGCCATTGTCCCTCCTCTACACCACGGCAAGATGGCAGACAGTATTAAATAACACTGGAATGAATTGTTTGGTGTGGGTGAGAGGTAGTGAAATTAATCAAAAGCAATACACACACAGAGACAAATGACAGACAGACAGACACACACACACACACACACACACACACACAAATATATGCCGGCATTTTGTGGTTGTGCTCTTTACTGATGACATTTTGCATTTTGAAATGAACAAGGTGAACTCCCAACCCCCACCTTCTTTATGGGGGTGCTGTGCCAATCTCGCCTAACATCTACCCCCACAGAGGCCAGCGACCTTGCCCAACACCCTCACCCTTCTGTTGCTCATATGGTATAACCCTTACCTCAGGCTTCTCTGGTCTTGCGGCATTGGGGTAGGACCGAATCTATCTGCCGCAGCAGTATACATTGCAGGGCTGCTGCTTCACTGTCTCTTCACAGCCGCGCCATGTGTTACTCATTTTTTATTATTATACTTTTATTATTATTTTATACTTATTTTTATTAACTTTTAATAATATAATTACACACAGTCGGATACTTTAAAGTGTTAAGTTTTCCATGCATGATGTAAGTAGAACAACACAAACAAACAAAAACAGTAGTCAGTTACAGTGTGTGTTGCTAATTTGGAGAATATCCAAGAATGGAAAGAACACGCAGGCTCCTTATCTTTATTTCAATAACAGTAATAATTTTGACTGTAAAAAAAAAAAAAAAAAAAATATAAATAAATTTTTTATTATAAAAAAAAAATATATATATATATATATATATATAAATACCACGTTTACAAGTATTTTAGCATTTACCAAAATTATACACACATTTCTGTGTTTTGAGCTATTATGAGCTTGCAAACTTAAGGTCTGGTCTGATGTGCAATGAACATAATTCCTTGTCATAAAAAAACACCACACCCAAAGCTTTTATCCTTCTAGAATAAACTTGACAAAACTGCACCTGAAGCAGTTCTGAATTAAAAAGTGTTAAAGTCTATGAGGCCTACAGTTAATATAGAATATAGAATATAAATATATTGCAGTGGATGTCTGAGGGTATGTACCCACAGGCTTGTATTTTTCAAAATGACAATATTTTTCTCTAGGTATCTGAAAACAATGATAGAACATCACATTACTGATTTGTTTGTGTGTGTGTCAACACACAGACACCGAAATTTGTGTTTACACATAGCCTCCAGTGAGTTACCATGAGAAAGGAAAGCAATATCTTGCAAAAAGTATCCGCTCATCAGTGATGTCTGTGAAGGTTGTTATTTATCCAGGTCATGGTAAACAACGGGGCTAAGCTGTATGCAACTGGATTTTTCACCTTTCAATAGGCTGCTTCAGTTCTGACCTAATAAAAAGAAACCAAAACACCAACACAGTAAAGTAACAGAAGACAGCAGGCAGTGTTCCCCTATGGATTATCTGATACACTAAGAGAATCTTCAGCAAACACAACATCCCAGTCTACTTCAAGCCTAAGGACCAGCTAACCCCCTCCACACACACTGCCCCCACCATCACTGCAATCAGCAGCAAGCCTCCTCCCCACATGCACACAACCCACTGCTGAGCCACTTTACCACTTAGTCCAGTTAGCCCCTTCTACTGTACAAACCCACAGCACATGGCAATGACAGCTCACCATTAGCAGAATGCCCTCCCACCCCCACATACAGTACAGTCCATAACTAACAAGCCCCATCTCCTCACATAGACAAACCTCATTCCTTGCTAACAGTATGCCCTCCAAACACACAATGCCCATTAGCGCTACAGTACATACATTAGAAGACAGGGCCCCCTCTCCCCACATGAGCCCTGGCAGTTGCATTGGCCCCAAGGTTTCAACCAAGGTTTCTTCCTTAGTATGGAGTTTTTTTTCCCATGAGTACCTTGTTAATGTGTTAAGTAGTGTTAACCATACGGTAGCTGTTGCCTTTTCTACACATTCCCTTTTTCCTGCCTCTGTCTGTACTGATAGCATATGTAACCTCACTGCATTAGATACACCCGGAATTTATGTATATCAAAATAACCTGCCTTGAATCCTTGAATCCTTGAATCTGGCAACTGGCATAACCCTCCTTAGACAGAGGCTGGTTTAACCTAAAGACAAAACTCCAAGACTTAACAGCAAGAATGCCCAGCTATGGATATTGGAAAAATTAAGCAGCACTTCATAGATGTATGGCTCAACACTCAGTAGTATACACTGTATGTATGGGGGCCATTTATGTCAGTTTGGAACAACTAACTTTGACCAGTGATTGTGGGGGCAATATCATCTCTCTGCAACATGGCACCCTGCCTGTAGATCTCTTCCCAGGAACTTTAACAGTTCTTCACCATCAGAGCAGTTCTCACTTTCTAGATCCTGTGATCATAATCTGTCTCACTCTAATTCACACATTTGTTAAAGGGAGACTCTGGAGGGGCGTGGTTTGAGCTCACAGCTCCACCCCTAATGATCCAGATATATAATTCCTGGCTCCTGATCATCTGCTCAGAACTAAAGAAGCCTCACGCTCTAAAAGCACATCCTATTTAGCGTGTTTGATCATCAGTGAGCCTTCAATGAACTTCACAGGTATCTAATCTCATTCCCACCGTGTGTAAATTAGTGACCAAATACTGTAATGTACCCAGTAATTGCAGTCAGTAGGATTTTGACAGAAATAAAAATACATTTTGGATAACAGCTTATTTTAAGGTTCACATGTTAGCCAGTAATAGGCTACCTAATTAATGCCTGCCAGTGATTTGCAAGGCATTGTCTGCAAGTGATTTGCAAGGCATTTGTTACTCAACATCAATCATTTGTTAGGCAAATGATATTAGGAAATGTATAACATTCTTGTTAATGATTAATTAGACCTTAATTCTTGATATAATCTTAACAAGGACCTACTAGGCCTTCTCTTCTACTGACTAATAAGTACTAAGTGCCAGAAGAGAATTTGTGTTACCTCCTGTTTTAATAAATCCTAAATAGTGAGACAACAATTGTAAAAAAAAAAAAAAAAAAAAAGAAGCAAGACTAACCTTAACCTCGTTGGTATAGTTCACTTCCAAGGTGCTGCTCTTACTGATGATGATGTGCTATTGGACTTTAAAACAGGAACCCTACAGTACCTCCCAGTTGTTGAGGTGTTTGTCACAGCACCTAGGCAGTGAACTATAAATGAGGTTCAGCTGTATTCTTATATTTAACTTTTATTTTGAACTACTGATATAGTCATACATAATAATAAATACTGCATCAGAATGAGAGTCAGAAATGATAAGAGAATTCAGCAGAATTCATGAACCCATTTTGTTTATTGTAATGCATAAGTACATCTAAGACATCATTCCTATAGCAATAGTCTATAACCACTGCAATCTACCTACAGCACATGCATGTGTGTGTATATTCACCTTCGCCAACCGGCTGCCCAAGCTCTCATTGAAAGACTAAGACAACAGTGTTTTGCTGCGTGCAGCATGTATGGAAAAAAAGAATTATGTCTATTGTAAGCTGACAGCACAAGAGCTGTGCCGTGTGCCGCATGTAGAACACACGTGCAGTGAGTATCTAACATGCATTGTACATAGAAGCTCACCAAAACCATGTCCACACTGCAAACACACACACTACAGCATGAATGAAAGCTATATATATATATATTTCTCTGCTCCTGTTCGTTTTATTTAATTACTTACATTATTTTAATATAGTAATAAATCTTTAAAATAAAATCTTCCATTGCTGACAGTAAATTAGTAATTTTTATGATATATTTTACAGCACTGAAGTCTGTCATTAGTATAACAGTGGAGAGCTCAGAAAACATTCCGGCTCCATAAATGTTCATCTCACACCTCACCTTCTCAGCTAATTAGCCAGCCTGTGTCATGATGTCACCGTATTGACCAGTGCATGAAAGAAGCCAGGGGTTTACGCAGTGTGAGACATGTCAATGGGAGATGCCTCCATTCAGCTCATACGTAGTATTGCATTGACAGATTTTATCACTGCATCTCTGAGTTGGAGTGTGTTTGGGTAAGTTTGTGTGTGAGAGTTAAAACAACAAATAGGCATATACAGATGTTGGAGGATGATATAGAGATTTTGCATCACTCCTATAAAAGGATGTTATTGTCACATGTTAATACAGTAATTATTACAATAGGTGTAAAATATGTCATGTCTATTTATCAACTTATTGTGTGGAGGGGGTGGGGGCAGTCAAATATTAAGATGGAAAGAGTCCTTCAAAATCTTTTGCCCTTAGAAGTGCGCTTCTGGAATCTGGAATGGTATAATTGCAACTCTGTCCTCCAATTATCCACGGCCATTTCCATTTGTTTTTTCTGACTTTCAGTGTCAAGCTGTTAGACTGATATCACTGTGCAACATTATTAACCTGAGCCAGGTAGTGTAGCCCTGTTTGTTGCTGATCAGACCCGTAAGCAATCCCCAAACCTTGATGATGGAGGTGTGACCGCCTATTCTAACCACTTGTGAATGGTTAGTGAGATATCCAGTGACACAGTACTTTATACTGATATCTTAACCTGTAAAATCTTAATAAAAAATGTGTTTTAGTTACACAACCTTTTTTGTTTATTCCCATGTGTGATCAACCAATATTTTGTCTATTCAATTTGTTAAATTCCATTCCCTCTTTTTTTCTTTTGATTCTTTCATGATGTCCATCGTAAAGAGCAACAGAATATTACTGTAATGAAACAGCAGTTACAAGACTGTGGGAAAAGTTTCTCTATAGGCTTGACACACTCATAATGTGTGAGAATTCACATATAATTACTGACTAAAATATGCATATTTTACTGCAATAAAATTGAAAATTATGAAAATGAATACAATATTTTGTTGGTAGGCTACATACAGTATATGCTGTTTTTTTGCCAATTGTAAAGTAATACAGCATCCTATTGTCATGAAGCTTCTGTGACAACCCTCTGTGCTCTCTGCTGTTATGTAGAGGCCTGCGGGGTGCTTAGTAAAGTAATTGTCTACACCTGGCGTGGCCGTGGGCCATAGGCCCTAAAGATTGACAAACACTTACACACAGGGGCTTCCACTCTAGTAAACATTGCCTTGCATATTAACCAAGTTTTACAGTTCCACTCCATCATCACTGGCATCCTTATCAAATACCTTAGACACTTTTGTAGCAATAATCTTATTGTATTGAAATT
>JAGFZM010001154.1:211138-249992 GCA_017657215.1 Limnothrissa miodon
TTTCAAGACACATGGTCTCAGGTGTAATTTTCCACACTTCCAGCCCTTTCCTTGTAGACACTACATAGTCATGCACATGAGAGTGAAACTTACCTTTGATCATTTCCTATTTGGTGGGTCTATTTTAAGACATAGTAATTGTATGCAATTCTCAGTCCTCTGTCTGAGAAGGTACAGAAAAACCTGGCATTTACTGGAGTGGAGATGGGAAGAGGTGTGTATGTTGAAACATACAGTATACACAATGCAGACAAATGCCACGTTTGCCTTTAAAGTCAGTTCTGCAATGGAATTAACAAAGAAAGTGGGCCATGTTCTGCCAGGAGAAGAGAGGAGGAAGAAAAGGAAAACAACTATGACAAAGCAGGTTTTTTTTTGTTTCCGCCAGCACTACAAGATGGAACAAAGCAATGCAAATGGCTTGTGACAAGTCAAGTGTAAGAAAACAAACACTTTGGCTATCCCTGTCACTTGGTCTTAAGGTCAGAAGAGGGCAAGAGGTCATGACATTAGGTGGGTGAAGGAGGCCTTCAGAAATGTTCCAGAACTGAAATACTAAAATTGTAAAGAAGCAAATTCATAACAAGCTGATGTTGCTTGCTATTGCATTATATTTACATGTAAAACCAAAACTCAAATAAACAGGACAGTGCACTGAACACTAAAGATTTCTGGGGTAGCTTTAAGTTTAAATAGACCTCAGACTTTCAGCCCTGATATGCAAAGTTATTTTCTCATCAGTGTGAAGCCATTTCTCTTTAGATCTCGAATGTGTTAAACAAAAACATTGTCATGAGCTGAAGGTCCTCTTTTTTGGCTGTGCAGTGCTGAATAGTAACTAATAAGATGGAGAGGGTGTTCACTGAAGCTGCTTCAGATGGGGAAAAAAATCATCTGTTGCATTTGAAGGAACAATCTAAATGTAAATGAGGTCCACTGGGGAGGAGGAAAAAAGTCAGATTTGGGGAGTTTCTGTAAGTCCATTCCTTCATTTTAATTTTGTGTCCAGGTATTACAATCATTAGGTCAATCCTTGTAATTTATGTATCCTTAATATCTTCCTTACTTAGCTTTGTAATCCAATTAATTTGACAATTTCAGATTGTAAGCCCTCTCAGCAAATGACACCTTCCTTTGAAGATACATTTTATGGCACGTTTTAGAAGTAGTCGCGTGAAATGAGAAATTTGCCCCCCCTATCTCCTTAGGGAAAAAAAAACTAATATAAAAGATATATTAAAAAACAGGATATACAACAGGGTAACAACAAAAGCATGTTAGAAGTCACGTGTTTGAAGGGACCTTATTTATCGTTGTCAGATTTAAAGGTGGAATTTGTCTGCAAATTGTTGCAAGGGCAGTTGAGCTTAAACTAGGAGCTGTGTCTGAGCCCCGAGTCCCCAGGAGCCTTGTCCTCTCTGCGTTGGCAGCTAGAGTGATGTGCCTGGTGATTGTGGCCGATGCGGCTCTGTCATTGTTAGTCAAGGACACAGGCCATTGTCAGGGGCTGCATTAGGAGTTCCTGATGAGCTCTGCCACTTCAGAAGTCATGGAGTGTGTGCATGTGTGTGTGTATGTGTGTGTGTGGCGTGGCAAAAGAAACGCGGAGGAGGACCAAGAGATGAGATGGAACGTGTGTGTGTGTGTTTGTGTGTTTGTTTGAGGGTTAATCAAGGAAATCAAATCCAGTCAACATGGCATGAAAGCTCCAGGGTTGGTTAAACCTGGTGATCACCATGCAGATAGAGATGAATTTGAGGGGTGGGTGGGGGGCTTGCTCAGGAAGCAGGGGCTGGGCTCACTGAGCACTAACTGTCATTTAATACTTAAGATACTCAGCGACGGATGAGTGTTCTGATGAAATGAAACATTATTGCTAACCTTGGATGAAAGTAAAGATCTTTGTTTCTCTTTTCTGTAGTCTTTTCTATTAACACAACGTGAGTGAGTGTGTGTGTGTGTGTGTGTGTGTGTGCGTGTGTGTGTGTGTTATGCCTGCCCGGCTCAAGGCAAACATTAAATAAAAGGGTAGACCACACGCTCAAAATTAACAAATTATATTTATTAAAGAAATGAACTATGTACAAAAGTCAGTAAATGTAGAGTAAAGCAAGACTGAGGTGCAAAACCAAAAGAAAAGAACAGGGCGCAATCCGCCCGGCCGCCGTGACGACGCCCTGTAACTCTGGGCCCAGTAGTGAACGGAAGCCAGTAGGAGGAAGAAGGGAGAGAGAGAGCCCCAAGCAGGCTCCTGGGACCCGCTTATATCCTGCCCTAATTGCCAGCACAATTACCCCACGCCATTCTACAGAGCTCCCCCTGTAGGCCACACACAGAACAGCAGCAAAGCCAACACAAACAAAAGAGCAGGAAGCGTGACAAGACCCAGCACTGACCAGCTGTCACAGTGTGTGTGACACAGAGAGAGGGAGAGATAACCTATAATCCTTAGCACAAGCTATAATTTGTGGATCTGAAGATATTATTAAGGCAATCATCTAATGGTACAAGCACTGATGAGCACAAAACCATGTACTGTATGTTGAGACTGAGTCAAGGACGAGTCTCTGGGGGATCAAGACCGAGTTGAGACAAAGACCATTAAAAGGTTAACTTCAATGACTGTGGGCCAGATGTGCCCACTTCAAGCGTATTTGATTCGCAAAGTGTGCATAAAAGCTTGGCAAGGTATGTACAAACAGGCCGCACTGAGGTGAAAGGCAGACTGCCTGCCGCGAGAACTGAAAATGGCAAAATACGCTTTCCGTGTCATGCATATGGATTTGTGGGAGGATTGCAGTCTGCACTAAGCCGCATCATAAGTCTACACTACAGCTACAGCGCACTAGTCAGTACATACATTTCCCCACAACTAATGCCGAAATAACACTGCATGTATATTCAAAAATCATATTTTTGGTCTTTTGACTTCAAATTTTTTGTGTAACAGGTTGAGAGATGGAGTTAGGACTTAGATTTTTTTTATTTGGGGGTATCATATGGATGGTACCTTCATATCTTAGTTAGTTCATAGACATTTGAAATGAGCGGAAAAAAAAAACTTAGTTCCAAACTCTATAACTCTGTGTCCATATGTCACAGAAACATACATATTCCTCTAGAAAAAACTTGAGGGTGTCACCTTTCCAATGGTAGTGTAGTGGTTTTCAGTGCGGTAAAAATAATAGCCTAATTTCTAACCGTGAGAAATTGAAATGAGTGAGTTTCATGGCCAATGCATGAGAGCCTTGATTGTAGCCAAAGATCTTTTAAAACTTCATCAACCAGCTCTTTTGTAGTTTACTCTAACACTATATTTCATTATTTGTGATAGGGGATTATGGTGTCAGAATAGCCTATTCACTCAGCTACACCAGAGTGTGCAGTTTTGAGCCTAGGAGTCGCTCTTTCATTTATTTAAGCAACGTGTGTAGGCATCAAGCACCGTTTTCCAACCTTTGGCACTTCTACTAGCGAATGAGACACTTCATGACAACAATCCAGTGACTGATTTCCAATTAATTAATACGCATCAATCTCGTGATTCACCTCTAGGTATCCGGTTGACGGAAAACTTTAATCCATGCAAGTCTGGGAACAAACTGCTTCAATAGCCTTGTTCGATGTGAATGAATGGTGCTTATCTGTAATGCTATTCCATGTCACATCGATGGTCTTCTTGCAGACTAAGTTAAATCCTTCTTGGTCGTTTCCCATCACAGGTTTTAGCCATTCTTTGAAAGCTGGTTTGTCAGTCCATGTTTGCGAGAACTTACATCTACCTATTTCAACTACTAACAAGTGTTCCTAACCAGTGTTATCAAAGATGCTTTGTTTCACTCTCATCTTGAAAAACTGGTAAGGTAACTGTGCCTAAGGCATTGCATTGGACCCTCCCACGCGGCTACTCAGTTGAGGTCCTGTGAGCATCGTACAGGCTACTTTGTTTTTAATTATATTTTTTTTTATTTATTTTTTTATTACAAATATTATGCAAACAATGGGAACTCTTATATTGAGGTGGTGACATTTTTTTTTACTACAAGTCAAATTACATTTACTTCCTTTTACCACCTTTTTTACTACCTGTTAATGTAAAAAAAAAAGCTGAAAGGATTCACTCCAAATAAAAGACCCACTCCTACAACTCCTATTCCTTGTGGAGGGATCTTCTCTTCAGTTCTCTTTGCTCGGATTCTGTGTATGTGCATGGAAGGGCAGGTAGGTTATGGAATAGATCCATACCTCCAAATGGAACTTGCTGCAAATAGGAATTAAATTATTTTGGTGGTCCTGACTGAACTTCACTTTTCTTTGAAATACTGTATATGGAAATGAAATTTTCCCCGGCCTGTCATCCATCCACTGCACGTCAAAGTAAAAAAATTCTTAAGAAGATGTATTTGTATTCTTTTTCTGTCCAAATGTAAAACCATCAGTTGACACTGAGAAGTTAAGAATAACCTTCACTATGCACTTTGTACTGTTTTATCTCGATGGTTGCTGCACAACCTTTCTAATGGTGTCAATCACTAGCAGCTGTGATGAATGGTTTGCGAGAAAACTAGCTTTGAATTGACGTAAAAATACTAATATTAATATAGCTTTGCATCCTTGTCACACCCATTCTGCTTATGATGTATTTATACAAACATGGAGGCAGAAGATCCTACTGAGTTTAATTCTGTATAGCACTTGTCTATGGGATTATCACCTCCGAAGTAATCCAGTTTTTAAATCACGTCAGATTTCAGCATCGTCTCCAACCCCTTCACCCCCTCCAAATAAATAATACCTTTTCCATATCAGAAGCTGTTCTCAGACCCCTGTCTGTCATGCAGCCAGGGCCCCTGGAAGCAGTGTCATTTCACAACCCAGCCCAAGGAGTAGAGGTCTCTGGTGCATCCCTGTGTCTCCTGCACCCACATTTGTCTCTTTGCAATAAAAAATGAAGAAATATGAAAATGAATGAAATATTCATCCTTTTTGCTATTCATCCTTTTTGCTAATTGTAGTACATTTGTCCAACCATGATGCTTATTTGCAAAAATTTAAAACATTACGAGACCGATGGTTGTTTGAGCCAAATATGCATATTATTGGCGCTTGATATTTACAATGAATCAGGATGTACAAAGATTACATTATATTTTAGTACGGAAACTCTGTCTATTTTCAAGACAGAGTTATAGCTACAATTTCCCTGTGTCTTTTTTTCTGTGACTTCCATTCCAATATTCCATTCCAAACCTGGTCCTTTTGTGGACTTTCACTTTGTTCTCTGCAGCATTGCAGATGTTTCAAGTATGATAAAGGAGAGTTCCACATTTTTCGTTACCCATTCAAAAAAAAAAATATTTATGCCTTTAACCCTTAGTGCACCACTGCTGAGTGAGCTGTGAATCGATCTGAAACCACCTGCCAGTTTGGCTGGCTTCTTTGATTTATTTACTCGGTTGGCTTTTCAGATTTATTTCCCGGCACTGAATATTCTTTGTCGAGTCATTAAAGTAATTATTTGGAGAAGAATTAAGCCTCCCACGTGGCCATCAGTAGATGACTGAACAGAAGCATTCTGTAAATCCATCAATGATCTCTCCCCACTCTACACTTGTGTTGGCCTGCGTTGCGCACAGTGTTCCCCAAGCTGAGCCAGTGCAGATGATCCAGCCCAATGCCCTTTGCAAGCTGAAGCAGAAGGACAAATCCAGGATGACTCTTGATTAGATTTGTTGGTGACAGGGCATACGTCTTCTCCCACCCAGTCCTGCTTGCCGTGTTCTACCAAAGTGAGTGTGTGTGTGTCCTTGAGTGTGTGTGTGGGGAGATGGGGTGTGGATGTTGGTTGAATTGGTCTTGGGGTACATATCACTCCATGAGTTTATTGACAAGGGCCAGTCGGGTGAATGAATAACGTAAGGTCTTCTTTAAGAGGCTGACTTGTATAGGTAGAGACTTGAGTTTCTACTCTGTGTTTCAACTCCTTTTCTTTTGCTTTATAAATAAAACACTTTGGATAGTGAAGTGTAGTGCAGTGTACTTTAGTGTAGTGTGCAATTCTCTTCTATTGTAGGCCTATATGTTTCTATTCAGCTCCAGCTTATCCAAAGACACGTAAGTGCTGACAGACTGAGTGAAAATATGAAATATGATCAACATTTATAAAGTATGGAGGCAAGCCTTGAGTTCTGGATTTAAACCATTTCGAAGAAATAATAAATGTTGTCTTCAGAAAAAGAAGGGATTAATCATTAACAAAAAAAAACGCAAACTCATTACAAAAAAAACATATCTGTGCTTGTGTCAATGTATTTTCTAGAGTCATGAATTCAAACCACATCATATCCTATCCTCAGTAGCTCCATATTTTTCTCTATTTCTTTTATTTTCCTTTTTTTTTTGGTAAAGGCTGGTGAGAAAGAATGCCAAGCTTGCCTCCTGTGTTGTTTTGATGCGCTCTTTAAAAATGCAAAGCCAAGTTGAAGCACTGAGACTGTGACCCGGCACTATTTCCAGGCAGCGCCTTCACCCAAAGCAATGCTCATCGAACATGTGCATCAAATTAACATGACAAGATGAAGTGTTTGCTTGAAATAGCCTGTCCTCCACTCTGACACTTGATAGCTCTCTCTGTATTCAAAACAGATACGTGATTATGAGGACTGGGGGGCAGGAAGGAATTTAAATCAATAAAACATACATCCTCTTCCCTCATGCTAATGTTATATATTCCGTCATTCATTAGAAAGCCTAATCTAAAGGCCTCTCACCCATTTTTATATGAAATGGCAGACTTCAAATAAATAAATAAACATAACATAACGTTTGAAAACCATTAATGTGCATCGTGCTGATTTAGAGCACAGCATTTGGGAGGGAGATTTCTGGAATGGAAGGATATGGCTTACTCCCCGTTCATAAAATCTCTCTCTCTCTCTCTCTCTTTCTCTCTCTCTCTGCCTTTCTGCCCACCTCTAAGAATGGCTTATGACCGAATTTGCTTACTTTGGAAATGCGACTAAACATTACAAACATCTGGGCAAGTTTTACAAAGATGGTAACTGAAATATGGAAATTGATTCAGGAGTGCAGTTTCATGAGGGCATATATTACACAATCACTTGGATGGGAGACTCCTGAAGGGTCAGTGAACCCTGAAATGAAAATTTTCCCTACAAGATTTAAGAAGCCTGTCTCACAATGACTTAACAAGAAGTTAACATTTATTTCACCAGCTACATTTTGATTCCCTAATGAAAGAAAAAAAAACAACAACAACAACAGTAGTCATTTGAAGGAAAGGTTGATTTAATCCACATTTAGCAAAATATTTTAACATATTTTTGGCTTAAATAAAACAATGCTGGTACATTTTTCACAACCAAAGAAACTGTTAATTACACTATAATCTTGAACTAGAAACAAGAGACAATAAATCCTTAAATTTGTGAAATTCTGGATTCTCTTTTGGGTATTGCAGACTATAAGCTTCTACTTTTTACCCACTCTAAACTGAAACATTTCTCTAAATTTCAGAATGCATATTTAGTGATTGCCTTGATTTCTTTTTCTCTGTGACTGTTCCAGTGTCGTCTCTCTGACAACATTCATTCACCATGTGTGACAAAAAGTGGGTCAATGCAGCCCCAAGGAGGACGATTAGAATAAATGTGTTCAATTCCATTTAAAAATGACATGTTAATAGACTGAATAGGCTTTGCAGGGAGCAAACAGCAAGGGAACTTTATTAAGACAGATGAAGAGGTTAATGAAAAGAACACACACACACACATATCCCCACACACAGCTGGAACATTCTCCAACATTCATCTACTCTGCATCATAAACTTTTAAACAATGTTTACATCACACACACCCACTCTCTCTCTCTCTCTCTCTCTCTCACTCTCTCTTTCTCTTGATTTCACTGCATAGCAAATGGGAATGTGTGTTCCCCTTGGGCTGATATTGGTGTGTTGACAGAGAAACCTTGAATGCAAACTTTTCCTTACAGGCAAAGCACTCTAGGACCACTGGATCATCCATCACCTTAGGCTGAGAGCAACTGCTTCTCTGTGTGTGTGTGTGTGTGTGTGTGTGTGTGTGTGTGTTTGTGTGTGTGTGTGTGATTGTGTGTGTATGTGTGGGTGTGATTGTGTGTGGGTGTGTGTGTGCGTGTGTGTGTGTGTGATTGTGTGTGTCTGTGTGTGTTAAGAAAGATAGCGGAGGGGAAGGCCTTGTTGGCTGCTGACTCAAGCATTTTTTGATGCTTTTTATTTTGTTTTGAGTCATGCAAAGTCATGTGCGGGGAAGGGAGTGTGCTGTTTTATGCAAACGTCAATAGTGCAGCACCTCTTTGTACAAAAAGAAGTCCTCTTTGAGAGCCTTTTCAAAAAGTGGCTGCAGTTGTTAGAGCCTTCACTCAGAGAAATAACGGCCACAATTCACAGAGAAATTATGTGCTTGTTGTTTGACCCAGAACATTTTGCCAACGGCGGGAGAAAAGTCTGTGGGGTAAAGTTGAAAGTCAGGGTTAGTAGTGCAGTGAATCCCTTGTTGCAGTGTTACCTACAGTACATGAATAAGGCCAGTGGTTTGGGCCATGTACTCCGATATCTATTGACATAAGTATAAAGTATACATGTAAATAGCCCAGCTATGCACACACGTGGGCTCGAACCTGAGACTCAGCGGCATCACACACTGGGAGTGCAGTGGGCCAATGAGTGAGCTGAAACCCTTATGGGGTGCCTGTTGCACTCACTAGCATGAGGTTCACCAACACTCTTTAGTTGCTAACTGGCAACTGCTTAAAAAGATCGCTGCACAGTAGTAGTTGGGCAGATTTGGAGAAGAATTCCTCCAAATATTTTCTCAACACACGTTTGTCAAAGATGAGGACCCAAATGAACGACAGATAAAGGCTAGAACAGAGACTCTTCAGACTAAGAAAATACAGGCTTCACAACAAATAACATTAAGAAATACAACATCTCACACTTATGACAATACAGTAGGGGGAATAGGACATGATGTTACAACACATGACCTGCAATGTTTAGATCAAGAATAATCTCATTCCATGGGATGTTGTAAGGTATATGCCTACACTATGTAGGATCTTCTGTGTAGCCAGTCCCAGTTTCCATCAGAATTGCAGTAGTAGTAGGCCCATTCTCAGTGCAAAAGTAAGCCATACTGTACCTAGCGCTTGCTGTTATTGCACCCTTTCAATCAAGCCGAAAACATCACCAGCACGAAACATCTACTGCCAGCACCCATTTAACAGACACTTAACCACTTGCAGCATATGTAAAAAGTCATGGCACCTATTGCACCAAGTCACCTACAAATATGCATACTGCTTAAGTTGCACAAAACCACATCATCCACAGACACACTGCTTGCGGTGTGAAAATGACCATGCGAGCCCATGCGAGTTCAGCAATCACAAAGTAGCATTGCCATTTTTGTTCCAAACCTCTTACCTGGTCACATCACATGAGTCAGTTTGCTAGTCTAGTGCCAAAAAACAGAATGCTTCATGTGAATGCTTAATTTATGACAGCGGCTATGAATGTGTTATGAAGGCTCCCGTCAAGTAAAGTGATACCAAAAAGGCAGTTCTATTTTTATGAATACAGTGTTTTTTTGTGGGAAAAATAAGAATGCAATTTTGATACTGCAGTTCAACACAGTTTTTTTTTCATAAGGGCAGTGGCAGTCCTACTTGTGTCCTTATCTCCCTGGCTTTTTTATGTTGAGTCAAAAGAACAAACACCACTTTCAAGTTAAAAGAGAGAAATTTAATGGGTCAGTTTAGAGGCAGTCCTTTTACCATAAACAACTTCAAAGTGAAAAGTGGGCTCGTTTGTTCATCGTTGTGTATAAGCTGCCTCTATGAATGGACTCGTTCTATCCATCTATTTATCTATCTATCATTCTATTTATCTGTCTAAATTTGTATTACATATCATGTGCATATATAGAGAGAGATCTTTGATCAAATCCCTATACCAAAGACAATACTCAAAGGAGAGGTTCTTTAGCAAGGAACGTCTTAAGAGTTTTTTTTATATAGTTTTTTTTGTACAGAAGGACAATCACTATGAAAATAAAAGAAAGAGAGAGAGAGAGAGAGAGAGAGAGAGAGAGATTTTTGGCTGTGCTGCTGACCTCTTACCATAACACTCTCTCTCTCTCTTTCTCTCTCTCTCTCTCTCTCTCCCTTCCTCACTCATCTTGGTGTTATGTGTGTTAAGTCTAGTTTCCATGGCAACCCCCAGGCTGTGTCTTGCTGTGCAGAGCTAATGGTGAAACTTCGGGCCTGAATGGTTCACTGACGTGACACAGAGTCAAGCAAAGTTCAATAACCCAGACCTATGGACACGTCGTTCTTAGCCTCTGGTCATTATCCATCAGAATAATTCATTTCTTAAGACTATTGTGTGAGATTTCATTTCATTTCACAGCCTTATCAGGGAGAAACTTGAGCATAAGACTGTCTGTGGACCGTTCTGACACAAATCGATTGCTAGTTACAGTTGAACTCGATCGATTGCTTAATCAGGAGATTGGCATGAGAATAATGTCTCTGCCAGATGCTCGTAGCATGTACAGTGGGTTGGCAGAAAGTGATGGGCTTTCTTCAAATCTTAAGAATTATGGAGGGATTTTAGAAGGTTTCTGCTGTTTTTACGCAAACTCCATCTTAGTGCCACAGCCAGGACCTCATGGCTGGACTTCATTCTGCCTGGGCCTATGTCATTATCCCATCCCTTCCTCTATTTGCAGAGGACACCTTTCCACTGACCCTCATCACTGTGTCTGAGTCTTGCAGAGAAGTGTCAAAATGCAATTATTTCCAGCCTAAAATGGTCCCTATGGCCATTTTGGGTCCTGCCAAACTACAACTTGCTGGCTCCTCTTGGATTATGGTCCTGTTTAAAACACTTTCCACTCTGAAAAATGACACTTTAGGTGTAGTGTGTGTGTGTGTGTGTGTGTGTGTGTGTGTGTGTGTGTGTGTGTGTGTGATACATGTGCCACATGAAAAAAAATACAGTGGTACATGTCTTTAATTCTCTCATTTTGCTTGCACACGACAGGTGTCTCTAAATCAAATGTTTGCCCAAAAATCATATTTGGCGGCAAAATAATTACCCTGGATTTAAAACGAATTATTTTGTCTGACTTATGAAAGTCTTATGCTAAGGGCACACTGAGACTGTCAAAGTGCCATTTCTATTTCTGTGCCATTTTAAATCCACAGTAGACTCTCAGGGTCCCCAGTGCAAGAGCAATCCACAGAGAGCGAAAGACTGCTTTTTGAGAAATAATGTACCTACTGAGTAAATTACACTTAAAAAGGATTAGCCTCTCCTCGTTTGGCAAGCTATCTGTATCTAAATGAAAGCTGCAAAGATCTCAGGATGAAGGCAGCGATTTTATTCTAACAATAGCTTCTGGAAAAAACATGAGGCATTGTTGGTTGGATATTCTTGCAGATATCTTGGATGGTGCATTGTGCCAATCAATGACAATGAGTGTTCCTTGCCTGTTAGAGTGAATAGATGGTACTTAAGGTATATTGCTTTAATCTAGATCAAAGAAAATATGTTAACACTTTCAATGAACCCAATATTCATAAAGTATTGCAAACACATTCAAAAAGGTTGTTATGCATTTACAATGCTTAATAACTAATGGCATTAGTGTATCCATGCTGCAATCGCCCTTTAATATGTCAAATTCCTCATGCAAATATTAAAGTTACAATAACAGAGCGTGGTTTATACTCTGACTAAAGTGAAGTAAAGTACAGACAATAACTAAAATGGCATGTTCCTCTAGTATTAAAGGCTAAAGGGGCTCATATGGCTTTGTGGCACTTTAAGTTGTGAAGGCTTCTAAGACAACCCAATAGTGCCCAATGAGAACAGTCATAGTCATGCAGCACACTCATACAGGACAAAAGGTGCCGGGCAGACTGGGTGCAAGTGACAGAGTGCAGAGTCTCTCTCTCTCTCTCCTTCTCTAATGGTGACTTTAATGAACATAGATGATGTACAAGAAAAGACTGTCCTTGCTTTCGCAAATGGTGCAAGCAATAAGGACAATCTTCCTCTATTCACAGTGCTGAAATTTGGGTCACCCAGGTTCTGTTCACACGAACACACTCTCACTAAATTATGCATTTAGCACAGTTCAGACAATTAGCTCTATTCCTTTCAACACCTCCACTATAATAAAAGGACATTGCGTCCACTCAGTAGAAGATTGAATGGTCAAGGCCAAGTGCTTCTCGGGGGATATGTGCAAGACAATCTAGCCAACCACCTTCAGCATATGCAACGGGATAATGCTTTAACTTTAAAGTTTGCTGTGAGCCTATTTATAAAAAGTAGAAATCGATTCAGGATGCATTTCACTGGGGGGAAATATACTGGTGTCCATTTCCTCAATTGGCAGTGAATGCCCTTCAGAGAAAGTGACGAGGCAAAGACTAGGCAGCCTAAAAGCTGCAGTGTAATTCAAAGGGAATATACTTGTTCTTGAGTTACACACATTATCTGTGAGACATACTGTAACATTGAAAGGGACAACGGATGCTTTAGACATTTGCCACGATCATTTCAGTCCCTGGATAAGATACAGTTACATCAGTATCATAACCCAGATGTTCAAGTCCACTCAGATATTTATGGTTTCAATAAATTATTTTGAATTTAACGTTGAGCCACTTTAATTGAGGTAGCCTGGGTTGGGCTGGTGGGGGATAAGGTTCTTAACTGAGACAAGAGGTCACGAGTAATGTGTGTATAATCTAGCACCACACTTACAACTGCACTTGGCTAGCCAGCAATTGTTAGATGAGGTCTCACTTCATATGTAGTAAAATAAATTAAAGGGGGACTTTAGAGAGACATACAGGCCCTGTGTGTTCTAATTCCCTTCTTAAAGGGCTCTTCTGATTTATTAGAGGGCTGCCAGGACAAGTTTAAAGACTATAAATCCAGCCACATTTATCTTCCCTTCCTCATTCACTCCCTTTTGAAATGCCAAAATAATCTTCTCTTATCACCCTCCCTCTTGCGATAAATAGCTGGCCAAATGGGTTCTCATCTGCCATTCGAACAATGATGCAAATCTGCGGGCCACGAGGATTTAAAGTGGCCTCACATGCACAGACACAAAAGAGTCGGCCAAATCTGGAGCCAAACAAGTCTGGTACTTTCTAGACTTTTGTATAAAACAGGAGAGTAATTGATTTTCCTAGATTTTTTAAGAAAATTGAGAAATAAGAAAATGCAATTGATGTTTTTTTCTATTTAGAAATTAATTATATACAAACGCTGTCAGTCTTTCTTACACTCTCTCCCTCTCTCTGTGTCACACACACATACACACACACACACACATACATATACAGTGCATGCCATCAGACAGAAAAAGTTGAACACTTAAAAACTTTCTCTTTTGAAAAATTATCTCTCTGTCTTTCGCTCTCGTACCCACCCTCTCTCTCTCCCTCTCTCTCTCTCTCTCTCTCTCAATCACTTCTCTTCTATCCATCTTTTTTAATCCCTTACCCAACTTATGTTACCGGGTAACTGACAATACCAGTCATGACAGCCAAACTAATGTGAAAAAGAGAATGCAGTGTCACACTGGCTTGCTGCCATATAATTACATAAAAGGCCCTTTTGAGAGATTAATGGAAACATTATGCAGACCTAAAATGAGTGCCTTCGATGTTTTGCCAGCTCAGAGATTTGTGAAATCCAGCCTCATTGTACTCATGTAAAATAATGTGATGATTAAGGTGATATTGCAGTACGTTTCACACGTTAAGAAAGTAAAATAGAAGATAGACATGCCAGCCAGAATGTGGTATTTCTGTGTATGTGTGTGTGTGTGTGTGTGTGTGTGTGTGTATGTGTGAATGGGTGGGGGGTGCAATATAAGCTACAAGATGCCTGCACTTGGTACCTCTGTATCATCACTAGTTCACAGAAGACTACAAGCATGATTAATGGCAGAGTAATGATAAAAGCACAGGTTCCTATACGACGGGGGTCTCAGGAGAAACCAAATGCTGTGGGTTAATTGTTTGGTGCATATTTAAGATAAAGACCACTTGTATTTAATCTATGTCAACCATAATAAAACAATTTTAATCACACACACACACACACTCACTGACACACATCATTCATGGAACATAGCTGTCAATGATATAAAACATGTAAGTTATTCCTTTGGTTTTTGAGTTTCAAACGGAATGGTAATGTGTGGCTCACTCACGTATAGAGTATAATTAGCACTGGCCTACACTAGTAGCACCATAGCATATTAACATGGATAAACAGACACTCCTGAGACTTAAACAAAGACTGTAGTGAGGATATATTTTCCTAAAAACCACTGTCTCCTCCCACTTTCCATCACCATCCTCTTCTTCTTCCTCCTCCTCTCCTGCCTTCTCCTCTTTCTCCTCCTCCATGTATCCCGTGTCTTTGCAAATTGAGGACATCCGTAGCGCTGGGCTATAATTAAACATCCCAAAATACCCGAACCTTTATATGGATCTAGTGAACGCCTTAATAACTGCTGTGTCACATGTGGTGACTACTTGGAGTGCTGGGTGAATTGCTTAGTGCAAGCTCTTAAAAATTACACAACCTACTGTCATTGTCCTAGCCATTAATGATAGATTTAAGATAATCCTCTCCCAGGAACAAGTGCACAATGCCATATTCATTAAGTCGCTTCAAACGTGTCTTCCTTTCAACAAGAAAAAACAATTTAAAATTTAAAATTACAGAAGCACAATTCTGCATAATTAAAAATAGGTGTTAATCCCTTTGTTAGAATTTCAGACCAAACTTACAAGGGAGTCTCTCTGGAAAGAGAAGTTCTTATGAATGAATAAGTGGGCTTACTATGTGCTTACTGGAAGAAACAGCCATGCTGGTCATGTTTTTTTGCACAGATGGAGATATGGCTAGCTTGGCTAGCTTTGAAATTTCAATGCAAATTGGATTAGTGTCATCAATGTAAAAATAATCCTTCAATACGGCATATATAATGTACTTATTGTCTTTCGTAGACCTAAACAATGAAGCCTCCAGTTGCTTGAACATACCACCTCATATGCTAATATTTGTGAGTGATTCCAGCATCAGTTAAACAGTTTGTGGAATAGCAAATCAAACATTATGCTTAGGCTCCTTTGGGGAGAAAGAGCAAACAATACTCACTCTGTTTCACACAGAAGGAACCTGACGAGACCACAGAAATGCTCCAGTTCTCCACTGGGAACAGTTTGATTCATAGAAGGGATGTCGATAGGAAAATGCAGGCTGCAAGCAACCTCCTGATGTTTCATCCGACAGGACAAGTGAGCACTGAACACCCCTCCGTGACATTTTAAATGTGTCACCTCTTCATGATAGCTGAAGTGATTTTACGAGAGATGTCAAGACCAGACCTTTGGGCTTGTTTAGATCCGTTTGACTCCTGGTAGGTGTGAAGTCAATGTCAAGACTAGTTTGTCAGTTTGTCTTGCAGGTGCTCCCATTTTTCTACCTTGTTGTTAACTGGACAGCAAAAAAAGTGGACTGCCTCAACATAGATTCTTGGCCTTTTTATGTTGCCTGGCACACACTGGGTGCTAGAAAAAAACCAAGTGAGCGTAATTTGGAAGGGAACATACCAGGGAAAGTCTCTTCAGAGGTCTAGCCCCAGGAGCCAAATGTGCAGGGAAAATTACATCTCCCTGCAACTAGGCAGATTTATATCTATCTGTCCAGCGTTTGCCCTACTCTGAAGCATATTCTACTTTTCAACTGTGTGATTCTGTGATATGACTGACCTTATGAGTTTCCATGGAGACTGCCAAATTCATGTTCTCTCACACATTCTCTCTCTCTCTCTCTCTCTCTCTCTCTCTCTCTGGCCTGATGACTGCACAATTTGTCACAATATCATCCTCTCAGCTGACCGCCTGGGAGAAGCTTTGTCACTCCTCTCCGAGGGTGACTTTGCCTCCAGCTGCACCAAGGCCTACTTTCCTATCCCTAGCTGATGACAGAAATATCTTCATAAAGATTTGTCCTCCTAAATATAGAAATGTTTTAAAGAAGGCAGAGTGTTCAACACTTTTGACATTTGCATGCCAAGAAAAAAAATTATGAATTGCTCTTTTTCAAGAGACACAGAAAATGTATATGTTAGGTCACTTTTAAGTAATAAAAGCTACTTTAAGATGTGCTTAGAACAAACACACGACCATAAATACTCAGGACAAGAAGCTCTTTTTATGTTGTGATTTGTGATCTCTTTGTGCCAATTCCATATATAGCTCTCTATGTGTTCTGACTGCTTTCAGAAAGTGGAAAAATAATGTCATGCTGTCTGTTTGGTGCCACATAATCCATGTCAAATTACTGTGTAATATGATCACAGACAGTGGTAGGCATGGCGACAGCCAAACCAGAAGTTAGGCACAGTCATCTGCATAAAGAATTTTTTACCTCCAACTCTTCCTCCAGTGTTGGTCTAATTAACTCTGTGTCACATGCTATAATTCATTCCTTACAATCTACATTAAATGTGGCATTATCCATCCCTGTCTCCTCTGACAGATATAGTGGATATAATAAATGTCAACCGCATCTTGTGCATGATCATGACATTTCTACTGTCCTACCGCTGCAATTGATGTGTGCTCATAATAAACGTTTACTACTCTGATTTTAGTCACTTTGCTGCACTACCAGCAGATATTGGGGGCATAGTGACCAGCGGTGGCCATTTTGAGAGTGATGAGCCATGCTGTCATTTCCTTGGCAATCCTCTGCACTATGGACTATGTATGTACAAAGAACACAGGCAGCTGGTAACTGATGGTGCAAGTGTGTGGGAACTGTGTCAATGCCTGCGAGTGCAAGGGTAGGAGGAAGCGGCGGGCCCATGGTAGAGGCTGGTGCGATGAGTGGGGGAGGACGCACAGACTCGGTAGACATCCGTCACCGTGGTGACATGGCCGAGTTTGAGGCTCCACAGCTTTAAAGATCACACAAGCGAGCGTTCCACAGACTGAGACTGTTGCTAATGAGTAAGGGTCTGCCACACGGAGACCTACTCAGATATCCCTATCAATCCTTCCAATATGGAAGATTAAGGTGTTCAACTCATCCATTACTAAGGTGGCCAGCTTATCCGTGAATAAATCACCTCGGTTTACCTCGGCAAGGCAAGATAATGATGTGGCCACAGATAAGGAATCTTCTAATTGTGTTCTGCTCTCGACAAACAGCTTGCCTCTGCTGAGTTCTGATGTGTGTTGTCCTGTAGGCTTTCGGCTGCAATCATGGTAGAGCTAGTTGTGCTGAACCACCAACTTGAGAACTCAAGTCATTCTCAAAAGGCATGTTTTGGTGTTGTTGTTGTTGTTTAATATTGATGTGATGGTTGCCGTGTACCCTGTTGCGTTATAATCGCCTCAACGACGAGAGCAATTGCCAATTTCCATGTATAGCCTCGGTCAGGATCCCACCTCTGCCCTGGCCCCAGACCCACTCAAGCTTCCTCCTTTTCATCATATTAGAAGGAATTACAGACTCCCTTATTTCCCAGATGGATCATTCAAGGCTCATGTGTAACTTGTGTCTGAAATCCATTATGCAAAGCTCCAGATTGATTTCCAGCCACAATAAAGCACTTGGTGACATCAATTGACTCGCACAAAATCCAAATATTTAACTTTCTATCCAAGCCTCAGTGTGTGTGTGTGTTACTAACCGGGACATGCTCTAACTGCTCAGTGCATGTCCTTCTGCATGTGATTCCTCATTAAATGCATCTACAGACCAAGAGTTTTTTTTTTCCCCCAGGAGACTAAAATGGAACATGCAACAGAAACAAACACCCTACCAACTGCTGTTTGAATAACAATAACAGAATGTATTTATGCTGTGTTCTAAACTTGCTGCACATCACTGACCTAATTCTATGCTTGACTCGTGCCGTTGAAAAAATTGTGTGTGATATTTTTATTTCTATTATTTCAGAAGTGGATGCATTCACCCTAACCACTTCATCTACATTTAACAACTAAGTCTTTCAAAAGCATTTAATGATTATTGTTGCTTAAGTTAATGTGCTGCAACAGCAGTAACAATACCTAAATGTATTTTTCATAAAGAAGATGACTCAAATAATGTGTGGTCTATTTGTTAATGTAGTTTCAATTCCAACTTAACTTGATAATCTTAACTTTTGTATTGGTGTTCTCAATCACTAAGGCCTACTTAATGATTTAATACACTTTATTATTAATCTCCAACTCATACTCAAACAGTCCATTGACTTTAATGCATGTTATTCTGATTTAACATCTTCAGTGTGAGACAAAGCTCTGCCACCACCATGATCAGCAGTGGCTGTGCCGCCTCTGACAATTACCTCCCTGCTTGATAGTAAATGTTCTGTGCATGAGAGCTTCTGTTAATCACCAAATGGGCGCAGTGACCAGACAGAGGAAGCCTTTGCAAAATGGCAAAAACCACTGGCTTGTGTTACGGTGCGCCAGACATAGTGACTTACAGTGCAGTAAAAATGATGAATACTGGCAGGCAAATGAAGGAAGAAGGAGATCCATGTATGGAAAATGTCATGTGTGGCCCAGGTGACGCTTCTGCCTGTGTTACATGGCAAAGGATGTCCTCCACAATGCCATAAAGCACACCACGCACTTCCATCCCATTATGACTCATCTCCCCTCCCCCCCGGAGCACTGCTGCCTTCCCTTCACACCCAAAATAAATCTGCCCAGTTGGGCTCTGAGGGGCTTTCCCTGTGCCTCGCATTGTCTGCCTCCCAAAATAATGAACCCCCAAATCAAATATCTGGTGTTTACCTCCTGAAGAGTGTGATAGTTTGATGATTAAGTGGTTTGCAAAGGGGCCATCAGCTACATAACTTTGAGTTGGCAATGAATGTACAATATGGAACAAGTAAAAAAAAAACAATAAACAGAACAGATTTTTTTTTTCTATTGCTGGCCTTTCTGCAGGCTTTATGCAGTTATCGTTATACTCTAATAAAGAATGATTCTTTCAGTTTAATGGCTATGACATCTGAGTATAGATTCCTGAATCTAGCAAGTGTGTTTGTGCTTTATTTCATCTGTAAGATGAAGACTGTGTTCCAATGTGTGTGTGTGTGTGTGTGTGTGTGTGTTTGTATGTGTGTGTGTGTGTGTGTGCGAGAGAGAGAAAGAGAGAGTATGTAAACTGCATCCATTATGTGGGGTGGGTGATTGTTTTGTAAGAAAGACCACTGTTTTCCAAACTTCCTGATTGATGATATTTATTGTCAGCATTATAGGTTGGAAAAAGAATGATAAATGGTAGGTTATTTTACTGCATGAATGGCAGTATTATCTCTTCCAATGAAAGCACTTTACGTTGACTTTTCAGATGAATCATTTGGCTTATTTATTCTACACAGCCGATAGAACACGCAATTCATAAATATTCAGAATCAGCACTGCTTTTAAACAACTGAATGGTTCATTAAGCCAAAGCTTATGGCTGTTCTCAAAGAAATTACTAGTGGACACAAGTTCATAGAGTTCATTTGCTTGGACAGGCTTTAGAGGAACTTGGAACTCTTTGCTGGCATTGTAAACTTGCCTGCTAGAAAGCCGATGAGAGGAAGATCTGCCGACTATAGTGATATGTGTAAATGTATTCAATAGTGCATGCAGAGTCAAGTCTGGAGTAAGTCTAGGGAGTTTCTTACAAGTTAAATGGTGTAAAAGTGAATTGTTAAAATGGCATTAAGCAGGGACCAGTATATTTACACTAAATGATTGTTATGATGGATTGCCTTCAATGTTGAATTTCTTTAAAACAAAATGCAATAGTAATATCTAGAAGCTATACCAATACATAGTCATTCAGTGTAACACTTGGGCAATCACAACAAAAAACACACATCTGAAAAAATATAAATAACACCACTAGAATCCTTAAATCTTCTAGATAGATAGATAGATAGATAGATAGATAGATAGATAGATAGATAGATAGGCAAGTGTATCTATAGTTAGATGAAATACATAAAATGTCAGGATGTACCAGATGGTCTTAGACTTTCTGAATGGCCCTGGACTCCAGAGGGTTTACTTACTTCCTAAGATTGGTAATTATACTGAAATTAATCTGTTTCCACTGGTATTTGGCACCAAATCTTTTGGAGGTAAAACAAACATTATGTAGGCTATGTCTTACCACCACAAAAAAGTATTCCATACTCAGGCTAGCCACAGTAATTGGTTGACAGGCAAATTGTTCAACAAAATTAGACAATCAAATGGAGTGCGTGCAGTGAAATAAAATGCCTTATAAACAGTCTATTTGATATCAAGTTTGTGTTTTGCCATCTTATGTGGAGAATCAATGGTAGTGAGGCATATTATTTGAATATTGCATGACAATCTCTGCTCGATGTGGGAAAAGTGTAGAAACACTATAACTGCATCAGCAACTATGAGACATATTGACATATCATTAGTGGTTACAACAAGTAATGGGGGCCTATCCAGCATACCTTTAAAATAGACCTCTGTGGAAATAATAGGTGTCCATGGCATCTTCTACTATTGCTCAGAGTATATTATCATGTAGACAAAAAAAAGACCTAATGACAAGACTACACTTCTGGATACACCACAGATAAGAAATTCTCAGATGAACTGATGTTCCACATGGGAAATAGGTTATGTGTGGGCTAAATGTGTGTGGGCTTATATGTGGACCTCACAAAAGAAAGGTCTGTCAAAGGCAAGATAGCCTACAGTTCTGTTTTCATGAGGGTTAAACCTCCATGGTGCGTATATGTGGACAGGCCCCGTGCACCAGCTCAACTGATTTATTCCTTTAGTTATTCCTTACACTGCTTATAATAATGGATAATGGACATGTGGCCATTAATGTACCATATGTAACAAAGTGTAATTAGTGAGCACATATGGTGGCACAGTTTTTGACCCTGTTGTGTCCTTGCAGTAATTAACAATGTCAGTCATTTCTTTGAAACTCATTAGGCTAGATGTTTGACAGTTCTAGATGTTTGACAGTTCAGAGAATGTGGATAAGAACAAAACAGAGTGCACCTTTAGGTGTGACCGAGTACGCACATTTAAAAATAAGAGATTACATCACTGGTTTTGTGATTTGTGGATAGGCTGTACAAATACATAGGTAGGCTAGAAGATTACACAATAAAGGATATCAGTATATATTTATGGGGACGATAATGACTTTGTGTTTTAACTAACCATGAAGAAATAATTAAATTAACTGTAAAAACATGTAAATGGTGTATGGTGAGAGAGTGAGATATAACAGAAAGGAAGCAAAGGATACTGTATGTGTGAAGCTTTTGAGCAGACTGGTCAGAAAGGAAGAGCACGTTTAGACATTCCCTCTTTGATAGTTCCTCTCTGATTGCTTTGGCCCAGGTGATATGTGGGCTGGATAATACACAGAATGAAAGAAGTGCTCAGCAACCCTGATATTCTTTTTTTGTATAGCTGTTGCCTGATGCACCCCGAAGCTATAGGGGAAGCTCCACAAAGGACACAACAAGAGGCTTGTAGTGTACTGTTGAGAACAAACTCAAGATTCTTCACAAATATTGCATGGGTGGTTTTCCATGCACTGTGGGGCAGGAGAAGTCACAGTTTTCACCAGTCAACTAAAATAAATGAGTTATAAAGAGTTTTGTATCTGTGCAAATGCTGCATAGGTTGTTTGAGATTTTGAGGTGCTCAAGTCAGGTGCGTAACTCTGTGCTGTTGTGGTGGCAGTGCCCTCCTGGTACACCCTCTGTCAAATGTGCCATCTGGATTTATATTTGAAATATTTCGATCTACCTCTGTGGTGTAATGCAGAACTGATATTATGTTTAATGCTTTAGTGGTTGATTTTGCCTGTCAGTATAAAGTACTTTACTGGACTGTAGTTGCTTAAAACAATACACCTTTAAAAAATCATACATACACATGCACATACTGTAATTGATGACACATGCATCATCATCAATTACAGTTTTATCATTTATATTCTAGCACATACATATTCAAGTTGCTAGAGCAGTCTTTCAGTCCATTTTGCTCTTCAAATTTCTCCAAACACTAATGACAGTGGTTATTATAAATATGTCTGATAATCCTGTCTTTGCAAATAACACGCTGTCTAATTAGCCAGTAATTGATACAGTGGAAGGTTTGCTCACTGATGCCAGACTGCACTCTCGGTGTCAAGAGGTGACGTGTGCGCAAGAAAGACGTTGCCACTGATGTGTGCTAATGCAAGATAAACAGCGGTGTCACTCAGTCATTACTCCATTGATGGAGGTACTGTAGAGTGTGTGGCAGTAACAAGTGTTTGGTTTTAACGATCAATGTGGGGGAAAACTGCCTGCCTACCAACCAGAAGAAGCCATTCGTCTATGCGGCAAACTCACTGCAGGTCAGTATGTTCTTCTCTCAACACACACAGACACACACACATACACACACACACACACACTATCCATACATAGCAAAGCACCTGCGCCTAGTGCATAAGCCCAAATTCCAACAGTGACTCTGACACACTGTTGATATTCCATGACAAATGGCTGTCTAATAGCTATCCAATATTAATAGGCGTAAAGGGACCCTGAAAAAAGAGGCGAGTTAGCCCCAATATGAAGTCAGTAAGCATTCATTAGTGTAGGACGGGATGAAACACAGCCCATACCTGTCCTTTGACAGGAGAGCCCCATATGGTGACACTGAGAGGCTGACCTTTGCGTCATGCGCCGCATGGCCAAATGTGTTTATTAGCTCAACCAGGCATGCCGGCCTCTGATTTGCATGGTTGTCATTAAGTGTCTGGGAGCTGAAACCGTGTTAAGGTGTGCTTCACAATCATTAGTCCTGCCTTGTGGCATTTCATGATTACCATCCGGCGGCTATTGTCTGTATAAGGATTTCGCTGTCCATAACACTGATAGACTACCTTGCTGGGCCTTAAACTTGAACTGCAAAACACTATTTGTGTGTGTGTGTGTGTGTGTGTGTGTGTGTGTAAAAGAGAGAGAGAGATAGAGAGAGAGAGATGTACGTGTACGAGTATGAGTATAAGTACGTTCATGTGATAAATGTCAATGGTTGTCAGGCATAGGAGGGAAAGCTTTTATGGCGTCTCCTTACTGAAGGCAGTACTTAATTTGATGCCATTTATCGATTTACCTCTGATGCCGTCTGTGTATTGTTGCCTGTGCACTGCAGCCATTCCCATAAAGTGGCAAATTGTTCATTGTGAAGGGAGCAAAATAAAGGTATTTAGTGAGAAAGACTGGCTGATCGGTTCCTGAGTGCTTTCCATGTGGAAGTGTAAAGCGGTTGAGCTTTGTGGATATAAAACAAAGTAGAAGGGAACACAACTTTTTTCTTTTTTCAGAAGTTGTTAAAAAAGTTTACTCCCCTCCTGTTATCTGAAATGAACTTTTGGAGCACTATAAAAGAGTTTGTCAAAGAGTCTGTTTAAAGGACTCAAACTCAAACGGCTCATGGGGTGTTTTAAGAAATACATAATCAGGTTACTCGTGTTCAGGGCCTTAGCAAGGATTGAGAATTACTGAGGTCTGTTTGGGTGGATTGGTAGGAACATTTTTCATTTATGATCAAAAGAGTTGTAAAGCATTTATCAAGGCAATAGCTATTCTCTATTCCTTTGTGCTTTAGCATTAGGGAAAACGGGTGTGATTTTTACTTGATGAGACATTTGTTTTTAGCCTATTACACAGAAATGATAGTTTGCATAAATATGAGTTGTACATTATTCAGTATTCCATACAGTACTATAGCACATTATGTAGCATGTAGCCTAGAATGACTTGCAGATAATTCAAAACATAAGCGTAGACTACACTCAGCATATATAAAACATATAAACATTAGGCTTATTGAATTCAATTGTTTCCCGCAGTAAAATGTATTTACAGTTGGGTTTATTTATTAGAGAGATGTAGCCTATATATTCAGTTTAAAATGCCTAGATAGTAAAAGAGAGCCTCAAATGCTATAGCCTTGTCCACGATGAATGATGGTCTGCTTATTTTTGAGCGATTGTAAGGCTGAATCTAAATCGGCACTTGTGAGATGGGCAAATGTGAGAGTGTTCATGGTAAAAAAAAAAAATTAAAAAAAAACCCTACTGTTCCTGAGTTGATTTCTTAGCCCTTCTCTAACCAGCTACACACATACCATAGCCAGTACAGTATGCCGTATGCCTGTCTTGGAAAAGATGCATTTTTAAAATATAAATGAAAAATGGGGTCTGGATGGGATTTGGAGTCTTAATGACGTGTTGTCACGTTAGTCAAGTAAGCACATAGAATTAGATTCATACAGAAATTATTAGAATGATAGAAATAATGACACATTCAACCATCCTTATTAAGAATGGACTTGAAGTCCAGCAGCTCATTAAAATCAGTTAAAGAGAAATAGTCATGGAGTACTCAAGAAGTGAAACAAAACTCAAATAAAAATGTGAACACAATCAAGCCTATATGAAGCTAAGGAGGAGGAGGGCAAGGGAGCCTGTATGAACAGAAGGCCAGCAGAGAACATTTCTGAAGTTTAGTCAAGGGGACGCAAACAGGAAGGCGGCATTGAGGAAGTGACTGAGTCTAAGCAGGGGTTAAGCAGAGATGCACGCTCACTCCTACGCCAGCCGCCATCATCTTTGGAGCCAGGCGGTGGGAGGCCAAAGATTAAGGGCCTATATCTGGAGCTGCACAGATGGTTGTCTTTTTCCATGCAACTCCACTTCATCTAAGAAGTCGTGCTGCTGCAATTTGTGAACCACTCTTTTTGAGCTGGGCTTAGATGAGGAGCTTCAAATGTCTTTGACCAGCAGCATGATGACGTAGGTGGAGGGGGGTCACAAGGCCATTTTGCTGGAGGCAATCCTAATGATAGCACATATATATATATATATATATATATATGTGTGTGTGTGTGCGTGTGTGTGTATATCACCCACACATACACACAAAAAGCCTTCCCGAAGAGCTATAAATAGTAACACTGAAGTGTTGATGTTGATGTACAGTACATGTACTGTAGTCACTTAGAGGTATTTTCTTGGTTGTTATTGACTTAAGAAATGTTGCTAATCTAATTCAGTGGTACAAGGCTTTATGGGTATTATGAGAAACAATGTTTGGAAAGCAAATCTCCCAGTGGCCTATTGCAGCATCGGCAGATGAGAAGTGCGTAGGAGCACTACATGGTCATTCTACTCCACAGGTTGGTGATGAAGAACACTGGTCCAGCAAAGGTACAAGACTATGGTTAAAAGCCTCATGATGGCATTCATGAGTACATTGTAATGCAATTACACAACACTGTTTGTAACAGCATTTAATTTGCCTAAAAATATCAAAGATCCTTTAAGGTTATTAAGTAAAAATGTTAACTTCACAGACATTAATTTTTTATGATGCATTTGTAAAAAAAATACAGAAAAGTTTGACACGAGGAAACTCTTGTCTAAGGCCAAGGGAGAAATGAGACCGAATGATCCCACTAATGTCAAATAAAGTTTCATATCAAATTGGTCTCATCTGCTTTGCCTCATAAGTCCTTGTGTAGCTTGCAGACCTCTTCATTAAATTTCTTCCTCCAACGCATTGTCAGCCATAATAATGTCTTATCCATTTATCAACACGTCATCTGCAGCAACCCAGTTCTAATGAAAAGAAAAAAGGTCAAACAGCGGAATATTGTGGTTTCATCTCTACAACTCCTCGTCAGCATCCCAATAAATCAGCATGCGCATGAAAGAAGATAGAGAAAGAATGCTATACATACTGTTTCATAATGTATATGTTGATGCTTGGATATTTATTCAAAAGCATTATAAAATATTATAAAAAATGTTACTGTAATCATTGTGATTGTAAATTTTAAAACTAATGATCATGCCATTACATGCTGACTTGTATGAATATGCCACACACACACATACATATGCATACACACACACACACACATACACACACACAACGGAACAAAGTCGCATCTCTAAACCTGGCTAAAGCAAGTACATTAAGTGCAAGCTTACTGATGCTTATGGATTACCCTTGACTCAAGTCCATCCAAAAACACCCCCACTCCACTTAGATTATCTCTCTCACTCTCTGTCTCTCTCTCTCTCTCTCTCTCTCAAACACACACACACACACACTCACAATCTTTTTTTTTTACTTTCACAGGCTGATCCAGTGTGTCCTTTAAAGCATCACAATGGAGCCCACACAAAGGAAGCCTCGATGGAGGAAGTGTTTGCCAAACAGGGTCTTTGTGAATAATTGCTGATCCCGTACAACAGTGGCGGCAAACTGCAGAGGAGCACTCAGAGCTGACAAATGATCCAGCAGGCCTCCACACTGAAGGGCCGAATGAGGAGAATGCAGATGAGAGACAGGGAGAGTGGAGGGAGGGAGGGAGGGAGGGGAAGGGGTGTTGGGCTGGGGGGTGGAGGGGCAGGAAACAGCCCTTGTGCTTCACTGCTCTTGTATCAGGAAGGCATGCGACTGTGTGTCAGGAGCTCACGTGGCTGGCAGTAGCTGTGCTTGGCTTTGCAACCAATTCATTCATAATTGACCTATGGCTAAACCACGCCCCCGAACGCAATGAGCCAATCACAGTGTGCATAGCTAACCCAATACACTCAGACATTCTCGGCTTCCACGTCCAATCAAAAGCATTGGAGGTAGTCAGTTTTCGCTTGTTTTTCAAGATTTCTTCTTTGAATTTTATGTTTAAAATGGTCAAACGGTGTGCATGGGGTACATGCAACTCTGACACAAGATACCCCGAGAGGTTGGGCGACAGTATTTATTTTTTACCCTTTCCAAAGCCACATCTTAACCAAGATAAGTGTCTGCTCTGGATAAAACTATGCGGTAGACCACCGGTTAAAGCTATGGTCTACGATTTTGAATATTTGTAATGAGTATCAACCTTGTTTATATTGTGATTATGGTACTGTGGACCAATCTTCACAATATGAATAATCAAAACAACGAAAAAAATCCATTCGGTCTATCAGCCATAATCCAGCATAGAAATTGACCCGGATGGTTCCCATTGGCTCCTACTCCATCCAATCCCCTCGTCTCCCCTGCTCCTCGTCATCCCGCCTCCTCCCGCATCGTCACCTCCCACTCCTCCGTTTCCGATTACTCCCCCGTGATTAGCTTAGCAGCTAGGGGGGAGTAATCATTGTACACTGAGGTGAGGTATTTGGTTTTGGGGGGGCGGGATGCTTTTTTCAAATCTGTCTCAGAGGCTCAAGTGATTTTCAGAAATGTAGATCATAGCTTTAAACGTGGAGAAAATCAACAAGTATGTGTATGTCTGTTCTAAGGTCCTAAGTCAACAATGTATTATTTTTAACATGTCTAACGTAACGTTAGCTTAAAATAAGAAAACGTCAGCCTAACGTTAGCTTAATCGTGTCACTTTGTTTACATGGGAGTTCATTGACTGGTTATAGCATAGTTATGCTAGGTTTTTTTTACATTTATCAATGGTACATAATGGCTAGCTGTTGTCCAAAGGGCTCTAGTTATACTAACATTAATTTTTGGATTTTAGATTCATCAACGTATCTGCTGTTGTTCGCGATGCTATAGCAACGAGATGCGGTTTTTCGCGTTTACTGTGACCTGTACACTTTTGCCTGGAGCTGTAGTTTTATACCAAATGTTTCAACAACGTCATTAACATACCCGTACCCCTCCATTGAATAAGTCAGACCCTTTTTGTGACTTTGAGATGAAATTTGATCTTTCTGACTCCAAAAATCATCTATTGCCTCCTGAGAAATGTCAGCCACAGTGACAGCTGCCATAGCGCCAGTTACCGAATGTTGATTGTTTATCCGAGTGAGTGGAAGGGGCGTGGCTTAGCCATAGGTCAATTCTCTCTATATATCTCTCTCTTTCTGAGTCACTAGCCCTATGTGCTCCTAACAGGTCTTCTTTTTTGTCCTCCTCATTTCCACTCCACAGGTCTCTCCTCATCTTACCTCCCCCGGTCCACTTGGTTACGTTGCCTCCTTATGCCACCCTGTCCTTGAAATGACATAATCACGCTTAAGATGTCACATGTTTGTGTGTTATTACATGTGTATTTTCATCAGGCTGATACATCAAATGCTTTCCTATCATTTTACTGCTGAGACCAACCCGTTGCCATACATTTGCTTCCCTGTGGGCAGATAATGTCTGCTTCAACCTGTCACTATTGTTTGGCTGTGAAGTTTGAGTTCAACATTATTGCTATTAGTGCTCCCTCTCCTTGCTCTGCGTAGCTCAGAGGTGGTGGAAAGTTTGTTGGCCACTGGGATTGAACTGATATCATTCATGTGTTACATGTGAATATGTAATAACCTCAGTTCTCAGTGACACAGACTGGTGTTACTTCTGATGCATGGATTCACACACAATATTGCGTGTTACGTCATGTTTCACAGTGTCACTAGACAACACCTCCCAACTCCCCAACTCTCCCAACAGAGACTCTGCAGATTACTCATCCCACGACAAAAACACACTTTTTGGGCCTGAGAAGCTTGCGGGTTCTAATGTAAGGAGGGATTTTGTAAAATGGTGACCAAATACTACGCTTCAGAATAAATAGAAATTGCAGTCAATACGCTCTTGGCAGAAATGAATCTATGAGACTTCTAATGAAAACCTGGTAATTCACATACAACCCGACAGGATTAATTAAATGGCAAACTTAGCCAACGGGCCCCAAACTGGTCACCCATGTTCAAAATCAAGAGTGTTCCATGAAAGCATCACATACTCATACATACATACATATTGTGTCCAGCATATATATATATATATATATATATATATATATATATATACTTTATATACTTTATACTGTATGAATACTTTATTTTTCAAAGCATTCACAAGATTTTGTAGTTGACTGTGAATCATGAACCTTCTTAATTGTGTTCTGGCAGAATTTAGTCTCTCCAAATGTATTTTAATTTTATTTTCAGTAAATGAGTGAGTAATATTTAGTATTTGCCTTAGGGAATTGGACATGTAAAAGGACAATTAACTAATTGAAGCTATATGACGTAGTTATAAAAGGGATATATAACACCATTATGTTAACGTCCTTGGAGGTGTCTTCTGGATATAGGGGAATAATGGATGGGGTGGGAGCCTCATGGTTGCTCACACCAATTGATTATTCCCCTACAGTATATCTGTACACCCCCAAATGCATGTTCCCGCTTATTATGTTACATATCACAGGGTTACAACTCTGCATAATTGTTTATGAGCAAGTGTTAAAGCAGAAATGAAACACACACCTCAGTCTGAAACAGTGCTAACCTGTTTGGCTGCTAAACTGATTTCTTTGATTAACACTAACCACGGAGAGTTTCATAATGACTGATTCTTTGTTGCTTGCTACATCGACTGTACAATGGTTGCTAGTTGCTATTCAAAACAGCATTCATAGGGAATAGTGATTAAAGTTTTTAATCAGATCAACTTTTTAGGCGCCCCATTACTGGACAATTATTGTACACGCTGTCAGCCAATCAGGAAACAGTATTTCACTTCCTCAGATGATAAAATGCCATGAGTACAGTCTATAGAATGTATAAATGCTTATAAACACAAGGCTTTATGAATTTATTACAGTATAGTCATTCCTAAATGGGTAATGTTTTATAAATACTGGGTGCATAAAAAGTGTTACTGTAGTACTATTTTTAGGTTCTTGTATTCATGATATGTTTATCCTACGGTATTACAATGTCTCTTTCATTTCACCCATGACTCAAAAATAGGTAGGTTCTGATGACATAAAAAAGCAAGTGCATACAGACAATGCTCAGTGTATCCCGGCTTTTTGTACTTCACATAGCCATTCATGTGAATCTCCAACTGTTTTCAAATATTTGTCATTCAGATATTTCAGTGTATTCAGAAAGAACCACAGGGGGTCCAGAAAGTTCCAGGCAGTATCTGTGGAGTGTAGCTGAAGATATTCTTGTCCTTTTGATAATGCACTCAGACTTCTTTGTTGAGGGACTCATTTGTAACACACTATTGCCAAGGTTTGATATGCACTAAAGTTCACCAGTTGACTGTCTACTTAGAGGTATTGTACCAGACAATGGCTTTGTTGTTAAAATATGCACAGCAAATCCATAACATGTCTTATAGCCTCTTTGTGTCTTGTAAGGAATAAAAATGTGTGTAAATAGGCTTATGGTAATGCCTTTTTTCGGCAAATTAAGTTGTCTTGGAGTCAATTCTTCTCACAAAAAAAATATGTTTTCTTTTCTTTCTTTTTTGTGGCTAAACTGAGGAGAAACCCTCATAGTCGGATTGATTACAAAAGTGTTCTCTTTGTCACACATCATTTGAACCCTAAATGACATTGGCAGCTAGTTTGTGTCTTGTAACACTGTTAAAGAATTAGGATGGTGCATAGCCGTTTACCATTTCCACACAGTGCCATTCAGAGGCTTTCACCTGGCTTTATTATATTTTAAAAAATGCCATCATTTCATTTCACTACTTGCCCTACTTGGTTCACATTTCCTTATTACTAAACTATATTGAGAGTATACTTCCAAATGATATGCCGTTTTTTTCCAATCCAGTAATTGGAAAGGTGATGAGGAGAATTTACAGTGAACTATTCAATATGTTCATTTACATTGGCTCTTGTAGTTATTATATCTCCCTTAACAATGAGATTCTCTTTTCTTATTGGCTGATGAGTTGGTTATTAATTTTGTATAACCTTTGAAGTAGATCCAATTCCATTTTATACCACTATTCAATAAAATAGATGTAACTAACCACGACGAACAAATTAAAGCTATCGAATATAACAATGCCTGAGTAAACCCAGAAATGGGACAATGTAGCCATGGCAACTACACAATATAGCTATGGCAAGTATATTTGAGTGTACTCCCCCACTCCCTTAGCTACAACGGTATTTGTTAGTTTATTCATCGTCGCCTTGGGAAAATTCTTTCTCATACATTCCATACATATGTAACAAGCTAGCTTCTGTACACTAGATTGTTTTCTGTAGCTGACTGTGCTATAGAATACCGCAATGACCTGAAGTAATCCAATAACCATCTTACTAAAGCATGGCAGTAAAACCCTACATTCATTGCTATGTAAACTAGAGGTCAGAAGAAACTCAGACGTGGTTAGTTGGTTTGTCTCCAGTATACAGAGACTATGGCTGCTTGGAAGTTGGGCCGAAAAGCGACACTGTGTATGGAATAGGCTAGATCTTAAGTCAAGGCGCGTACAGTATATGGAGATGGGAGATTTTATATCCAGGAGATTTGAAATTCCTCACGGGCATCCAGGAGCCACTGCCTAAATACGGAGGACCTGACCTCATCAAGTAGACCAGGTGCTAAATTGAAAGATAATGTATCTAGCCATGATAAATGTCATGTTTTGACAAGGTATAAAACTGAAATCAAGGCAAGTGCAGTGTTTTAGTTTTCTATTTCATAGGCTCTTTGGTCACTGAAGGATGTAGTGGTTTGCATGATAGATGCCCCCTGATTAAAATTCCAGTAAGTTGACTTGATTAACTGGAAAGTGTTGCATTTAAATTAGGATTATGTTGATCTAAAAACCATGATTTATTCAGGCCAAAACCATGACTGTGTCTTGGGCAAATGATGCAACACAAATGTGTTGTTGATGTACAGCCAGTCATCTCTGAAGTCCCATGTTGGTCTGTAGTTTTATTCATAAATAATTCAGGTCATTCAAAGGTAATGATTTACCATCATGATGCTCTATAAAACTTTACCATCCAAGATTAGAAAAGTCTTCAAACTTTGTTCTCATTCCTTGAGCATTAGTCAATTAAAACCTCACTAGGACAACTAGCTCCATGACCTTTACTCTCCAACACTTAAAAGGAGCGGCCCACATTACCCCTCTCTGTTCAAGAATAGCCCGGCATAATTGAAGACATATTAACTCCAACCTGACCCACTCATGCTAAATATCCCCAGTTCCACTCTGATAAATACATAATGTTATATACAAACCCTCTACTTAAAAGGCAGCCCCAAACTGTCATTTCCTCTTAATGTATATTAATTTATCTGCAGATGCACTTGTAAATACAGTACCTTTCATTTTTCAGATTGAAAGGATTCCTAAGGTAAGACTAATACCGTCATTTATTTGGAGGGACCAGTAATTATAAAACTAGGACATATAGCAATGGGAGATAATTAATGTTAGAAGGCTCCTGTGAGATTTTCATAAAACGGAGGATTTGACAATGGCTTTCAATTATCCCAGCCCCAATGGGTGTGTGGATCCGGAGCACAGTATGTCTATATTAGGTGGTGGCAAATGACAAATGTGATTTACAGTAGGGGGAGACGTCCCATGGGAGGTGACATTGGTGATCTCTTAATGGATCACTGGCTTTCTCTTAACCCCACACTGCAACAGCTTGGAGAACTCTGTGTAGTGTTTTAATGCCTACAGAAAAATGTCTTCTGAGAAGATTGTGTTGCCTGTTGTAGCATGTCGCATGTTTCTGTCATAGTGTCATATTTACCGTAGTTGTTCTAACACTGACATTGTGACACTGTCCAGAATACAACTGAACACATTCAAATCTGCACTTTTTTATAGCACTCTCCACAACCCATCCCAGACCAACCTCGAACACACACACACACACACACACTTACACAAACAAACAAACACACATGCACACACACACACACACAGACAGACACAGACACATCCAGAGCAGCATGACATTGACACTCTTATCAGCCAGTGCATGAAGTGTGTAATTTCATCCCCAGGTGTGCATGGGTACAGGCAGGCAGGAAGCGCTGAGCTGATGAGGCCAGATGAGCGTGTGTTCTATTGCTCCAGCCGTACAGTAAGTGGCACAGACTAGGGAGGCCGAGACAGCCCGTACAAATGGGTCAGGCCGAGAGATGGGCAAGTGAATGTACAGCTTGTCTCAGTGACCTGAGCTGCTTTAGCATCTGCCCTGGACAACACCTGCGCAAGGTTGGCCGCTCTATAAATAAGCTCGCCACGGAGCGTCACACCTGGCAGATGTTAGCCTCGGCGCCACTGATGAGCTACATGCCCCAAATGGCCACACTAGCCAAGCCCCGAGCCGAGCTTATTTAACAGGGAATTGAAACTGTGTCGGTGAGCCAGTTATTTTCTTTAAAAGCATGCATGCTTAGTCACACACACACACACACACACACACACACACACAGACACACACACTCACTGAGAAAGAGAAAAAAAGAGAGAGACTCACAGTATGCACAGTATGCAACACACACACACAGAGAAACATCTATACAGTCAATACGGTGTGTGTTTGCAAGTCTTTGTGCCTGTGTGTGTATGAACGTAACTGCTATATCAAAAGTGAATTATTCTTTGTGGATTAGGAATGCTTACACATAATTGGTGTAGTTGACAGAAGCGTTAATGGATTTTTAACGCATTGCTCACAGATAGAGCATGTGAGGCTTACAGTGGTTTTTACTTATGATGAGTAATTCACGGGAGAAAAAGGACTTTATCAAGGAACAGAGAAAATAAATAAACAAACAAATAATGTTCAAAGTGCTGCTCAGATGTGCAGCGCTAAAAAAGTATTGCTAAAACCACAACATATTTCAGCATATGACTGCTTTATTTGGTCCATACATCTCATTAAGTTAGGCCTTATTTATTCCCCTCTTCAGCTAAACTAATCTTCTAAAAGGTGAGATTTATATCCCTTAAGAGCAGCCATTATCGCAGCACCAGAACCACAGGAAGGAAGTGTATTTCATCAGCCGGGCCTGACAAAACATAAAAGATGGTAAAGTACATGAGTGTGATAGCTAATGAAGATGGGAGAAGGCAACATATACAAGCTTAATGGTACATCTTCCAAAACAACCCTTTGTACTCTTGCAGGAGATGTGCTTGAAATAGAGGGGACATGCATGCTCTTATTTGCAAGAGCGTCTAGCTGCAGATGCACTGTCAGGCCCCCTGCACTGAGAGACCCCCTGCACTGTGAGGACCGGAAAGCAAGCGTTGTCATGCGCTGTCACGAGGCTACGTCAGCCCCAAACAAGGAAGTAGTTCTTCAATGATCGTTTATAAGAATGTAGCAAATGCATCTTTTAGTCAGTGTCTACGTTTTATTTTTCTAACAACGTAGCACAAATTATCAAAGTGTATTACATTCGTCAGTGTCAACGTTTTTCAGTTATAGTTTTGGATGTTGAATGTTTGTACAAACACAAAAACCTTACCCTTACCTAACGTTACCCTATGGCAGGCCTATTCAACTGCCGGCCCGCGGGCCACATGCGGCCCAGATGACGCTGCAGCAATAAAAGTAAAACACCATTCTCAAGCTTTTATAAAATAGAGCTCATAATTGGCAGGCAAAAATTGTTCATGGTCCTCACTTGTCAAGCAACCGATTTCAACATTAACCGCTATTTTAACCTGCTCTATGTGTTTATGTCCATTTTAATTTATCAAAAACCGTTCGATTAGTCACAGAAAAATAGTAACATTATGCTCGTCTTTATCAAACTGTGGGTAAGATTCCATTTTCAGAGTGGCAGATTGAATTTTCGATCGCACCACGAATATAAAAAAAAAACAGCTATTTAAGGCCTCCCCCTCAACTCTACCTTATTTTACAGAGATATAATGCATATAAATTGCATGCATTCTCAATCTTTTTGAGTATTCAATGTCATCAATTTAAAGGGTATGTTAATGTTTTATAATTAAAGTTTGTGAAGTGTCATTACCAATTGTTGATGACTGCTGAAAATGTGCGGCCCAACTTATGATCTTGGTTTTGAAATGTGGCCCGAATGAAATTTTAATTGAATAGCTCTGACCTATGATATAATAGTATCTGCTAGTATTGATCCCGAAGGAAATCTTTTCCAGGCCTGTCACATCTTTCTTTCACACTGCAGGTATTTATTGTTTAAAATGTACATTTCACTTATTAGGTTTACTTAAAGACCCCTCACATTATGCTACCAAAATCTCTGTACTGGTTACAGCCTATACTATTGCATTGATCAATGCATGTATGCATTGATCACCTGTCTGAAAAAAGACTAAGCTTGCTTAAAAAAAAAGCTACATGGCACATTGGGATATAAACAATACAAATTTACATTTTAAAACAGCTCCAATTACAATAACAATTAGGGGTGTCACGATTCTCCAAATCCTCAATTCGATTACATTTTCGGTTCTAAGGCCATGGTTTGATTCGATTCTTGATTTTTCAATTTTAAAAAAAACAGGTTTCTATGCCATTTTTATGCAACATAATATCTGACCTTTGTTTGCAATGTACCATTGTCAGATTTAAAACATTTATTAACAAAATAATGTAACAATAACTTATCTCTTCAGTCAGTTGGAAACTTAAGCAAAATATCCTGTCATCTAGTTTCTCTTTTGTAACTGCAGACTTCACAGAAGATGACATTCATGTTTACAACAAAACAAACGAAACAATAACATTCGTAGCGTGGTTCTAGAACGCTAATTAAATTCCTATAACCAGAGTTTTCCACCACAGAATAAGGTCGCATGTCTGCGGCTACGCATACTCATGGCGTTTGTAATTGTATTAGCACAATGGGAGTTACTTGGAAGTTTAATTCCAAATGAAGACGGAAGAGTAGTTTGTGTCGCAGTTGTTGGCTTAACAGATAAATCAATTTTTTTTGTGGTGCCTCCGGAGATGCCCTGCCATGTTAGTCGTACTGGCAGTGGAGGAATATGGTACACGCAAACTGTGGCTTTTTTGTCGACAACACGGACATTGTCAACATAAGTCACCTAAAGAAAAAAAGCCCTAAAGTCTTCCATACGGGCAACTTTAGTGAATGAGGAGGGGGTTCAAGTTCTGTTCACGTGTCTCCGGCATCTGCAGTTGCCATGCTACTTTTGTAGCTAAGTTTGAGGAGGTTACCTGCAGCTTCTCAATACGTGTTTTTGTGCGCTTAGCAAGCCGAACGGATGTGACATGGGGGCGTGGCAGCATCGACGATTCCATTTTTTATTTCGAAGTTCGAGACTTATAATTAATTTCGATCGATTTCGGTTTAAAATCGAAATCTTGACACCCTTAATAACAATAATAAAAAAATACTAACAAACAAAAAAGCAAAAAAAGCACAATAAAAACTGTTTTGAGATTATTGTGTCTCCAGAAACATGCAGTATATCTCTAGGCCCTGTGGGTCAGCACAGGCGTCCACAAAGACATCCATGTCCTCTCGCAGCTGGAACACAAAGAGGAAAAAAAGAATACACTATTTTAAATCATTCATTATTTTTGCATTCAACAAGTCTCTCAAGCCTTTTGTCAGTCCAGTGTGCTGGCCTCAGTTTTTTTTCCTGTAGCCTACTAACTAAAACAAAGTGAAATGTTATATAACCATTGTTTGTGCAGTTTGAGCATGAGCATAGCACGTTCAGAGCCCTTTCACGTGCACAAAAAAAGTTTTAACCACAGATTATGGGCTCTGGGTGTGTGATTGGGTGAATGCCATAGCAGGCGGCGCGTATAGATGCAGCGGCCTCTGGCTCTCCTGACCGTGCGCATCACTGTGAGATAGCCAGAAACATAATTTTGATTCCTCTGTATGTCCAGTATATATATATATATATATGTGTGTGTGTGTGTGTATGTATATATGTATATTTCATAAACACTGAATAAGAGATTTTAATGACATTGTTTAAATAATTCAGAGTAATTAAGTAGCCCACTTACAGTGGTCATTTGGGGTCTTTTACATACATAAAAACGCTAGCCACCATTTGCCCAACTACACCAACAACGCTGAAAATGAAGTCACCCAAATGGCCAACAGTAGCTTTTTCCACCTTAATATACGGGGGAATATACTCTCCACGAACTCTCTTCATCTTCTTCTTCTTCTTCTTCTCCTTCTGATTAATGGCGGATTATCTTCTTGTTATCTTCCCACTCACAAACTCTCATCTTCGCGGAACTGGGGACGCATTAAAAACGTCACTTACGGTCCTCACAGTGCAGGGGGTCTCTCAGTGCAGGGGGCCTGACAGTGCATCTGCAGCTGGATGCCTCTCCTTATTTGAGTGCAGCTGTTTTGATTTAGTGCCCTGACACTAACAAAATATTAGTCGGTGAAGATGGCGGAATAATTGGAGGGAAATGGAAAAAAGAGAAACCGTAGCAATGAGAGCATTTACAGTCCCTGTAATGGTGTATGATTTAGGGAAATGAGTCTTTACAATATCTACTCATAATTATGGATGAATGACTGGAACCAATGGGTGGCATCACAGAGAAAATCCATGTCGTGATAAAATACTCAAATTCTATTTGAAGTGATCTTTCCCAGATCCATGGTTAATGATATAATATAGATGTTATGTGCCCTGTGGCCAGTATGCTTGTCACTTCATCCATCTCTCGTCTAGGTAAACAGACAGGATTTACCAGCATTGCCTTTACCCCTGGCAATCAATTCATTTTCAGCAGCTGTAAAACAATCTGATAACATTCATTTCTACCTTTCCACCTATTTGTATGCAAATTCATTTAACACCCTAAAATCTTTGCCCCCCAGAAAGTATGTAAGAATTGGATTGTCCAGGTACTTGCTGTGGCAGACAGCAGTTTAAACGAGTAGCATGAGTGGGTGATGTGATTTGGGTTGGAAATGTGTGATGATGTTTCAGGATTAATTAGCTAGAGCAAAAGATTAGTGGGAAGAGGGTTTAGAAGAGATAGTTGTTGTTACTGTAATAGTAATAGTAATAGTTGAAGGGATGAAGAGGCAAGAGTTAGGAGGATTTGAAGGGCCTGGCACGGATAAAGGGCACAAGAGAACATTTAAATTTTTTTTTTTTTTTGAGCCCAAAACACTTTACTGCCAAAACATTAAAGCGGCGCCCTGAGCACCTTAGCAGTAGTGCTGTTGGGACCTGTGAGACTCATGACCCTGATGGCAGTTAAGTGGGAAGGAAACGAATAACAGACCCTCAGTTCAAAACAGTTTTTTCCCCCATGTCATCCAGCCTTATAAAACATCTGTCTGGGCAAGTTTTGACTTTGGGACGGGTTGACCACAGGACCTCTCTGCTACCTCTTCTGCATGTAAGAGTAAGATCCCCTCACAGTTGCGCTCAGGAGAAATGGGTCATGAAACAGGTGAAAAGAATAGGAGACTCATTCCAGAAGATCACACAGTAAGGTAGTGTAGCATATTTTCATTTAGCACTGAGACTACATCCTGAATTTTGCCACCTGTCTCAAAGTAAAAATGCAAAGATGACAAGATTATTTTTTATAGGATTTATAGATTTTCATTACAGTTTTAAGTCAATATGGCCTGGAATTCCCCTTTTCATTCTTTTAAAAATTTAGACAGCAATGCAAAAAAAACAGCCGAGGTACCCTAGGAGTTCCTATGAGTGTGACTATGTGTGCATGTCTGACAGCTAGTGTGTGTGTGTGTGTGTGTGTGTGTGTGTGTGCAAATATGTGGGGCTGGCTGGCTGGCTGTCAAGCACACATTTTCGGGAGCCCACGTGACACTAAAAACTCTTCTCATTCTCCCTCCACACACACATACACACACACACACAC
>JAGFZM010001154.1:250092-299961 GCA_017657215.1 Limnothrissa miodon
CTCCCTCCCTCCATCTCTCTTTCCCCCTTTACCTCTGAATCATTCCCAACCCCAAGGGCAAAGAACAGAAGTGAGGAGCCGCAGTGGGCATATCCTGGATATCCTACGTCTGACAGGAAGGGGGCCCCTCTTTCTTGCCTGCCTTACACGGAATGCCATGGAATGCAAACACAAGGAGAGAGAGAGATGAATGCCTCATCCGAGTTGAAGAAGGAGTGATCCTCAAGAGCCATGACAAACGAAACAGACAAATCCCAGAGAGGTTTAGTGGTACATTCCAACCTCTATGAGAGAGAGAGAAAGCCTATTAATATAACAATATAAGGCTGCATATTTCTTTATTTTCTCCTGTTTCTTTTTCTCTTTTTTTAGCCCAGCATAGGTAGCCAGGTAGGTTCACAGTTGGGTGCCTCACGCTTTGTACTGCCTTTCTGCAATAGATGGATTTCTACACATCACCAAAAGAAAAAAAACGAGAAATAGGCAATTCTCATGCAATCATCAGGAGACAAACCTACACTAAAGCTGCATTCGCTGCCATGATATGATGCTCTCCCCAAAGGATCCATGTTTGGGCATAATATGGCAGGCACAGGAGTAATCAGACAAGAACTGTGCATGCAATCACCAGGTGATAAGAGCAAACCTCTGCTTCCCTCTTTTTCATCTTGCCGTCATTATATCATCAAGGCTACAGCTTGCTGCCATGACATAACGTTCCCCTGTGACTTTATTTTAATCTTTTAATGCCCCCATGCTGTGAAGTTTGATATTACATCCTGGTTGTGATGTTTCTTATTGAGCCAGGGCCTGTGTTTTTCCCTCCATCTCCTTTACACTCAGCCCACTCAATGTGAACAGAGGGGACTGACTCATGGAGACATAATCATTCACCAAATGGTGCTAGCAGGAAGCATGCATGATTCACGCTCACAGGACGACCCATTTGAGCCGTTGCCAATCAGCTAGAAATTAGTGTGTGTGTGTGTGTGTGTGTGAGAGAGAGAGAGATAGAGAGAGAGAGAGACAGATAGATAGAGGGGGAGGTGTGCATGTGTGCTGCATCTCAATGAATGAGCTGCATCTTTACCTTTGATGCAACCCTTGAACAAAGTTTTAGCATTATTTTGATTGAGCTTGACACTGATGGTACTCATAAATGGCATTTTAAGTTTGGGCATTGGATAGGGAGTGGGTAATGTTACAGTATTCTGCTTATACAGTCACCAGATGACCCTGTTTGTGGTCTGTTCCCATAAATTACAAGAAAAAAACACTTTGTCCATCATTTTTGAAGCTAAAACATTATTGATTCTTATGATATTGGCTGTAGAAAAATGAATGCCATAACATAAAAACACAACTTGAAGGCACAAAAAACACATTGTGTTGTGGCTTTTGCATATGCGTGGTAGCTGTTGTATTATGTTGACCCATCAGGGCCACCATATTTTCTGATTTGTGGTCGTTTAAACACTGAGATGTGTACTGTGTTCACAAAATGCTGCATTCGCTGGGTACACAGAAGCAGATGTGCAGCCTGCAATATCTGTGGGAATTAATTTCACATCAAATTGATGCAAAGACAAACACTATCCCAGTGTGCCTATTCACTTGAGTGTGAATGGACCCCCATCACCATCTGAGTGGGAGAAGGGAGAGAAGGGCTTTCTGTATTTCTCTATTTTCTATTTCTCTATCTCTATTTTCTTCTTATCGTTATCTTGTTATTATCTTGTTATCATTTCTGGCTGTGTATTCAAAAATATATCCAGTTAACTGTCTAGAAATAATAATAATTAAATAATAATAATAAGAATAATAAAACATACTGCTCTTTCCATGACAGTTATGAGAAACAGTAGTATAGAAACCAATGTGTACAAACCCTTGCATTGTCTGTAAACTCGGTAGATATGAGACATAAACTAGAATAGCCTGCTGATGCTTGTTGCCACGTCCCTGACAATTCAAACATATATATATATATATACACAAGGGATCATTTTGTTTTAGACAGACAAACAAAACAATGGTGTAATTACAAATTTCTGAAGGTTAGAATTTGAAATCTGTAGTGTTAAAGATGTTTGGAGTAGCATTTGCACAAGTGAAATTTAGTATTCGGTGAGCCCACTGGCAAAATTATAGCCAGCTGCTGCCCTGTCATGAGGTAATTTGCGGATATAAATGATGCAACTATTTCATTTGGAGAGATGTGGCCCGATACATCTGAACAATGATCCATTGGACATTTGAATGTCTGTCCTCTCCAGCTCCATCTCTGTTGTGGAGGAGGCAGAGGCGGTGCTCAAAAGGGGAGAACGTGGGGATGCTTAGCAGAATGTTTGGCTAAAGCTCAGCATTGGACAGAGGGCAGGATAGCAGTCGATACACATTGAACACGGGCCAGGTGTTTAAAGGGGCATTGAGGGGCAATAATGTTGGGCAGTATAAACAAGCATACCAAAGATGTGCACGCGTGCGAACACACACACACATACACACACAAACACAGAATATTTTCCTACTGGCTCTCAAAGTTATGACTACTGTCAAAATTGGAGCCAAAATGGAGGGACACCCTGAGTCACAGAAAATAAAGAAAAATAGAGCAGCATTAATATATTATTTGCACTTACAGCAGAATTTTGTAAGCACAACTCGGGCTTAAGTGTGACTTCATGGCCTCAACAGATTGCTGCCTCTGATTTTATATGCGGGGTTTTAAATAACATTGAGGGGGTGGCCACAGAGAGAGACAGAGAGAGAGAGAGCAGACATACATCTGCATCTTTAAGCGATGAGTCTAGGTCTGTGATTTACTGAAGCTGTCTGTCTAAGGACGACACCTGGAATGCATTTCAGAGGGTGGCAAAGGATCTGAATTACAATGTAATCAGAAAAGACCCCCTAATGCAGTGGCTGTGTGTGTATGTGTGTGTGTGTGTGTGTGACCCCCTAATGCAGTGGCTGTGTGTCTGTGTGTGTGTGTGTGTGTGTGTGTGTGTGTGTGCGTATGTGCGTGCGCGTTTCTCAAAGACCTTTTGCCTTTATTCCAAGGTGTGAGGATGGCAGATCTATCCATCAATGATCCAATGTCAAAGTTAGACAGCTGTTAAAGCTAAGCTGTTTGTTATTGTTTGTTTGCCATCAGTACAAAAGATGGCAGAGATAAGAATAGATGCCTCATGGAATGCCTTGTCCTGTGCTTCTCAGGTAAACAACAAACTGCTGAGCTGAGCTGGAGAATAATAGTCAATTCTACAACTTTGTTTCAAGGTTTGAGGTATTTCTTGCAAATGCAGTTGATGTATTTTGCATTGGATATTTGCGAATAAGGAATGCACTCTGCCTATTTCAGTTTGTAATTTTGTTATTGTTGTCTCAGAATCAAACATTATTCTTCATTTTACTTGAACTGAAATTAAGGATAACATATTGGTACTTTTCCGTGTAGTCCAATTTATCAATTTTAATGTAATTTGCAAATTGCACTCCAGCCCCCCCTTCCACACAAACATACACACACACACACACACAGGTAAGGGAAGAGAAAGAGAGAAAAAAGAGAAAGAACAGTGAAATCAGAAGCCTCCCACCTGACATGAATAATATTTTACAGTATAATTTCTAACGCAAATGACCTCCGGGCCTGCAGGTGTCATTAGAAACATACTCTCCCAGTATGTGCTTTATTGCTGCTGTTAATTTTATGGCAGCCATAAAGTAAAGTGGAGGTGCAAGTGCCAGCATCCTCGCTGCTTATCTCAGCGTTTCATGCCCCCTCAGCCCCCCGCTCCCCCAGCCACACCCCAGCCCTCCCCCCACAAACACACACACACATAACGTACACAGGCATACACAGAGTGTCAGAGAATGCACAGACATGAAGAGTTGAAGAGTTAAGTCCCAAATGATTCAATAATCATCTAAGTTTTCAGGGGTATTTGGAGGTTTCACATTGTTCATATGAAGGCATTCAATGTTTCACACACACACACACACACACACACACAAACAGAAAAAGGGAAAGATAAAGGAAGAGATTACAAGTTTTACATTTCATGCCCCCTCAACAACCTTCTCTTGCTCCAACACACTCTCACAAGTAAACACACACACAAACACTTACCTCCACATTGAGATGCTCTGCTGTTGTACAAGCGCAGTCTCCAACCTTGGTATTTTCCTTGTGGCGGAGCTTCCTCCTCCGCATGCAAATGCGCTGCCTTTATCTGGTGTGCCTGTGGCGAGGAGCATAGAGCCAGCAGTGTTTTAGTGGCGTCTGAATGGCAGGCCCTCTAAATACAGGGGACATAGCAGCGTTGGAGGGCTACGCACTGGGCTGCGCTGCCCTGACCACTGACGCTCAGGATTTAAAAAAAAATGTACAAATGTAGTCAATGCCTGTGAATGTGTGTCATTTGGAATTACAGTAGGTCAGGCTTGCTGTGTTGTGCGTGTGTTGTTCTTAACTAACAACAATATATATATTTTTCCAATATTTTTCCACTGTTAATTATAACAAAGCTGCCAATATATACACAAAGAGCATATGCAGATTAAATATGGTCAGACAATCTAGTTCCCTGTAAACATGCTGAACTCCACCCCTGTAGCGGGCTGCTCTTACTATTATCAGCTTAGTCTTTGACCCAGGTATCAAACAAAAACAAACGCAAACAATCTTGAGTGCAGGGATTGATTGATGGTCCTAGTCATGTTCAGGTGCTTGATGGCAACCTGCATTAACCCACACATGCTTAAGTAGCTCTCAGCTAGCCTTTCCCTTACATATCCCTGTTCCAAAAGGGCATGTAGGTCTCCATCCTTATGCATAACCAATTGATTCCACTCAAGTTGGATCACGCCATTTCACAACAAGTACTGCTTGAGACTGAACACCCCTTGACAGGCACAGAACTCTCAGGTTGTCACGCCTCTGGATTTAACAAAGTCACACTGCATAAGAACATGTGTGCCAGGTGAAAATGGGTTACTAGGGGTCTTTACATGCGGTGCAAAACCAACTGTCTGGGTCTCTAGTCAACGAAAGTAGCCATGCTTACACAGACACTTTTAATCCTATAACAAATGGCAAAATATCTCGACCGGAATGACCATGACTCATGTGGACACCTTGACCAGAATAGAGTTTTGATTCAAATTTGATTTGATTGAAATTCTAACGGGTTAAATAGGGTTGTTTATTCCGTTCTGATTCCGATTAAACAGTCATGTAAATGCTTCATTGGATTGCATATTTTCTGTGCATGCTTATGTGCATGCCCACCTTGTTCAGACTGGAGACAGCTACCATGTAAGCTACTATTCACTATAATGAATGTTTCAATGGTTTACTAAGACACCTGATGGCAGTTTGTCTTGCTCTCCTCTCTCTCCTCTCATCCCAAATTTGCCTACTCCATCCTAAAGAGTTAGTTCCGTTACCTCGATTGCCATTTTTGAGCTGCATGACTAAACTATGCACTGGCTAAACAGACTAACCATATGCTTATGCCACATCTCACCTTGACCGGCTAGCTTTCTGCCCCCTAAATACTAGTGTTGCGCGGGTCAACCCATAACCCGCGGATATCCGCGGGTTTACCCGCGGGTCGGGCGGTTACGGGTAGAAGTATTGTGGGTGCGGGTGGGTCAGGGTCGGGTCAAAAAAGTAATAACGCAATTAATTAGGCATATTGCATTAGAGACTTTCTAAGACTTTTGGAAGGCTCGTTATTATGATTTCCCGCTCCACGCGATGCTGAGAAGAGCGGTGCTTTGCGTTCCTGCATCCAGTGTTTCGAGCGAGCGTGCGTTCAGTTCAGCAGGTGGCGAGCTGGAAGCGCGTCGAAATAGGCTAAACCCTGGCCCAGTGGATTATATTACTGTACTTTCCTTCACAGTGCTTCCAAACAGACGCCATAAATAAAGTCGGACAATTTTTTCAATTTGGTAGCTTAGATTGTTGAAATGTCACGGCTTTGTTGGCTTTGTTATGCCATGATAATGTTACAGCTTGGAACAACTTGTGTTGGCTTTGTTATGCCATGATAATGTTACAGCTTGGAACAACTTGTTTTTTTTTTCATACACACTTGTGTCTTGTAGGAGAAATGTGTTTCGTTTTTGGCAATCCTTTAATAAAAACGACAAATCGATCGTTTTTGGCGTTGTTTCATGCATAGGTTAATTAATCCTTCTTGAAGTTGTATCATTATCCATAAGGCGCAAATCATTGTCATTTGGATACCATTGTTCCAAATTAGTCCTCTCCACTTAACTGGTAGCTAGGTTCCGCGACAGTAGACACAATGGCGTTTTTTTTTTCATCGGGTCGGGTCGGATTTGGGTCACGGTTCGACCATTTTTTTTGCGGGTCGGGCGGGGCGGTTCGGATCTCCTGATGGGTCGGGTTGGGGCGGGTTTTAAAAAAGCCTGACCTGCGCATCACTACTAAATACACTATGAAAAAACCCGGTCTCGAACATCAACACAGGGGCTAAGGCTCAACCACAGCCTGAAGTTCAAGCTAAAATCATGCTGCAAAACCACAATATCTATCTCTCCCTCCCCCCTCCCTCTGTCTCTCTCGTTCTCTCTCTCCCTCTGTCTATTTCCTTTTCTGTGAGAAGAGTCACAGGTTGCCTTGGATGATGGCTTTGGCTGTAGTGTCTTGGGTCTTTTGGGGAGTCAGAATAAAATATATATCAGTTGTCAGTGTGAGTCAGCGGGGTTGTGGCACCTCTTTGGCCACTCGCTGGGACCCTTGATAAGAACGGCCAGTCCCAGCAGAGCCCAGTGGAGAGCCAAGCAATTAATGGCAGAAACCAGTGCTACTGTCCAGGCAGAAGCCCCAGCTGACTGTGTGTGTGTGTGTGTGTGTATGTGTGTGTGAATGTGTGTGTGTGTGTGTCCATCTGTCTGCCTGTCTGTGAGTGTTCCTTGAGTATATATATGTGTGTGTGTGTTTGTGTGTGTGTTTGCATGCGTTTGTGTGTGTGTGTGTGCGTTTGTGTGTGTGTGTGTGCATGCGTGTATGTGGGATACATGACTGTCAGAGGCAATGGCAGCAGCAAAATCAAGTCCTCCTCCTATAATGACTGGAGTTTTTCACTTGCCAAAACCTGGTTTGTGTGTGTGTGTGTGTGTGTGTGTGTGTGTGTGTGTGTCCAGACTAGCAGGAGGTCCTCTATGTTGTTATTTCAGAGATTGACTTTTTTTTCGAGTAACACCGCTGGTGCCAATTAAATGCAGACTACCGTATTTTCACGTATATAACGCGCACACGTGTATAATGCGCACACGTGCATAGCACGCAGAGACAAAGCAATTATGTAAAAGAAATTCTGCATAGCGCACCCACGCGCATGCTGCCCATTTAACATGCGATTCCTGTTGTTGTTGAATTCTTAGTCACTAACTCGCTAGCTCATTTGTAATACATATTCTTTGTTCCATTATGGCATCTCATTCCCACAACGATGATGACATAACAAAGAAGTGCAAGACAATTCCATAATTGGCCCGCTGTCAATAATATCTGGCCCGCCAGATGAGGTTGATTAAAATAAAAACTTATAATATTTGCTGTCAAAAACGATGATTCAACAGATTTCATTACAGTATCGCTATCACTTCCTTAAAACCTCTGCGTCAGTAGCCTGCTTTTGTGAGAATCTATGCTGTGTTGAGGGACGCATTTGAAACTTTTTGCTGCGCTGTAAGGGCCCGAACCAGGATCTTGTGTCAATTTCATTTGTATAGCGCATTTTACAAAAGACAGGTCTCATAGTGCTTAACAAAGCACCAATTAGCAAGTGGATATGATTTTTGGCCATGCGTCATCTCGTGGTGCCTTCTAATATAAGATGAGATGTTGGATGTTCATAAATTCAGGTAGGCTGAACTACAGCCTACATTTGCTAACAACTTTTCTTTTCGTCACTTTGGACAGTGACATTTTGCTTCGCTAGCTAAGAATCTTGAGTGTTTAACACATCCAAAGAAAAACGAATGCGAAAATGAGCAACTTTACCGCGCAGGGGTAGTGCGCGGTTTGCAAAAATGCGTATAGCGCGCGCGTTATATGCGTGAAAATACGGTAATTGAGATAGACAAGGTGGAGGGTATCTTAGTTTCTGTGTGTGTGTGTGTGTGTGTGTGTGTGTGTAAACAAACTGAGACCATGACAAATTCATACATTTACCTCCTTAAGCATTAACAGTGCAGCTTCCACTGCAGCCAGCATGAATCCATGTAAAATATTTAGAAATTCGTCTGTCATAAACCTCCAAATCTAATGGGCTAAAAGCATAGAAATACCCTGGGAATTGAACAGCATCTGCTCATGAATTATCCATCAATACACTGCTTAGATATTCTTTCAAAATGATGACCACCAAAGATTGTTCATCAGATATGTTCTAGCTTCATGCCATAATTAGGACATCACTGAACCCATTATGTCCTCAAATTGTTTCAATAAAACTAAACTCAAAGTGTTTACTAAGGTTTTTCTATGAGCTCAACAGTTACCGTTAGCTGCAGGAATGTTCTTTCATCATACTGACATATCTTGTGTGTGTTGCATGATGTATGATTAATGATGAGCATGGCCTATTCAGCCCATCCCCACACCACATGGAGAGCACCAGCAGAGCAGGCCTTTCAATGGCGTGATTGATGGCTGTTTAGACAGAGTGCCCCTAGCCTGACGACTAAAGGTAAACAGGATGGGGGAAGTGGGGATACGAGTAGGGGGTGAGGAGGCTGCGTGGTGCGTTTGTGGGGTGGTGGGGGTGGGGGTGGGGATTGTACTGGGAGTGGTGTGACGAGTCTTTTGATGATGTCCCAGTTTCTCATATTGCTCACTCCGCTGCGCCTGTCAGGCCCAAGCTCGCTTTTAGAGCTCAGCCAATCCCCCCTCTTTCTCACACCGCGCATACCGCACACATGCACACACACATGCACGCACACACCTCTCCCTCTCATGGTAGCGCGTGGTTTGTGAGTGACGCGTTTTTCCAACACCCCGTTCCTCCTCTCGTCTTTCCAGGCGTTGTGAGTGAGTTTGATACCGCTCCAAGGTGTCTTGTTTGTAGCTTTTAATGAGTGTCACAGATTTAATTGACCATGTGATAAAGCTCATACATGCTGCCCCTGCCTTTCATCCCACTACATGGACACACACACACACACACACACACTGGCATGTCAAGCCAGATTAAGTTTTCAGAAACTGACTTAAAATCCATAGCTCTTAATTACCCGTAATAATAATCACTTTTGTTTGGTTGATGCAAGTGGCGTCCGGCTTGCAGAGGTCAGTCCTATAGGAGGGATGAGTGACAGTAATTGGCCACTTGGGGCTGCTAATGGGCCTCCGCTGATCAGCCCACATAACCCAGTGGTGTGTTCCACTGTATGGCTCCCGCGGCTCTGGAGCCTGGGACTGGAGCTCACAGGCTGCATACATGTACGTGTGTGTGTGGGTTGGGAGATGGAGAGAGGCCTTGAGCATTCAATTGTGCCTGATGGCACGCATAGAAAAAGAAGAAAAGAAGAGATCTTGCAGACGTGACATTAGCCCTGTCATGTTTCTTGTGGGTGTACTGAGCTTCAGATTCAGGAAGACTTTGCTTTGCTTGCCTGTGTTGTGAGTGGTTCTGGGAAAAGGCTAGTGTGTGCGTGCATTTGCATCGTCACATTTCCTTCTTTCATGCTGAATGTTAATGCAACATTGTTGGTGGCACAGCGTGTGACAGGACCTGAGTTAGTTCCAAGCCTTGTCATCGGCACAATGGCTGCATGATCATGTGTGCTCAACTGGAGTTTCTGGGAGAATATGAATTATTTCATTATTGGCTGTTGCTTTCCTGAGGATCAACAGCTCCCTCTTGTGGGCACTGCTCAAAATTGATTTCCTCCAACTTCACTGAGACTTCAAAGACATTGCAAGGATTTGGCCTAATGCTTTGTTCAGATTTTTACTATTGTTATATTTATGATTTACAAGTAGTGGCTGTAGTAGTAGTAATAGTAGTAGTGGCAACAACAGTAAATATGTAATCTTACAACATCTTACAACATGTTGAACTGACTTAGTGCTAATTAGCTAGATCACATAGCCTACTAGTCAATTACCAAAACCGGGCTGATTATTATTTATATATAACTGGGTATTTATATATAACTCATCTTTACATTTCAATAAATTGTATGCTTTACAAATATATTGAGGACACTATTAACAAATAATAGCAGTGGCTGTGTGTGTTTGTGTGTTTGTGTGTGCGCATGCGTGTGTGCACTGTATAAGAGGAAAACAATAGGCAGAAAGAGTTATTTGTTGTAGAGAAAGTAACTTATACAGGCAAACATCAAAAAAGCATCCCTCTGTGTACACTTCTCAAAGTTCCCCCACTGAGACTACAGAGGGTGCTGTTGCTCTGAACACTATTGATCACAAGCAGTGAAGTTCCGGCTTTCCTCTGGTTTTACTGCTTGCTCAGTTGCTCAGTGACTAGTAACTCTCATAGCAATGCCTTTTGATGGTGTGATATATGGAGACCCTGGCTTTGTGCGGCTGGCCATTATGTCTATTATTCACCTGCAACCTGACAGTTATGTTACTGGCACCTCCACCGACTCCTCCACAGATTAGAGAGTGTGGCTTCCTCGTCCATTTTCCCCCGGCCACACAGCCAGCATTATTGACCTACTTATCGGGCCATCTCTCTCATGGAGAAGACCAAAGATGACCTAGAGGAGAATCTCCAGACGCAGAGGAGGCTGTATATCTTGGCAGTGAGGATGAAGGAGATTGACGATGGGTTGGGCTGGTGTGGTTGACAAAAACAACTTGGATATGCTGCTTTCATGCATGTGTGCTTTATCTCGGATTCAACTCGGTTCAACTGTTTTTACACCATACCATAACATTAATTCAGCTTACAAAGGTCACCTTGACCTTGGGATGATTTATACTATTGATTTATCTCAAGCCCCTCTGATATAGAATTGATTCATACAAAACCATTGTATCAGTGTCATCATAGGAAAGGCTTTTTAAGATTGCTGGTACTCACCACCGATATTACTTAAACAGATAAATTCAGCGCTGATGTTTTATGTTTCCTTGCTATATTTTAGTTTTCACATATTTTTAGTGAGAAGTGTGCATAATGGAATTGTCTCCTTTCATGTCTTGTATCCATTTTGCATTTTGTATCCAAAAATCCATAATAGTTTTGTCTTATGTAAACCCTGTTGCATGGCACAGACACTGTGTGATAGAAGTAGCTTGGTAGCTAAAGCAGAACTGAGTGAACCAGATCCAGACACCCCCAGTACACTCCCCCCCCCCCCACCCCTCTTAGCCCAGACCCAGGCAGTGCCAGGCCGGTGGAGGCAGAGGAGAGAGCCACTGTTTGTCAGGCCCAGCGGGGGAGTCAGCTGCTGGCTTCCGTGCCCACCCCCGAGTTCTGCACCCAGCCAGCAATGTGGGGAGACAGATCAGCCTGCCCAAGACAGACCAGTGCCAGTTTGCAAATGGTGAATGGCAACTGCACAGCCCTTACTGTAGATTTCTGCTGAAGTCTGTTTTGGATAAGTATGTATATTGGGAAAACTGGACACCTGAAAGAGAGGTGTTTACTTGTATTACCTCCACTGCTGACAGTGACCACAAAGACCCCTTCCTGCTGCAAGACAATTCTGTAGGTAACTGCACTGAACAGTTTAGCTGTGACCATATGAGGACTAAATGAGTTGAGCTGCACTAGTGACAATGATAAAAGGACCTCATCTGCACTAATGTGCTGTAGTATAGTGCACTGGGGCTCTATATGAATGGTATCTTGAATGGTATCTTATTTTAATAGATAACTTTTCCATTTTTTTTAATCATGTTAGTCCTACATAAAATGCTATGAGTTTAGTAATTTCCAGCGTTGGAAGACTATATTACCAGTAAAAAGAGAGCCATAGGACAGAACAGTAGAGTGTCCCTAGGAGTTGGCTGTTGCAGCATGGCCATATTGTATGCTTCCACGGTGCTGTCACAGTGTGCGCTGCTGAGACACGGCTTTCTGGGCCCAGTCAGCTCTGCGCAGCTCTCCAGGGTTGGTGCTGGACCCAGAGGAGGCTGCGAGGCCCAGATGGAGCTCTGTGCAGATGGGGAGAACAAGAAGCCTCGGGGGGGCCTCCAGCGTCTGCTTGTAAAACTGTCGGAGAGGAGACTGCTGACGGTGGGAAAGGTTGTGAAGACGAGCCACACAGGTCTCTGGGTGCACTGTGATGGCCTTGCCTGTCTTTTCAGATGGTACACAAAAATTGCACTTTATTACGACATTAAAACAATTATGGTTGATTAGGGTTCATTTTCATGATATCATATTGCATTTATTAAAGGCTTATGTGCCTTGTGTCAGAGAGCACCTGTGTGCCAGAGGCTTATCAGGAGGAAGGATCAGGAGGAAGTGGGCAGCCTTAAACCAGTGTGGAGTCCACAGGCCCTGTGGTCCAGATTCATCCCTTCTATCCACCCATGGAGGACTGGCAAGCTTTGAGTATGTGGCCGGGGAGGGGGTTGGGCCCGCAGACAGTGGTGATCCATGAAGGATTAGCAAAGTTGTAAGGTGAAATAGTTCTTCCCTTTAGAGAAAGGAGTGAGGATTTAAACTCTTGCACCGAGAATGGAGCGTGTCCAATTTGGAACAGCTGGCATTGTGGATGAAGTCAATATCTGGATGATGCATTGCATCTCAATCCAGATTCACTAAGGCCCTATCTCACCTTCCTACCGCTGTGCTGAGATCAGCCAAGTCCTCCAATCCCCTTTCTTAGGAGTGGGAAACATATAGCTGCAGGTGAACAAGCTGGAGCCTGATACAGCCAAACAGCCACTACATCTCTGTCCTGCCCACCTTAGTCAAAACCACCCAGCAGTGACTTCAGTCAGACCCCTATGTCAGTCATCTTGCGTGCCACTCACAGTCACGCTACACACTCCTCTCACCCCCATCCCCACACTGGTTCATGCCCCACCACTTTACTGCAAACACACACACACACACACACACAATTATATATGTATATATACCACCATTATAATCAAAGTCTTTCCCTTTCCGTTTATTCTCTTCCATCGTCTCATCCTCCTCATTAATAAGTGTTAACACATTTGGTTTGCAGTGTTACTGTCAGTTAGGATCGCCTTGATGTTTTCCAACCAAATGCTCGCCCAGTGTGAGGTCCTAATAGGCATGCAGACAAAAGCCCACAAACAAAAATGTTTGCTCTTCCCCCTATTAGTGACAGGGAAGGACAGCTGTTGTTGGCTAAATCAGCCACCTAAACAAGACTGCAACCATTAGTGTGTCATCAAACAGTCTTGAGCACAATGTTTTGCCAGTGCTATCCAGTAATTAGCAGACAAATATCTGTGGCTTGAAGAGGACAAGCAAATCACCTTTGTTATGAATTCGGCTCATTAGACTAACGAGGTGATTTCATTATCTCTGGAGGACCATGCACGTGCACATGCCCAGGTGAAGTTGCAGGGTTGCTGGCATGGTGTGGTGTGGTATGGCGGCCGGCCTGAAACAAGAGGGGGCGGGGGAGCAGGTGTGGGGACTCTGCGTGACTGAGTCAATGTGAACTCAGCAGGAGTGGACGGAATGGAAGGTCCAGAGAGACAGATGAGGTAGGGAGGCATAGGGGAGATCAGACAGGAGATAAGCCATCTTCAGTAGTCCAGGTGCCCACACCTTCTCATGAAGGGATCAAGACATGAAATGCTTCCATTTCACAGCAAGCTCGCCACTAACTCTACACACATGCTTGCTCGATCGCGCACTTACTTTCAATCACCAACCATGCACACACATACACACGCTCACACACACTCACACACACAAAGAAACACACACAGACACACACATGCACACAATCTTAATCCCCTTTCACAGCCTGAATCTTCTCCTCAGGGGTAAGTGCTAAATCTGTGATACCAGTGCCACAAAGTGCACCTTTTCCATCTAGTAAACATCCTTCCCTAAAGTGCATTTGTGTCAGCAGAAAATGAAAAAGGAATAAGACACCAGAGACTTTTGAAAGGAAATGGGTGTTTCCAAAATCACAGAGGTCCATTCATGTGTATGAATGCGTATTTTAAATGTATGTATGTGTATGTGTATGTTCTTTGTGTAGGTGTGTGTGTGTGTATTGGGGATTGGGGGTTATGGGGGCGGTGGTGATGTTGGGATTAACATCAGAAAGGTGTCTGGGGGCTGAACTCCAGGGACAGGGCATTAGCATTGGGCACTGCAGGGCGCTGTGTCCAGAGAGAGAGCCTTTGAGTCACAGGGCACAGGATGAAGGTAATTGCTAATAGTTGTGCGCACCTGCTGCTCTGGGGCCTCCACTGCTCACTGAATGGAGAGAAAATGGAGGCAGGACAGGAAAGACGTGGCATGGCGACATGGAGGGAGAGAAAAAAGCAAGTGAGCAAGCAATTCAAAGAAAGAGGGAGAAAATCTAGCAGTGAACACAGTTATACTAAGGTGGGAAAGAGTGAAAGAGAGAAAGTAAAAGAAAAATACAGAGTAGAGAGATGGGGGATGATAGAGGATGGTAAAAAAAAGTAGGACTCTGAGGAACAATTTGACTCTGCTCACCTCCGGTCAAGTTGAGACCAAGCGGAGGGATAAAGCTTTTCAAATAACCCAGTGGAAAAGAAAATAAGTTCTCAGACCACATGACACTGATATGGAGGTGAAACTGCTCCACTGCTTTTCATGGCACAGTGAAGGGCAGGAGGATGGTAAGGGCTTATTATTGTAGAAGACATGACTGTTTGCAAGACTCAACGTTAATATATTAAATACCACATGAATCATTTAGGGTAATGTTCTAGTATAAATACCCTTTATTACCTTTTTGTTTTGTGCGGTTTTTGTATTGTTCAAAAATAAGAAGAGAATTACACAGTTAGCCGAACATTAACCCTCAAATTGTGGTTGTTTCCTGTTTACAACTTTGGTGTAAAAATGACTTAAGATACATACACACATACATTGTCAATGATTATCATCAAGCTTTGTAATAAACCTCTCTAGCAACTATCAAGGCTCTCTGGAATCTAATAAATGCAAAACTTTAGTATTCTATTTATGACTTGTAGGCCTCACTAAACAAAGCCTAAATTCAGTGAGGGAGGTTTTTGGTGGAGTGTTTCAAGCCACTATGTGTAGAATTTATCTACTATTTATCTTCGTCTTTTATTAAAAATATATTTTTTATTTTTAAAATATAATGTAAAACGATGGTAATTACCTCCATGAATAAATTGTAGTGTTCCCGTAAACTTGGTAATTTCCATTTATATATAGAGGTGGTTGGGTACCAAATGAGAATATCCATTTTGCGCCGCCATTTTCAAAATGAGGACCATGGGAAATGAGGACCGTGGGAAGGGGAGGGCTAATACATTTTATTCAAACGTGTGCAGTATACCACTTCGCCGATAGATGGGAGAAATTCTCATACGAAAAAAATAAAACTTACACATAGTGGGTTTAAGTGTGTACAGTAAGTGTGACCACTTTTCTTGTATCCAGTCATTAACACAAGTTGTATGAAACCCTTAAAATCCAATTACATTTGTGTGTGTGTGTGTGTGTGTGTGTGTGTGTGTGTGTATGTAGCCTGTATGACCATCCCATGACCATCCAATTACATTTTTAGAGGGAAAATGTGATTTGGGCCAAATTTTACCGGAGCAGGAGGGGGTTTCAAAATCATTTCCAGACTCCAGTTTTACAGCAAGCCGTTAGCCAATCTACACAAACTACCATCTGCTGGTATGCCCTTCTCAATGTGAGACAGAAACGCTATATCTAAAATCAATTTGGTAGCATTACTTGTGTCAGACAGAAAACTATGACTGCACTGTATGAAGAACAGGTAATCAAGAAGGCTGATTCCATTCTGGTGAATTATACCCACCTCCTGTACAGTGAATTCCAGCTTCTGCCCTCTGGTTCCTGTTTTAAATATCCATTAGTCCGAACCAACACATAAACACTCCTTTAGCTTCTCTTTCTGCTCTTCAGATGCTAAATTCCACTGAAACAAAGATAATCTCCCCTCCCCAATCAACTACCTTGCATATTTTTATTCTTATTCTATCTTTTTTTTTTTTTTTTTTTTTTTAGATTTTTTAATTTTTTTCAGTTTGAGTATTGGTTGCAATGGTTATTGGGCATATTAGGCTAGAGAGTATGTCTAATAGTTGAGCCTGATCAATAGCAGTAGAATGACAATGTAGATAATGTAAATACGCAATACATGTGACCTTGAGTAGGATAAAAGGAACATTTTATCTAATAGTTTTAGAACAAAAACCTCAAGAATCAATTTTGGCAATTCAAGCATTCAAACAAGTGTAAACCCCTTTACTATCAAGTCAAAACACCACGCAGGCTATCTCCTGAGAAGAGCAGAGCACCGGACCAGATTCCTCCATAACAAGGCTGTCAGTGGCACATCACTCACTGATAATGCTACCTTGACTCCTTGTCAAACCATTGGGAACCAACTGCCATGCTAACACTTGACAGGTTGTGACATATTATGACATGTAACACTTGTCCTGACATGTTTATGATGTATTTGACCAAAATGTGATGGAAACATCAGAATATCTCTATCTCAGAATGTCTCTTCAAGCTTGTTTTGACTGTGTCCTGGAAATTTCCACAACGGGCTTAGCTCTGTTGAAAAAGTCCCTCTCTGCTCAAAATGAATGGCAGAGGTAAAATACATACACATTCCAGAGAGCCAAATACAGTCTAGTGTTTCTGCTTAAGCCCAACCTGCTGCATGATAGGAATGTTTATATGTTATTGAACAAAAATCCTTTCCCCCAACTGCAGGTCTGCAGTTTGACCTTTTTTCAGTAAGATTTAAATTAGTAAGACTAGTAAATTTAAATCCGACTAATTTAGTAGTCTTTAGTATTTTATATTGTTCCAAATAGTATACAATATTTCACACAATCATGACCACCATTTAATATTTTACAGAAACTACTTGTAAGTGCCATGTGTTGCTTGGAACTTGGATTATAGGTGGTAGCAAAACAAGGATTCCTAAATCTTTATGCACCTTAGAAAGTCACCTGAAATGTTCTTTTGTCATTTTGTTTATTCATTTCTTAAAGAGCCCATAGAATGCATTTTTTGACCATCACAAAAAGTTCTTTGAGCCTTAATAATTGTGTGTGCAAATTTGTGCGGCTGAAAAAGACCCAGGAGCATTTCTAGGCCGTCTATTCCATGCTCAGAAATGTATTTTCATTAAAATTTTTCATATTTCCCACCCTTTGGCCAGTTTCCCGCCCCGTGGCGCTGATTGGCTAGTTCATTGTGAGGCCTATTGGCTGTTTTTTCGCTGAAGCAGATTGGCTCCCTAGTTTCATTGACACTCTTAACGTTACTGCTAGAAAACAAATTCAACTACGTCAGACCCCAACTGTAGGCTATACAGACTGTATTCACTTCTCAAGTTCAGTTCAGAGAACCGAGGACACGATAGTGTCCATAAACGTTTTATTGCTCCCCTTCTTAACATACCGTTCCATTTTATCACGCTACGTTTGCGCCTAAGAAAGTAGCAGGTCAATATGCTGCAACGGTAGCCCCAGATGGAGCCTAACGTCAAATTAGAGCTGCTCAATTTGTAGCATAATGACATTTGTTTTTAAGAACTTAAGGCAGACTAAAGAAGTGAACAGCCACTTGCAAGACCTCTGGCCCAAAGATAAACGATGCTGACTCAACAACTTCAAACTTCATCAAGGAATCTCAGGACGCACAAGGATAGGTCAGTGAATCTTAGGTGAAGGGGAAATTTAGCTTGAAGGTAGTCTACTGCTACCGCTACAAAAAAATCCAAGTCTGACCCCAACTGTAGGCTATATAGACTGTATGCAGATTACAGTTTTATTGCTCCCCATACCGTTTTAATTTATAACGCGCTGTGTTTGCGCCATACACTACAAGCAAGCAGCAGTGTTTCTCAGCAGAAAATCGGTTAACTATCTGAGCTAAATAAAAACGCAATAGGATGTCAGCCTTTATGACAACGTTATGCAGAACCACTTATGTAGGCATAGGCTACGTTTTAGTTTCAGCACTAATGTCTGAGGTTATGAAATGCTATGATAGACAGCGATATGCATCTTTACCGGGAAAATAACCTATTACGTTTGTATAGTAAACATTCCAAGTTCACCTAAAACCCCGGTGTTAAAACTTGGTAATAGAAATGCAACACTGGGGCTATATAAGCACAGAAGCCTGGGGGAAATGCAACATTAGTATCTGTTGTTGTGCTTGCTAGCAACACTTTAGTGACCGAGTGTGCAACAACTTTTCAAGTAGGCAAACTGTTAAGGCCATAGAAATACCAGTCTGTAATGCTATGGTTATGGCGACCAAAAAACACTGAATTCTAGCGTGGTTACCTACCGGCAGAATCGGTTGTTGGAGAATAGTTGAAATAGATCCTGGTTTCAGGCTTAGTGTTTGTGAAAAGCCGGATTGATACAGTCCGAGGTTGGCGAAACAATATGGGGTGAATTGACCAGAGCAAACGGCCAATCTTGTGGTTGTAGATAAAAATCAACTACTCCCGTTGAATGCGAGGTTCTTGAGGAAGGTAGTGCAAATTCCGGACAACCCCAGTACATCCTGGAACGTTACACGTGCGTGCTGACATTTTTTTCGTATGTTCTCCAGTTAAACAGAAATTCAACATGCACTTATTTCAAACAGAAATTCAACATGCACTTATTTTTCTTAGAGCCGTTAGCCGTTCTCAATGTTAGCTAGCTGTAGCATAGACTACAGTGCATTTATAGCCTACCTCCGAAGCAGTAGGGGGCTGGACAAGAGACTGTTACAAACAATTTTGATTGGACCAAAGATTCTAGAGCTAGGGCTTTTTGGATTGGACAATGTAATGGAGTAGGTGTAGCTTTGCGCTGTCTACGTACACCGAGCACTAGTTTCAGATTGTTTTTTTTTCAGCCCGTCAAATTCTAGCCTGAAATTTACAAATAGAAGGAGGCGGAAGATGGTGTTGGGAGTTTCGGTGTAGTCCGTTGGATACCTTAAGCTACCTAAATTCAACAATAACAAGGTAAATGTGGTTTTGCATTCTATGGGCTCTTTAATAGAAAAAAACAAAGCTATGTATGAATAATGGATCTGATTCTGCAAATGGATTTTCCTCATCAAAATGCCAAATGCCAAAACTGCCACAGTTACATTTCATAATACACTGAAATCATGGAACATGACAGGGAGTTCAGAGATTTTTCCCAGAGCATACTTTCATGGAAGTGGTTTACTCTTCAATTTCAGCAACAAATGTAAGCATTCAGTAATCACAATGGAAACCTTAGAGGTTGTGATACCAAGAGAAATGTTTCAAACAATAAGCGTTTCCCTTTCTAAGAAAAGGATAGATAGATAGTCTTTATTGTCCTATAAAGGATATTCTCCTTCACACATCATTCCATTCCATAAAAGACAGCAGCATTGATGTTGACATCACAGTCTCATACTTACATCACACATTGCATATATATAACATATAATATGACACCCCATACCCCCCCTCCCTTCTAGTTACCCTCCCTCCTCAACACAGTGCAAGCAAAAGTGGACAGTGCAGACAACATAAACACAAAAGAATAGAGGGGAGGGATTGTTGTCACTGGAGTTTGTTAAGTGCAGTGATGGCTGAGGGTACAAAACTCTTCTTGAAGTGCGTTTTTTTCCAGTCTAGGGCTCTGTATCTGCGGCCAGATGGGAGTAAGTAAAAAAAAAAAAAACGTTTCAGGGGATGGTCAGGGCTACTTGCTATAGTGCAGGCAAGACGTGTGGTGGCTGTGTCATTTGCATCAGTGACACTGGGGGTGGGAAGCTGTATTAACTTGGATGCTAAGTGTGAGATTTTAATGAGTTCCACGAGAGGACCACACTACACAGATTACTAAAGCATGGATTGATCATCAGCAGACCATAGCCTGATGGTGTAAAAAGGTACATTTCAAACAATGGATGATGATGTTGAGGAGGATGAGGAGGAGGATGTAGACTTCAGCTCCAAGAAGAAAACGGTTTCTTATTTACCCTTCGAGACACTGCCTTGCATATCCTTTTTGTACGGTCAGCAAGTGTTATTGCTTAAAACTACAAAATTTTGATTCCCTATACACATATTATCAATACAACTGTGCATCACATTGACCAACCAACTGACACCCCATTCATCTGGCTGTGCATACATTGTAACATTTGAAAATGACAGTTAATGTCACAATCCAATCCAAAGTCAGGTTAAAGTATAGCCAGGTCCCACCAATCATCGTCTCCCTACACTTAAGGCATGTTAACACAAGGGCTGATCCACCAGCAAGCAATCGTTTCTCACTACAGAATGGACAGGCCTATTGTGTGAAACAAAGTGTGAAGTGTGGAACGGACAGACCTTATTACCAGGTTAAGTACTGGTAGAAAGATGTAAAGGATATTTTGAAATGGCAAAAACAATATGCATAGTTGATAGGCCTATTCTTTATGAGTGATGAATAGTAATTTTATTAACTCATTCAAAATGACATATCTATTGTGTATAATGTGGGTAATTATATAATTATATAAGTTAATTTGACTAAGATGACTATAGTCGGCATTCTTTTATGACTGGTGTTCGTGAATGTGGATTGCAGGATGTGAACACAGACTTTAGCCACCAGAGGGCAATAAAACTCCGCTCAAAACAACCCCTCTTCTGCCTGTCTTGACGTGAGGCAATTTGACAGGAATCAGGATGCTTACACGTCATTATTTATTTATTTTTTTGTTGGTATTATCATATATTTTCATATTGGTATTTTCCTGCTAGAGTCCCGGTTCAACAGTTTTGTCTAATAAGGATTGTTTCCGGCATGTCAATTTTCAGCTGTTCCTCACTGAGAAAAAAAAAAACAGAACAAAACAAATAAAAAAACTCTCTGTGGCACCAGACACAACTGTTGGCAGCAGATATTGGTTCAATGGAAATATCTTTTTTCATCTTTGGATGAGGCTAGACATCTTTTCATGCAGTTTCCTCGGCCAGTTCAAAATAGTTCCTCTCAATCCTACCTACTCTTTAATGTCACACGTTGTGTGTTCACATTCTGTCCACCACAACTGTGCCACATTGCAATGAAGAAGGCATTTATTCAGAAGAACAATTAAGACTTGACGGTAACATGGCAGTACCTCGAAGACAGTACACATGAAAGGCCATGCAATTTACAATGCAAATCAGATAAGGACACACTGTACTGACGCAGGATTCAACACCACAGGGAAACAAAAGATATTTTTAGAAAGATATTGCAAACACGAGTCCAAAAGTCTGATTGAAAGATAGACACACAGAAAAGCAAGTATGCGAGTAGATGACAACAAAGGCAGATGAATTGAATATCATGTGGCCAGTACACGCAGGCCTAGACAAACAGATTTGCTTTACAGACTGACTGGCTTGATTGATTTATTGATTAATTGGGCGGTTGGCTGGACAACTGTCCCTGAGGTTTACAAGTGTATTTACTTTGATGCTGAAGTGCATAATTACACTTAATATCACGATTATTAATATAATCATTTTGTAAAAATATATATATTTTAATGTATATATAATTAATATGAATACTTTAGTGAGGGAATGTGTTTGCATCATTCTACTTTGTCATGTGTGTTTAATGTTTATAACTGAGGTTAACATATGTGTGTGCTTCACACACGGTGATGGTGGTTTAGTTTTATTGTGTTTGCATAAAGCACTGGCCTGAGGTTTATGCACAGGTTGCTTACATTTGGGAAAATATTGTTTTGAAAATGATATGGTGTATGACTGACTGGACAGCCGTCCTTATGTCAGTCACCTTCCCCACCCCTCCCCCCACTTCAAAATGCCATGAACTGCATCAGTGGGACCATATAGATATATTGGATACGGCCGAGTTTACTTGATAGATATTTAAGGAGCTGATCTTGTGAGCAGAGGGGAGCGTGCTGGGCCATGGCTGGGAGATGGCTGTGCTTGAGAGGCACTGCAGCAGCCCCTGCCAGAGCGGCGTCTCCAACAGAAGGGCTGCATATGGCTCCAGTGATGAGAGCCCAGCCGAGCCCACATCACACTGATGAGATATCACCTTTTCGCTGATCACCATGTGTTCCTGAGGGAGAGATGCGGCTGAGGTTTCAACATCCTGTCATCAATATGCCTAGGGTTCATTGAAGTAGGGAACAAAAGATTTTTTTTTTTTTTTACACAGTAAATGAGATAAATGACGCAAAAGAGAAAACAAAAAAAAGAAAAAGACAAGCCAAAATGCTCAGGAAGGGGACTCTATTATCAGTAACTAAGGGCGGCATTCATTATTAATTTACTCTCAGGCAAACAAAGCACAGGATATTGCCAGGTAGTCTGCCTTTGTATGAAACAATGGAGCTGCATTTTCAACTGAAAGTGACCTGTCCCTGACAGTGAACTCAAGATATCAAGTTACTCCCACAGGGGAAAGTGATGATCAAGTCTCATGACTATGCCCTGCACCCAAGAGGCCAGTACTGCACAAAGTGTTAATTTAAATGTGTAAATTGTTTATGAGAGGAATCAAAAATCATGTGAATCCTGTGAATCATCCAACTGTTCTCCTCAGCCTTATCAACCTTTGGGGCTTAGAGATGAAGGAATGTGACCTAGATAACGTGTGAAGTGAATGTTATTTCCAACTGCCTTTACATTTTGTATATTTTGGATGGCACAAGTCAAGTGTAGTCTGGTTCACTCAATGCTTTGTTTTACCCTAAATTGCTGCAAGATTCCTTCCACGTGGGCAGACACTTTTTGTTAACCTAAACCCTTCTTTGTTGCTTAAAAATATTGGGCATGCCAGAGCCTTCTGTTCACTGATTGGCCATCCAAAACGAAGCACAAAGGAAGCCAACACTTTTTGAGAGATCTCTGGTGCAGTATTGTAGCAAAATCACAATCAGTTTTATTGGCCAAGGATTTGACTTTTCTAGTGTATGTTAGGCACCAATCTACATAATAATAAACACAATAGGGCTGAAATCAGACTACTCATAATTGGACTACTACTCGACATGTTTGTGCAGCATGTACAGCATGTGTTTTGCATGCAAAACAATCCCATTACAAATGTACCTTGAGTGCTGTAGCATTGCCCATCGCTCTCCTCGCACAAGAAATATTTCCATGGTTTTCACTTATGTTGAGGTCTTTAATGATGTTTAACGTGTCATTAAAGTCCTGGAGGAGAGCAGGGGAGCACCAATATCGAGCAGAAAGCCTGGGCATAAAGGACAGGTTTATGATTAAATACAATGGTTAAGATGTTGTTGACAAATATCTCTGTTTTGAGTTTCGAATCACCAGCAATTGACACTGTCACAAATAATACCAGTATTGTCAGTCTGTTCATTTGTTTTCTTATAAAAGAAAAGAAGCCTGAGAACAGAAAAGGTATGTGTTAATCTGTGTTCAGGGGCAAAATGCTATCTTCAGTTGAAGCACATATCTGATGGTCATGTGCTTCTAAAAACAATAGGCTTAGGTGTGGGCTAAACAGAAGCAAATAAACCTTCTCCCAGCAGCTCAGACACTGGCCCCTGATTCAATTCAGAAGTCCAACAAGCCTGCTAGTGTGCTACACAAATTGGACAGACTGGGGCTAAGTACACGCATCAAGCAGCCAGACTGTAGGCTTTATATGCAGCTTACTTCACATGCACAAACCTCACTATGAATCATCATGAAACCACTAACAGCTTGAGGCTTCATCAATATAAGTGAAAATTATGCAAACTCCATAAGTAAGGCTGTAAGCTGTATATCCATTCTCTAGATCCCTTTGGGGTCACCAGCTGTTGTCATTCAACAAGTGTTACACTGTATATATACATATATTTTATTTGCTTTTTGAGTTCATCAAGATTCTTTCTGTATCCTAGGGTATGACTAACAATCTTACAGATCTTACAGCAAAATGCAAAAAGGCACACACTTTCATATTAAAGAGCCCATAGAATGCAAACCCACATTTACCTTGTTATTGTTGAATTTAGGTAGCTTAAGGTATCCAACAGACCATACCGAAACTCCCAACACCATCTTCCGCCTCTTTCTATATGCAAATTTCAGGCTAGAATTTGCCGGGCTGAAAAAAAAAATCTGAAACTAGTGCTCTGTCGACTTAGACAGCGCAAAGCTACACCTCCTCCATTACATTGTCCAATCCTAAGAGCTCTGCTCTAGAATCTTTGGTCCAATCAAAAATTGTTTGGAACAGTCTCTTGTCCAGCCCCCTGTTGCTTCGGCGGTATAAACGAACTGTAGTCTATGTAATAGCTAGCTAACACTGAGAATGGCTAACGGCTCTAAGAAAAATAAGTGCATGTTGAATTTCTGTTTGAAATAAGTGCATGTTGAATTTATGTTTGACTGGAGAACATACGGAAAAAATGTCAGCACGCTCATGTAACGTTCCAGGATGTACTGGGGTTGTCCAGAATTTGCACTACCTTCCTCAAGAACCTCGCATTCAACGGGAGTAGTTTATGTTTATCTACAACCACGTTCCACTAAACTTCAATCCAAGATTGGTAGTTTGCTCTGGTCATTTCACCCCAGATTGTTTCATCAACCTCGGTCTGTATAGATCCGGCTTTTCACGAGCACTATGCCTGAAACCAGGATCTATTCCAAGCACAACCTCCAAAAGAGGAGGATGCAGGTCACAACAAATAGGCTAACTGAAAAAGCCCCGGCCCTGGGCCAGCCCAGATAATGGAAAGACGTAAACCCAGAGGCTTTACCCCAAACACCGGGGTTTTACCCAATAGTGGAAATGCGCCATCAATAGTACTATGATGTCGGATATCGGGTATTTTAAATGGGCAAAATTCATATTTAACACATTAGTTATTGCACTCCTTCATGCCCTTCATGTAAAATGCCAACTCAACTCCCAATGCCGTGTCTGAATGTGTGAAGCAACCCTAGTTTTAATTACATAGTACGTAACGTTAGTTACCGAGAATTCTAATAAAACTTACCAGTCTGACACATTCATTTCCAAATGCTGTGGATCTGTCTGTTGTATGGTTGACTTCTTGACAAGTCCATTGCGTGTTTATTTAGCTCAGATAATTAACCGATTTACTGTTTAATCAGATAGTTCACCAATTTACCGATTTACTGATGAGAAGAGTATCACTGAAGAGTATCAGTGAAACTAAGCAGCCAATCTGCTTCAGCGAAAAACCAGCCAATAGGCCTCACAATGAATCAGCCAATCAGCGCCAGGGGACGGGAAACTGGCCAGAGGTTGGGAAATACGGACATTTTTAATGAGCATGCATTTCTGAGCATGGAATAGACAGCCTAGAAATGCTCCTGGGTCTTTTTCAGCCGCACAAATTTGCATATGCAATTATTGAGGCTCAAAGAACATTTTATGATGATGTCAAAAAATGTGTTCTATGGGTTCTTTAATGTTTGTATATCATGGCTATATTGTGTACCTTTCCTAGTGTTGCGTGTTATAAATGGACCGCATCAATGAAATGTAGGATTTAAACTTAACTTGTGCTTAATAAACATTCATCTGTCAGCACAATGTCACCTGATATTTGTCTATTAATATTTGTCTTGCTCTCTGTGTATACACAGCAAACACTGGAAATGTACGAGCCATACGGCGATGTTGGACTTGCCAGTACTGCAGGAAATCTATTTCATTATTCATTTTTGATTTGGGGGCAAAATTCAGATCATTAAATTTTTTCCTCCCTTTCTGATATTTGAGCCAAAGATCATAGAAGGAACTCAAATGTGTTTCTGCTCCAGGCCACTCACCTGTTGAAGAACAGGAACAGGCTTGAGGCCACTAACACCCGCAATGTCACCTCAAAAGATCACACCTACTGCAGCTCCCTGAGCAAGAAGGCTGTTGTATTGACTTATGAATAGGCAGAAGCATGTAACATGCAGTAATTAATTGTCATTGTTTTCTTAAACTTTTGCTGGTCCTCCCAAATGAAGATTTATATCAAGTGATCGAGATTTGCTTCACTGAGCAACCAGTTTTGTTTTTGCTTAATGGTGGATTTTCTACTTCTTGCATGCTAATTCCTAGCAGGGCAAAATTCATATTGAAATACAATGACAGAGAGTGCATTCCACAGTACTGAACAACAATTACAGTTTATCCACTGTGTTCATTTGAATGAAACAAACAACATGTTTCTGCTACTGTGGTTACTCGTTCTTTGGTCTTGCGCAATATGTTTGATCATGGAACAGTCAGGGAGGTTCCCTTCAAGCCAGTATCACTTGGAATCAAACAGTTGAATTACATTTGCTGATGCTGGTTTGGGTGTACAATGCCATGTAAAGTCATGCAACACACAATATCAGTCAACATTTCATCACTGTAGATGTGCCTTGCATCTCTAGCAAGGGTTGAATTCAGAGACACGCTGATAGTAGAAAAAATCTTTAGTTGCTCTCCTTCTTATCAGTACTGTACACATCTTGGGATAAAGCCTAGCCTTAGGTCAGAGAGTTAAATGTTTGCAGAGGGTAAAACTGACTTGCATATCCTGAATTAAACCATGACCAAGTACTGTGTCCATTGGGAACAGCAGATAAGAAAGGCTGCTTATATAGTGGAATAGCTGGGGCAATCTGTGGCTATTGAAGGAAAATGACAGTGAAAAAAGGGATTAAATGGCCAAACACTGACACGCCTCTCCATCTCTGCTGGTGCAACAGCTGTTACTAGCACAGCAGTCTTCCCTACGGAGTGCAGGTTGGAGCTGCAGTCTCTGAGTTAAGATGTGTTATTATTATAGTGCATTACATGTACTGTATTTATATTCGGTTTCAAAATGGTCTTCTTATTACAGTGCATGCATAGCAATGCGCTGTACTGTAATCCAGTGGCATTTTATTAGGGGAATTATTATTATCTAATATTAGCTGTATTAAACTAAACAACCAATTTTCATTAAACTAATGAACTAGTTTATCTTTTTATACAATTGAAATATGTCTTTTAATGAAGTCACTTGCTTTTGCTTACTTGCACTTTTGTGAATGATCTCTTTAGTATTTCTTAGCCCTAACCATACAGTAAGCCCTAGTGGGCTCACCACACAGGGCTCGGGCTGCCTGTCAACCCTTACCCAAAGCATCAGCTTTTCCCCAAGTCTCAAGCTTGCCTAGGTCCCAAAGCCCAAGGTTTAAACTCATTCCCAAGCCCCAGGCTCACCATGCATAGCCTCAGTCCACCTGCCATTTTTTAACGTAATCTTGAGTCATGAACACCATAGTTGCTTAAATTGAAGAACTCTGTCAAGATGCAGAAATGAAGTGTGCATATACAACACTGGTTAATCTGGGTGTTGGATCAGTCCTTAGAGTTGGCTTGAGTACAAGCAAGTAGGTTTCAGCCTTGTGGGGCAATCATGGGATTTAAGAGCAAGAGGCAAAGACAACTCTCTTGAAAGTGCTAATTAGTACTAAAGTAGCACAAAAATAGCACAAAAATAAATTTGCTTTGCTAAATAAATTTGCTTTGCATGCACTGTGTAATTTCTAGGAAATGCCAACTGAAAAAAAATGCAAATCTACTGGCTAGTGGTGCATTTCTGTAAAGCAGTAGTTACCAATAGGTTTGGAACCATGAAGTTAAGACATAACTAATGCTCAAAATCATCATCGAGACCATGATGGTGCTTAGACGGAATAATGCTTAGTTCAATGACACAGGTCTTTAAGCCATCCAGAGAAACATTACGTTGTAAGGTACCAACTACACCTCTTGACCCGTCATTGCAAACTAGTATCTTGGATAGATCACCACAGTCGTCAGAGGGCGACAAACATCCCCAAGATGTTTTAGGAAATTTTGAGATTGCTCCAAAATGTACAATAATAATAACTGACGAAAATTCAGTGTCTATTACAAACTATGAATTTTGTATGGGAGTCAGAGTGGTGATAATTAGTAGCCTAATTGAAATGAAAATATATTATTGTTATTAAGAGGTTGTTGACGCAATGGTTTCACACTTATTTTCAAAGAGGACGTTGAATATGAAACAAGGGAGGACAATGCGTGACGCTGCTCTTGTCAATCCAAGCCCCCTACACACTGCCTTTTGTATCCTCTTAGTTGAGCTGTAATGCCTATTACTTGGAAAAATGCCACTCAGTCAAAACATGTTGTTATTCTAGCAGTTAAATCAGATAAATTAACCTACTGTGATAAATTAACCTATTCCATGAAACAACAAAGCGATATTACTATATCCACTTGAACTGAAACCTTTCTGCCTAACTTCATCTGGTTAAGTGCATTGCTTTAACCCTCAAAACCACCGTCATTGTTAAAGAGTGTCAACTTCTTTCAACCTTTTGAGATGTAACAGGTGTAAGTTCTTGTTTTTTTATATCATTTAGTCATAAAAAGGCAATAATCTTCAAAAAACAGACCAAAATATACAGTATTAAAACACTGCCAATGTTTCAAGCTCTTATCTAGATAAACACGATAGTCTCCGAATGCCTCCAAAACATAAATGTAGAAATTATGCTGGTACACCAACACAGTAGTAAATATTCATGTTAACATTAATATAATCATGATGTTTGGGAAACATGACACTTGTCCATGGCATGTTATAGTAAAATAGCAGTATATATAGTAAATAGTATATATGGCAAATGATGGTCCAATGATAACATTCATGTTTGAGGCGCACACACACTGTCTCTCTATTTCATTCAAGGATATTCAAGTTATTCAAGTTTACTCATTTTCCAAGTCCTTAGAGTTTGAGTTTTACCATCCAGCCATTGCCTCAGTCTGATGGTAGTGAGGTGTACAGTACACTCTATCATTTAACCCTTTCAGCTGCCCCTGGCATCTCACCCATAGCATATTGCATGAAAATGTCCTTAGAATTACAGTATTTTTCCTATCTAAAACTGCACTTTTCTGTGGATAAGAGGTATGCTAAGATTGATGGAAAATGACGTGTGTGATTTTCTAAACCGTCAAGGAATTACTCTGGCATCAGAGTAGTCAAGGTAGTCTACTACCATAACATGGACAACATATGGCTTTCATTAATACACCACAATGAGAGTAGATTTCCATGTGATATCAACATACAGTACACTTGCATTCCAACTCCCCAGCAAATGAAAAGAAAGTAAACTGGAAGATTTTTTCTTTTTTCCATTTCTAATTCAGATCCTCTGGCTAGTCTACTATAGCACCATATTCCCTGGCATCATTCTGTCAGCCCCAGTAGAGTAACTAACTGGCATGGCATTGGAATATAAAGAAGGTAGTGTTCTTTGATCTACAAAACTAGAACATCAAATGGTAACTGTCCTACATGTATTAAAGTCAACATAATAAGTTGATGTAATAAAACCAGGCTCAACTTGTGCCACAGTATGTGACATATGGTATGCTTGATAATGTTAATACAAATACTGAGAATCCCTAGAGCCTGCAGGTCAAATTTGAGGACAGAGGTATCTGAGATTGCACTTGTATTACTTTTTATCTTAAGGCCAGCAAGCATGTAAAATACAAAACAAGTTTTTTTTTTAATTAAAGGCATATTGTATCTATTTTTAGTTGTAAGATCTTGTGTTCTCTGTATCTCACGACTGTGAAGTGGGTCTAAAAAATACATTACCTAACCTGTGAAGCCTGGGCCCGCCCATACTTCCTGTGACGCTACATTGAATTTCGCAAACTAGTCAGTCTGGCAATTGGGAAAGCATTTCCAATCCCAAAAAAATGGGAACCAATGAGAAACGAGCTTTCCCCCCCAGCACCAGTGAGACATATGATAGTTGTAGGTTAAGCCCGCCTCTCAGAAGGCAGGTATTATGGTAGGTTCGCCAGACTAAACACCTACGAGCTTATTTGCCACAGAAGCCAGGCTTTAACCTGCAGACTCCAAACTCACATTCAGTTTGTATCAGTATTCATCATACAGTATGTCAGGTTTACCAACATACTTACTGAACAGCTATCAACCAGTTGGATACTGTTACACTCACACCCATTAAATAACTGCCACAGCACCAGAATAACCTGTGTTGACATGCAATTAACCTTCTAGAATCTTCCAGTCTGCCACTTTTCTTCATCGTTTCCATATCCATGACATATGATGACCACAAAACTCCTCATATTAACCTAGATCCACAGTTTTTAGAGATCCAAATGTCTACTTCAGTCTTACTGGCAAGAATACAATGTTAAGAGATTTTGGGGGGTGTTTTTTAATTTGCTGTGGTGTTTTCTATTTGTTATTTTTTTGCACTTCAGGGTCATAGAGACCTACAGATTCTCTCTCTCTGACCTTATATTTGGTTCACACACAATGCTAGTAAAGTATCAATGCAAAGTAGGAGGAGACCATTAATCCAATTGATGAATACCAAATATTTTTTGTTTTAACTAGCTACAGTCAATGCACTGCTTCATTTTAAATGTCACTGCCATGTAACTGTGACAATACATGCTTTGAAGAACCATTATGATTCCATTAATAAGCAACAACCTGCTTATGATAATGTATCACTCAAAATATATTAGAATATACAATGGACAGCATTCAGTCTTTTCAAAAACAAACTAAGTGGTATCAATGTTCATTCTGTGCCTTCAGCATAAGGTAGCTCTTAAGTGATCTATTTTAGGTTGATACTTCCCTGCACTTTTTTTGTTTTGTTTTGTTTGAGCAAGAGACATCACACAAATAATTTAAGTGTACTTAATATGGGAATGTACTGGAGAAAAGGGCAAAATCTGGAGGTTGCATAACAATGCAGCATTAAATTGGATCCACAAAAGGCCAAGGAGGGCACAGACAAGCAGCGGGAGACAGTACCTTACTGAACGGCACATGATTTATTTTCACTTTTCTGACCACCTTTAGCACTCAAAAATGATGTATTTTACACAGGTCTTGTCTCTGAATAGCACACCATTAATTGTATGTTGTGGCCACTCATCAGCTACGTGTGTACTGCATGTACTTCACCCTTTAGAGTAACATTGATTAGGCTTGGATGTTATGTAGGTAATCATATTTGCATATGACTGGAATGCAAGGACTGTGAATGCAACACAAGAGTCTTGGTTCCAAGGACAAGTTTCATACTTAATCTTTTAGAGACAGAGATTAAGAGATTTATTTCAATCAATATTACAGGTAAGTGGACTTGATCAATTAAGAGCAGTGTAATTTAACAAGCATCTTGTAAATGTTGTGATTTCACAATGCATCCTAGTTGACACTGGAACTGAAACACTAAAGGGCATGGTTAGATTTCGGGTTACAATGCCACTTTATCTTTACCGCTAAGTTGTTCTACCACTAAGTTGCCACATAGGCTTGTTTTTAGCACCCAAAAGTTCCACTTGGGTAAAAATACATATACCCTTCCAAAAATTGACTTTGGTAGACATTCAAGTCCCCTGCTGTCATGCTCCTCAAGTAAATGTCCATGCTTTAAAGTATGCAATATTTACTGCATCTACATTTGTTGTTAAGTACTTTTTGTAACATGATAATATAGGCTAAAAGGTTGGCCAGCAACAATCCTGAGAGAGAATGAAAACAGAACATCTACAGGTAATGAGGAATTTGATTTTTGCACTAGTCAATGGCGTAACTATCGGTAAGAAGGTACTCCAGCTGCTTAAGGGCCCACGGTCACACAGGGGCCCCTCGGTCATCGAACGCAACGCCAACTGCAGCCCTTTCGTTCTTCTATTTATTTGTTATGGCAAATGTAGCCATGTAGCCTGAGCTATCGAGAAAATCGCTAATCAAATTATTTGAAGTCAGTGGTCAAACGCTATATATCCTCATCAGAATTACATACTCTTACATCATGGTGTGATATTGAAGCATTCTAATTGGGATGGCCTGATGGTGAGGTGAGCCCTCATTGCAAGATGTTTACACCACAGTTTAACATATGAAATATTTATTTTTTTATTTCTTTAAAATGAATAACGGGGTTACATATTACAGAACTCAGGTCAAATATTGTCAGACCAGTACAATAGAAAATGACTCGGCAAACTCTATAGCCTAGAGGACTGTATTGACCAGAGGGCGGGAGTTCTTTTTGTTACCTCTTCCAGTATGATAGCATGAAATCCGGTGTGTATTATTACATAGTTTTGATGTTCGAGGTCACTGATTGCGGTGTAAAAAAAAAAAAAACAACTAGCTAATAAAAAGACCAAATGGCGAAGAAGGCACTCAGCCCATTCAGTGCGTTATAAAGTTTGATTACAATGTTATGCATGTAATGCAATATGAAATGTGATAGTTTGTTGTACTGTACAAGGACAATATGGACAATTTCAATATACTTTTTCTATACTGACCAAGGAGTGCTTTGCTCTCTGTCTGACAAAAATAACATGCTATTTAACTAAACAAAAGCACCAAGAGACGTGGTTCACCAGTCTAATTTATCGCTGATAAATAATGGTACTACTAATCGATGTAGAGGTCACTATTGTGGCTGAGGACAAATGGTTAAAGCAAGTTCCTTTGATGAATGTTGCTCAAGCAGGAGGTGTTGCCAAGTGTTCTATGCAAATCATGTTGTTGATGTGATTGTTTACTGTAAAAGTCATCTTTGACAGACAAGTCGCAAGAATGCAGCCTTATTGCAGTAAACGTTTGAACTAAAGCTTATCTGTTTATAAGGAACTTTGGCCTACCTTTTTATCGCAGTGAAATTATGAATGCCAGCTGTTTCATTTACTGTAAAACTAAAGAAACCTATGAGGGCGCGGGGGGATCAACGCGGCTATGGTTGTGATAGGGTAGGTTTGTGTCTTCAGTCCAAGTAAATTAACCACTGTGTGTGGAAGGAGGAGCCGAGCACGGTGGTAGCACTCCGTGGTGTGAGACCATGCACACCGACAGGGGCTAATGGACAGACGCAGAAGCCAAGAAGTCTCTGTTTCCACGTCTGTCTAACCTAGTAGCTGTTGGCAGTCCCACGGTTTGTCAAGTGAAAGGAAGTGGACGGACGCAAGACCTCTTCTGAATATCAATGCCGAACTGGAGCACTAAATATCCGGAGCTCACAGGGATAAACTATAAGTGAGGTACTATTTTCACAACGCACACAGTTCGGGTGAAGTGAATTGTGAATGTCAAAGGAAGACATTTGGATAGTTTGATAGAAAGAGAATGAATGATACTTCTTTTCTCCACAGTGTGATGCTTAGCGCGCACGTGGGCATTTTTGGGTATGGTTGTCTTTGAAGACGGAAGAGCAAAAAGAACTTTCTTCATTTTGGCTTATTAATGCGGTTTTTGAAATGCATCGTATCGATCGTGGTCTACCAAGCTGTGGCTGGATTAACTACTGACTCTCTCTGGCGCAGCGCATTGGGTAAGTACACTTACGAGTTAAGTCAGTCCACCTTGAGGGCTTGAAATTATTACCCAACTGTATTTTGAGCTGTATTTTAAATCTTGTACTAGCCAAACCAGAAAATGTAAGAACCATGGACAAGGACTACAATTATCTCAATCAAGCATACCAGTCTATCCTATGCGCCCCAGAACGCCGGACATGTCAGGGCTCGCAGTTTCACTCGTAAAGGTTCCTCTCTGCAACTAACATTACTTCCAGTCTCGTCGCGAAATAATTTACTAACATTCTTAAAATTGCATTCTTAAAATCTGTTGACTTTGTTGGTTGTCACCACATCGGCACTAAACGCTGGGTTTAATGTAATATTGCATGTTTGAGAATATATACAATATCTGTAAACACGCTTTTAGCTGTAATGTAGAAGTACTGTAATGTTGACTGACTATGTAACTGACATTCGGTTGTGGTTGCTGTACTGGTTCAGGGCGAATTCCAAACTTGGGGCAGCATGAAGACTTCAGATGACAGACTAGTAAATCCTGTAGGGAGTGATTTGACGTAATTACAAAACATTCCAATTAAGAATATCCGAATATGGCTTTATTGCATGTTGCATACCTTATTTCTCTTGGGTGTGTTGAATGTATATTGCATAAATGAATAAATGATCAAGATTTTTACCTATTATGCTCTTGGGTAAAACTTTGAATTACAGCAATATCCTTTAAGATAAAAGTCAATGATGTAAGTGTACATACTTTTTCTGATAATAACTACTGCATATCACCACAAATAGTGTAAAATATTTGTGTCTACAACTATTTCATTTATCGTGTAGTCTCTCATTGTGGAAGATTATTTATGCAGTATCTTACCAGTCTTCATGCGATTACTGTGTACATGTTTTTTTTAAGTACAAGTAAATGAAGCACTTGCTCTTCAGAGTGTCAAAAATATAGATTAATATAATTAGAATGTGCATGCTTTAAAGATGAGCTTGTGCAGTCAGCCTTGGCAGCTTTCTGGAACAGTCTCAGGGTTACCCAAAAGGAACTCTCTCCAAAAATCTTGCGTCCCTGGTATATGTAGAGTTAAACAGGAGTAGTGTGACCTCCTGCCATAAACGCACAGAAGGAATGGAGGTTTCCCTCAAGTGTACAACTAAGGGTGTTTTTTTTTATCTGTCTTTTTTCCCTACCTTCACAATCTTTCTCAAGGAATGCACCCACACACACACACGCACACACACACATAGCTCTGTTGGTTTTTGTGGCATCCCCTCAGGGTAAGGACAGTATTTTGTGCCCACAGCGCAGGGCATATTGTCACACACTAATTGGCCAGAGAGCGTTGCAGGGGCCATCTGCAGAGCTCCGATTAGTGCATGACATAATTGAGCATTGCTGATTTGCCCTCGTTCTCTGCCCCCTTGGTCTGCTTTTGCATAGCCCAGCTGCCTGCCAACCCCTCCCCTGCCTCCTTAGGCCCCCCAAGGCAGCACACACACACACACACACACACACACACACACACACACACACAACGTGGCACACAGCAGCATGACTATTAGTTGGCTATTGAAGGTTGCCTTTTTGTGGTGGTTGCGTCTGTTTACCTTCTTTTGACCACAATGTAGAGTGAAAGTGAAAAAATTAGAAACAGTGTTTAAATAACACACACACACACACACACACAAGAGGGACTGTTTTTATTAACACTCATAAGGTGTACACTGTTGACTTGTGTGATAATGATGTACTCTCTGCTACTGTTGTGGGAATTCTTCTCTTTTTTTCTTTTTTTTTGTTGTTGTTGTTGAGCACTTCTCAAGGGCAAGAGCGTGCCAGCCTATCATTAGAAAATGTTATGTATTTGATGGAAAGCACGATTACAGACATCAAAGTACTTGCTCAGAGCCACAGAGCCACATCTTCACTTTTGTAAAGAAGCTACACATGTATGATCTCAGATTCTTGGAATGGGGTGGTGTTGTGAAATATGTTTTTTTAAATGCAGGAAAGGGACATATTTCCCATGAACTTCATTTTGTTGTCATAGTAGGTATTGTCTATTTGCCAAGTTGACTTGGTTTCATCCTGTCAGATAAAGTGTTCTCCTGAATTGCATATCACTGTATCAGCTGGCTTTGGCTTGAAGGCCTGTCGAACCTGCCTGCCACTTTGTCTCCCCCTCGTGCCATTTACCTCACTGGGTGCCTCTACAGTATACGACAACGCTTTAGCAAGTCCTGTGTCTTTCATTATTAAAGGTCTCTTATTTCAGCACATGTGACTCTGTAGCCAAAGACCTTATCAGACAACCTTTTAAAAGACTACCCAAGCTGAGTGAATACATTTATTTAGGGCCTCTGATAGAGTAATGCCGGCTGCGTTCCATCTCAAAGGCCACAAATATGGAAAAAAGAAAGTGCAGGATGGTAGATGGGACAAGAATGATAGAAGAGAAGAAGAATGAAAGTACTTCCCCACCCTCCACACTCCCCAGTTGTTTGGCAGGATTGATTTGCGAAGAGAGGTGCATCTGCTGCCCACAGATGCCTGTCTCACGCAGCATATTTGATGTCACCCGGCAGATCTGTCAGCTAATTCCTGTGAAATCATTGCGGCACATTTGTTTAACAGAGCGTCGGAGGAAGGCACTCCGGCTTAATCCCGGTAGCCTCCCCGCAGAAGGCCTGTGTGTGCCTCTGTAGCCGGCCTATTATTAGCATGGCGTGTGTAGTGGGAAACCCACTGGCCCCTCCAGTGGTGGCTGCAGTGTGTATCAGGCTTAAGATTGCCTCTCCGTAGTGTTTTTGTCTTTGTTTTGAATTTGTCTATTCTTTTTTCTTGTGCTCATGATCAGTGTTCATTGGGTCATTTAGTGGCCTGGGTTCATTGCATAAATCTTTAAATATGAGATCATCTGTGCACAATATAATGTGCGCATGAGTGGTGATGGGCTTTGTGGGAGCTGGTTTTTGCAGCTGACAGGTTCTGATGTAACAGCCCGCCTGTTATTGTCTCCTCTCTGTCCGATAAATGCGTGCAATAGTTGTCCATTATTACCTCGATGCATAATGGAGAGGTACTCAAGCAGCCTCCCCCCACCCCCCGGGGTATGAGCAGCTCTAGCAGTCTCGTGCTATGTCAATCGAGCTCCTTTGCAGCTTCATGATATATTCTTTTGCACGTAGCCAATTAAATTATATTGCGCTTTCAGTGGGCTAATTTTCAATGACTGACCTTCTTGAGGTGAATCTAGTGACAAGGCAAAGTTGTTAGCGACGTGCAGTAATTGTAAGGAAAACTTCGATGCCAGGCAGTTCATTTGCCTGTTTCGCTTTAACGTAATTTTGTGATTTGGCAAGGTTACATGCTCATTCAAGAGAGTGAAGCTCACTAAGTAGCTTCTCAGAATAGAATAGAGCTCTGGCTCTCATTTGGAGGAAGAGAGAAATTTGCATATCATAGAGCTTCTCTTAAAGTGACAAAAATGGGCACTTCTGGGCAAAAGTGAGACTAAGTCCTCAGAAAAATAAACCTGTTTCAAACAGTAGCAGTCTATTCTTGCCACATTTAAGACAACAATACCAAATTTCAGCTTTTGGGTGGTCATGTTAGAAGACTAAAGGAAGATAATCAGCCACATGACCTTACAATCTGAATTAACACACAGTAATACAGAAACGCACAAACACAGAACATAAGCACATTGCAATGTCATTCCAATGCACTTTCATAAATAAACACAGCACTTCATGCAAAAAAACAAACAAACAAAAAAAAAAAACCAGGAGTATTATGCCCATCATGCTCTACCACATAAGTGTCGGTGGGGGAAATATTTCCTTTCAATTTAAGTCTCAATGATTACTCTAGCCACGCCATAATCACGGTGGCAGCTAACTGATAACTGGGGTTGATCTGTTGGGGTGATTTGGGGTGTAAAGCTAAATGGTGTGCCGGGCAAGTATCAATGATGCAGAAGTGCAGACGTCTATGATGGATAGCTTTGCTGTGTCCCTTGAGGCAGTTCAGCTGCACCCAACATGACATGCTTAGCAGTCATTTCTCGTGTCCAAAAAAGAAAACAGAGAAAGGGAGAGAGAGAGAGAAACGCGAAACAATTTTAGCTGATTTTCAGTAGAGCCCAGTGTGTTGTGCATGTTATGTGGGGGAGAAATGGATGTGAGTCACTGCGTGGACAACTCTAGATTACGTTCCCTTCCAGGCCTTGACCGACTCGCCTTCATTTTATTTGCTTTTCACAAGTTGTCAAAGAATGCTCGCACATTTAGCAGCGCTCTCTTGACTCCCTCCCTGCCACACACCCCCCTTCCCTTCCCTACTTGTCTTTAAACCGTGATCACTTACTAGAGCAGTAGGCCTAAATGCTTGTTGATCAGTTAGCCTTTGCCAGCATGCATGAGAGGGCAATTGCAAGCTCCACTGGTTTCTGATGGAGCTGGAGACTCTTCCCTATAAGTCACACATCGGTCTGAAAATAAGAGTAGGGATTTGTTATCTCCCAGTGGTTGTCAGCTAAAGTGAGATGTAGCCATTCATTTGTCATTTCTTTTCTGTGTATGTGTGAATGTGTGTGTGTGTGTGTGTGTGTGTGTGTGTGTGTCAGAGAGAGAGAGAGAGAGATAGAGAGAGGTAGTCTGAGGAAGTAAGTGTGCTTGTATATAAGCCTGTGTGAATGCAAGCATGTGTGTGTGAGTGTGTTTACGTCTTTTTCATCTCACTTTATTTACCAAAGGCCTTTTCAACTGAAAGCAGTGAATAAGGGAACTTTGATACGTGTCATCTTTCAACATAAGCACTGCCCAGAGCTGTCATTGTATGATCCCGCCAGCTGTCAGATGATGAACGTGACCTATCAATGTTTGATTTCAGGGGGGAAATCAATCTGAACAAGCCATGCTGCAACATCTTCCTGCCACCAAACAGTTTCCTGTTCCCCAGAAATAAGAAATAGACAGTCATAGAGGATGTTTTTATTTATGAAAATAATAGAAATAGAACATACAAAGAAGAGCAGCTCAACAAACAAATAAACCCCTCTTGTTTAGGTGAAAACATATAGCGTGTTCAATAATGTGATTGTTTATATATAAACTTGCTCTTGTTATCTAGCATTCCATGCACTGTAAACTATCACTTATTTCAGACAGACGTGATTGAGGTGAATATTATAGGGCTGAGGGCTAATTGAGGTGAATATTATATTTTGCCCACTCTATTTCAATATCCAGGCATTTTGAAATCCAGTCTAATTTAAGCACATTCTGCAGAAGGCTGTGGGTGTGGTGAATCACTGTGTAGTCGAAAAGGGTACCCATAATTATCACTCATTAAATATTTTCAGTGTTTATAATGCTTCTTTTTGGTTTAAGAGGGCTATTCCATCCTATGTGCAGGCATTTTATAATGGATGAAATGTGCTTTATTTTTGGATACTTTCCTAAAAATGTTGTTTACAGCATTGGGGGAATTCATTTATTTTTTACACTGCTTGTCTTTCTTCCTTTCACAGACACATAAGAGAGAAAATGCTGGCCTGCATCCTTTTTCTCTGCTCACTTTTCACCCTTGCAAGATCTCAAGACATTGTTGCCTCTGTGTCCACAACTGGTGGATCTTGTGACTCGTTGTGTTCCTGTGAAGAGCGTGATGGAGTATTACACATGAACTGTGAGAAGCGAAACATCAGTAGGATATCGCAAATTAAAGTGCCATCCGACTTGCCTTTCCATTTGAATCTGTACAAAAATGACCTGGTGGAGTTGCAGGCTGAAGACATGGACAGCTTCAAGAATGCGATCACATTACATCTAGGTGGCAACAGCATTCAGGAGCTGGAACCGGGAGTGTTTGCTGCCTTGGGCTCTCTGAAGAAACTGCACATCAACAGCAATTTTCTGGTCATGTTGCGGGAGGACACATTTCAAGGCCTGGTGAACTTGGAGTACCTCCAGGCCGACACAAACTTTATCCGAGTAGTGGAGCCCGGGGCGTTCAGCAAACTCGTCCGCCTCAAAGTCCTCATCCTCAATGACAATGCCATTGAGTTCCTTCCCACCAACATTTTTCGCTTTGTGCCCCTGACCCACTTGGATCTCCGGGGCAACCATTTACAGACGCTGCCCTATGTCGGCTTCCTGGAGCACATTGGCCGTATCATGGAGTTGCTGCTCGAGGACAACGACTGGGTGTGCGACTGCGAGATCTTGTACCTGAAGATCTGGATAGAGAATATGCGTTCCCAGTCATCTATCGGTGAAGTTGTTTGCAGTAACCCCCTTCACCTTCGGGGAAGTGTTCTGACAAAGGTGAAACGTGATGTGCTGTGCCCATCCCACGCAGACATCAACTTTGAGGAGCCGTCCAAGTCGCTTGATATGGTGGTGACACCATCGTCTAAAGTAGCCCAAATACCCGAGGCCAAAGATGATGCAAAGATTCCAACACCAGCTCAAGTTCCCGAGACATTTTGCATCCCCCAATGTTCCTGTCACAATCATCCCATTGCAGGTTTTTTGATCCACTGTCAAGACAGAGGCATACAAAGGATATCTGATCTTGGTATACTTCAACAAAGCCCTACGAAACTTGTTCTGACTGGTAACATGATACAGAGGCTCTTAAAGTATGACTTTGTTACATATGATAGCCTAGAACAGCTAAACTTGGCAAACAACCAAATTGATTATGTTGAGAATGAGACATTCCTCAGCTTGAGTCATTTAAAAAAATTGTACCTGAACGGCAACAGAATAGAGAAATTGACCCCAACTGTATTTGTTGGTCTTCACAACCTTGAGTATCTCTATTTAGAGTATAATATAATTAAAGATATCCAACCAGGCACATTCAATCCCTTGCCAAATCTTCAACTGTTGTCCATAAATAATAACAAATTAAGTACACTTCCTGCACAGATCTTCCGGAATGTGCCCTTGACCAAACTTAACCTTCGAAATAATCAGTTCATGCACCTGTCCGTGAGCAATGTGCTCGATCAGCTCGATTCTCTCGAGCAGATTTACCTGGAGGGCAACCCATGGGACTGTAGCTGTGACTTAGTCAGCCTCAAGCAGTGGGTCGAGAAACTTGACAAGGATACAATCATGGGCACCATTTTGTGCCACACACCCAAGAAAGTGGCAAAGGCTGAGCTACGTACCCTAAGGACCGAGGTCCTCTGCCCAGGTCTGGTCACTTACTACTCCCTGCCCACAGACACAGATGGTGTCCCCACTACAATTGCACCAGGCGGTCAAGCACAGGGATTCTTCGACTCTCTGATGGATGCCGTCCCCCTTTCAGTGCTGATTCTGAGTCTCCTCATCCTCTTCTTGACGGTGATCTTCTGCGCGGCTGGTGTGGCTGTGTTCGTGCTGCACCGGCGACGCCGACAGACCAAGAAAAAGCAGGCAGAGGAGCAACCACGCGAAAGCAGCCCCATCCACCTTCACTACAGCATGTATGGCCAGAAGACCACACACCACGTGGCCCAGCGTCATGGCACTGGCATGTATGACGAGACCACGCACAGCCCTGTCATACAGGTGTGCCGCAACCCCACCTACTGCGCCCAGCACAAGGACCATGAGTCCGAGCACGAATATGACCAAGATGACGCTAAGCACCACATGTGCCACAGCATCCTGGACAAGGAGAGCCACTCGCCACTGACCGGCAGGCCCAACCTCAAGTTCAAGGCCGTGACAGAGTACCCGACTGAGTTTGTGACCCTGGGGGACACAAGCTCGCTGTACAAGAACATTTTAGAAAGAGAGCGGGAGCTCCAGCAGCTAAGCATTACAGAGTACCTCAGGAAGAACATCTCCCAGTTGCAGCAAGGGGTAGAAATGCAGGTCCCTGGGCACCACAAGGAGCTCAAGCTCATGGAGACTCTCATGTACACACGGCCCAGGAAAGTCATGGTGGAGCAGACTAAAAATGAGTACTTTGAACTCAAAGCCAACCTCCATGCAGAGCCTGACTATTTGGAGGTACTAGAGCACCAAACAGCTTTCAAGTGAGGCCAGCCACAAAAAGAAAATAAAGAAAGAAAAATATATACTATTTCTAATATCTTGGGTTTCTGTTTAACACTCCAAGTGCCTTTTCTAAATTATTCTGTGGTAAAACTGAAACTACCTGAGAGTTCCTTTTCTCCCTGGCTTGGCAATTCATGCCTGCTGAGCCATACAGGGCAGACACAATGTTTAATTTATTGTTGTTCTTCTCCTTCAGAGGGTTCACTGCTCCCTAGAGACACTTAGCCCTAATACCTGTCTATGTTAGCCTAGCACACAGATACATGGTGTCATCACATTCTACTTTTGGCAAGGGTCCAGTTTTCCGTGCACTCTTCCTGGGCCTACTTTTTCATTTTTTTTATGTTTTGCCATAATGTGCATGTGCCATGTGCCACATAGTTCATAGAATGCCAACCTTCATGCCACTGTGTAAAACCTTATAAGTTTTTCAACTCATTGATATGGCTTATTCATGAATATTTATAAATGTCTTCATGGTATTGCTATTTCAGTTGCTTATTTACAACTGGTCTGTAAAATCTATTTATTTTTCAGTAAAAGCTCTGTCTGATAAAAGAAAAGCACTTATTTTATTACAAAATTCAGTTTTTTTTTCACAACAGCTCTATGTAATTATAATGAAAATACAGCAGTTGTCAGAAATAGCATTTTAAAGATGGTGCATGACAATCAAATGTCCTTTAAAAAAAGATCTACTCTCCTACCTTTGGGGGATCATGACTGGTTTGTATGATAATGCTTATTATGATGATTTTGCATATACAAATGCTAACTGACAGTTTGCGCTTAGCATGGGTCCTGTCCAGGATGTATTTTCACATCATTAATTGGTTGGGAAAAAACAAGTGTATTCAGCCTTGGAAATGTTGTACTGTATATGTATGAGCACCATAGCTTTATTTTGTACCAGTGTAGATTTGAAAACTATTTATTCTGTACATACCTGTATATATAATCACATTTATATGTTTGTGTGCCTTCAACGTGGTACAGACGAATTCTTCAGAAAATGTAAATAAAGATTTACTATATTGAGTGTGACACACCTTTTGATTTTAATTGTGGTGGATGAATAGTTGATACACAGTTCGTTTCGGACCCTAAGTGCATTGACTTTTTTGCCACATTCTACAGTGTCATGATGGCTACACTCCTCTCACGCTGTTGGCATGTCATACAGTAAAGCAGGTATTAAAATACTTCAAAATAGCCACAGATCGAGTTAAAGTCCTGCGTGCCAGCTTTGCATGTTGAACCCTGACAGCTTGCCACCGGCAAAGGAGGAGAGTGGCATGTCATCTGAGCCACCATCCAATCACCAGCCGCCCTCGCTCCATCCCCCAACACCAGCTCCTCTCCTCTGTTTCCTTGGGTTGGCATTCGTAATTACCCCTCAACAATGAGTGCAAAGATAATTCCTCCCCCTCCACTGTATTCTTATCCTCCCCATCACTTAGTGGCTGCTGGCTTCTCCAGACCCACACTCGGAGTGAGAATAATTGATGTTTTCAAGTGAACTTCATGGGCTCCTGTGCAGAGGTTACAATAAAGATTTCAATAAAGGCCTAAGCAGGGGTTAGAGTTTGACAACCAACATCTCCACCACCACAACCCTCATCCCTTTTGAAATGAGCGAAAAAATGTATATCTCGAATGGTTGAGAAATTCATTCTGACATGCCGTGTGACACGACCTAAGCAAAGTGCAAAACAATGTTCACTTTCAGGAAATGCTTTCCTAATTTGCAGTGTGTAAATCACAGTGTATTTGAAGTGAATATTTTAGCATGGAGAAGGACAAAGCTCAGAGAATACATCTTTGAAGTACTCAGTAGGTGTATTTCTGTATGAAAAGGTGGTTGAATTGGTAGCAATGGTTGAATTTTCCCTCAGCTATGTTAAGACCCAGCAGGTAGTATTGACTCCAGATTGTGAAAATGGTTGCAGTCTTTTCTGTTCATCTTACTTTTTTGCTTCTTTGCTTTCTTTCTCAGCCTACTTTCTGCTAATAATTGTTGAGTGTTTGGATGTCCTGCTGCAGTGTCTCAAGACTCTGTATCCAAACAAGGCCAGAGGCCGGAGATAAACATTTTTTGTCAGTTATTGAGGTCATCAGAGGAGAACTTAAACTTGCTAAAGCTCAATAGATTGCTAAAACTCTATAGTTATGTACTGCAAAATTGTAAAGTTTCTTTATTGGGCATTTATGGAGATGTCAAAGAGTATTGAATAATTTGTTTAGCAGTGGATAGTGCTGACAATGAGTTTGGAATATTTTTCTTGTGTTTAAAAATACCATCACTTGGCATTATTCAACACAGCCTTGACAGAAACTATGTTTGTAATGGTAACAAGGTGATATTAATGGTCATAATATACAGCAACAGCTTTGGAAAGTTTCAACAGCACATAGTCATCTCTCTGAATTTAATTTAATTTGCTTCTACAAGCCTGGAATGTAGACTTATGTTTTCATTCTGAATGTGTAATCAATTTGAATGTATAAATTCCAGATCATTATTCATTTTAAATGTACTGGTTTTGTCATGTTGGCTGATGCTACTTCAGGTGAAAGTGTAGAACTGTCAGCACAGCATGGAACCACGTTGGTGGAACAGTACTGTACACTGGTCAATGCAATGTGGACCTCTGTTAGCATGTGGCGCTCAGAAGATCTCTCTCTGTTAATAGTTTTAACTTCATAAGTATATCTTAATGTACAAATGCATTCTACTGTACTGGCAAATTGTATTTCATTACAGGTCAGAGTTGTGCAGGAGGAGATGGGTCTCAATTTATTTCCCATGCTGCAAAGAAAGCCTTCTCATTAATCAGTAAAAAAAAATTCTAACCTTGGTTTGCCTTTTACCACAGGACCAAATGCTGTCAGACTGAAATAGCACTCTGTGTTTGGTTAATAGAAAAGGCGTTCATTTGAACATGTAGTAGGTCTATTAAAAGAGTTGTTGATGTAACATTATAACTGTGGCCAATATCTGTTAACATAGAGTAATAGTTTAATAACGTGGTGGGGTTGAGGATGTTTTTGAGACTGTGGTCTTGCCATTCTTGCATTACTAAAGACGTTACCGTAATTAGCAGTGGGGAGTGTGGGAGACATCCTTCATAATTTATTCCCTATTCTGTCTCGAGGTCGTACAGGAACATTCAGGCTCTCATGATTACATTTTGCCTATGCATCAATAAGACCAAAAATGTGCCTCTTTTTCTGGATGGCTTCACTCCTCCTACATCCAGAGGGGCTTTCAGCGGCATCAATTATTGATTGGGTTTAAGCCACATGTTCATTTTATTAGCAACTTGAACAGTAAACGGCTGTGAGGTGTCTGCCTCAAGTGTTTGGCAGAATATATTCAGGTTACAACCTTTGGCATGAGAAAGCTGCATAAATTTGTCACGATCTATGATAATGAGAGCATGCAGTCTTCCAAAGGGGCTTTGGGTTTGCTTGTGGTAGTTGTAACATTGCCTACCTTAAATGCTAAATTTCACTGTACTGTAGGTAGGACAATCCCTCAGCAAGGAAAAATAGTTCCATTTCTTTGTTACAAAAGAGGCAGGTTGGCATGCACATCAAAGCTCTTTAGATGCAAACCTGGGAACAAACCTGTTTTGTAAGTAAAGTGTCAATCAATAAATGTCAGATTTGATAATATGGGTGCCTATACCCTTGCAGTGACAAAGGCTAGCATCTTTGGGGCAAATATTTTAAGTAGTTACAGGTCTGTTAGGCAGTGTTCAGGTAGGGCTTACTGTACCCAGTCATCCTGATTGCTAGACAGAAGAACGACACAAAATGCATGAGAAAAAACTTGTGTTTCTAAAAGTGTGTATGTGTTGTAGCTCAAATGGCATCCACAATGAAATAACTGTGACTAAACTCTGTACTGGGACACACAGGGCTTGGTGAAGCATTAAAAACACAAATCCATGTCTTGATCGATCCTACTGTTCAGAAGTAAAATTGGTTCAAGTGTTGGGTAATAGTACAAGCCAGGCATAATGGCCCATGTAATTATGCTCTCCATTCAACGCGGCTCAAAGGTTGGGCGCATGCTTGCATCAGAAAATACTGTAGGCGGGGAAAAAGATGCCTTTCTTCTTGCGATGTTGTCACTGAATGTTTTATGGTCTCACCCGTCATGCCACTCTCTGTGGCAATTCTGCTTCGGCCACTGATCAAAGTCACGCCAACCCAGCATGCAAACGTATCTTCTTTTTTTTGCCCTCGATCAGTCAGTGGTGTTTTATTGTCTCAAACGATGGTGTGCCAGACATGGCGCTCAGCATTTGGACATCCTCTGAATCTATGGCACTATTGTGGCCTCGGAGGAAGAAGAGGAGCCGAGAGCGGTGGCTGGTCCTCTGCTCATGAGGCACTATTATCCGGCAGTCTTCTCCCTAGGCTACACCCACACAAACTAGTCTTTTCATGCTCCAAACTTCCTTTGTCTCATCAGACTTGATATTTTGTGCAATTCACACTGTTATCTATGTGTAATGTAGAGCTTTTTCTCTTTTAAGAGATTTTTAAAAGATTTTTTCCCCTTATTTAAAAAATGTGTTGAATGGCAGATGAGTGTTTGTTGTTCATTGCTGCTATTGTTGCTGGCAGTGATTGTTTTTGGAAGAGGGCCGTAGGTACTTGAATGGTGAGGAATTTTTGGTGACCTTTGGAGTTAATTGAAAAGCATTCCTTTATCATGTGATCAGCGCTGAGGCTCATCTGAGGCTTTTCAGAGGAAGTCAGCCGCACAGTATCCCGAAAGGTTATCAGCATATTCGTCACCCGCATGTTCACAGATTGTAAACATACAGGAGAACAAAATGTCCTTTCGCATATTTCTCAATAAAGATCTCATATTTTTTTATTGCATTGTCTGAACTCTGTTTTCTTAAACGTAATTCATGATGCACTCACAGAAATTTGTAAGCATCAAAATATCCTTAACTGTGACCTCCATTCAAGAACCCCGTGAGGTAAAAGCAAGTCAGCAAGCATCTTGTGCGGAGTTGCTGGCCTCCTTCGTCGGAATGTGCTCTTGGAACACACAGCTCTGAGCTGATGTGTCCCTGCTGTATCCTTCCGACGTGCAAAGTCAAAACAATTAAGACTTTTTTTCTCTCTCTCTCACCCTCTTCCCTCTGTACCCTCCATACCAAAGTGAGAATGCAACAGTTTCCCTCTTGAGAGAGAAAGGCAGGAAGAGAAAGCAAGCAAGCAAGAAGAAAATAAATAAATAAGGAAGTCTGACTGTCCTACCCTTGTGTCGTCCAAATGCGCTGCAGTGTATCACGCTCTTAATTGATGTTGTCTCTCCCAGTGCCTAGAGCTGATGTAAACACAGGCCAGACAAGTGTTACCTTCCCTGCCTTCAGTGGCTGACTGCTCCCAGGGGTTCTGTGTTTGGGCAGGGGGTTGGGGGGGGGGGGGGGGGGGGGGGGGGGTTGCAGCCAGAGAAGTGGGGGGCAGGGAGGTATTTTGCCTCTCCTCACTTGGCTTGTTTAGAAATTATCCATAGCTGCCATGATTCCCCAAATGCTAGGACCACACATATTGCCACACACACACACACACACTCACACACACACACACGTGCACACACACACACAAACAGGCACATACACAGACATGGTCATGGACAAGCACAAGACTACCTACAAACACATATAAACACAGCGTCTGTGCTCTCTCTTGCAGATTTATTTTAATTTATTATTTTACTGTATTACATTTGTAGATGTATTTATTTGTTTATGTTCCACTGACCTGTGCGCTTCTTTGGGCGAGTGGTGTGAGCGCTGATAAGGAAGTGCAGCATGACTGCATTACCGGCCTGTAGTGCCCCGCAGGCACACAGCTCACTGGAGCCAAACAAGCTCATGCTTAGCTTAATGCCTCTGGGAGAAAAAGAGCAAAAGTGAAAGAGAGAAAGATAGAGGGAGAGAGAGAGAGTGAGAGAGAGAGAGCATGATACCAAGAAAGACAGAGAAAGTGGCAAAAATAGAGAAAAAAACAGACAAAAAGAGAAAGAGAGACAGGTAGGCTATGTGTGTGAGAAAAGCAGAGGAAAGTAGAGAAAGAGAAAAGACAGCTAGAGAGAAGAAGAGAAAAGCGAGACAGAGAGAGGTTTGAACATGAGCTCCAAAAGGAGAGGCGTCAGTAGAGGAGAGAGGTGGGCGTAGGTGAAGGAGACTGTGATAAGCTGGGGCTGCTGTCACCCATCTGTGCGCTTCTGTCTCCTGGCACACAGCAGGGGAGACAGCGGGCACTCTGACAGTGCTTGCTAACGCAGGAGTGGTCATCAATGGCACTAAAAACCCACAACCACAACACACACACACACCACTCCCACACTCTTTTATGCACATCATGAGGCTGCCCCATCACTCCTGCTGCACACCGACACACACGCACACACACACACACACACCTTGTACCTCTTATCCCCTTTGCACCCCCACTCCAGCTCCTGCACCTCCAACCTGAGCTATTTTTAGCACCCTGCTGCACCTTTGAGATGATGTGCAGCCACGCTGCTTGATTTGACAGACTAGATAATGCAGTTATAGGCCACCTCCCCACCACCACCCCCCTCTCCCTCTCGCCCGTCTCATCCCCTACCCATCAGTGCACTCCCCGCAAAGTTTGGCGGGACAGAGATCAATTCCCCTTGAAATCATCTAATCATGCGAGTGGGTGTACTTGCCCCAACTTTTTTTTGTTCTTTAGTGTGTCCCTCCACTGACTGGCCTCATTTGGCTCTTACCCCTATCTGTGCACTCCATCCCTATCTCTTTATGCTCTCAGATATTTGCCATTTTCTCTCTCTCTCTCTCTCTCTCTCTCTCTCTCTCTCTTTCTCTATCTCTCTCACACACACACATTCTCACACTCTCTGTGACTTGTTCTGTATCCCTGGCCGCACGAGTCCTCCCAGTCCTGTCCTGTGCTGTCAAGCAGAGAGGTGATGTGCGGATCAAGCTCACTTTACACTCATTGTTTCCCTCTTTCTTTCCTCCATCTGCCACTCATGAGCTGTCAGCTGCGTCGTTTTACACACCAGCCACCTGGCTGTGAACTTGGGGAGCTGTGCACAAACACACTGGGATGTTTGGCATGTTTGGGCTCATAAGCACATGAGCACATAAATGTGAAGCTCTGGAGCTCTGCTCTCTGTTGTAGCATGTAAGGAAGGGCTTTGCTGCACTGATTTGTATAAAAATGTAAGCAACTAAAAATGCTTGTACATAAAATAAGTAACCAAACCAATGAAAGAAGAGTACTACTTGGTGTTCTCCGAAAAGAAATGCCTGATTTAGTTGCTCAGATGCTCCAATGGCAACCGGCCAACAGTCTAACGAGGATGTCTATGTCAGCTGTGGGTGGGGGTTCTGCTATGCAGGTGTGTCTCGACTAACACAAATGGCAAATGCGCTTCTAGCGTAGAACAAAGACACAGGGCCCCTAAGGGCAACTTGTGTTTGGGCAAGGTCAAAAAAGAAAGAGAGAGAGAGAGAGAAAAAAAAAGAAAGCGAGCGAAAAAAAATCCTTTTTGACACGCAAAGCGTTGTGTATTTTTACAGAACAACACACAGTCATGTGTGACAAGCAAGTGCTGAAAGACAAAGCATAGCGAGGAGTATGACATCCTTGACATCAGATGCATACTGACAAACACGTAGAAGGTCAAAAGTCGAAATTAATAACACTAATTACAGTAATAAAGACATACACCAGCTGAAAATTTGTATTGCCCTGCAGGCCCAAATGACGTCAATTTGCTCAACTTTGACAAAAAATGCTGAATACACATTTTGCGGGTCACTTAATAAAATTGAAATTGCATTAAATATACATCTGACAGATGTATGAGGGGTCTGTTATTAGGTTGAGGCAGTTTTAACAAGCTAGGCAAAGATTATTCTGAAACAAGCTGCACCCCCCCTTCTCCATTTGCTTAAATAAATTGTGTAAGGTGCAGGGAATACTCAAGCGGAAAAGTTACATTCACAGAGCTGCTGGATTGGAATTCATGGAAAAGAGAGAACATGAACAACATTTGGTATGTATGTATGTGTGTACATATTTTCTGGCTGTATCTACATGTGTGTATGTGTGTGACAGAAAGAGAGAGAGAGAGAGAGAGAGAGAGAGAG